>CM021100.1:324853386-324923243 GCA_007115665.2 Sequoiadendron giganteum
TGACATTTGTGATATATATTTGAGATGCAGTCGATGTGATATGATGATGGCTTATGATTTCTATGTGATGGATGCCTTTATTATGTGATTAATGTGATGATTTTATTCTAAATGTGATGATGTATATGAATGATTTTTTATTTCAATGTAATGATGTAATGATAAATACATGAGTAGAATATATGATATATGGATATATGATGTGATGTATGGATTTCTAAATGATGATCTATATGAATGCTTTTAAAATGTGATTAAAATGTATGAATGGATGGATAAATGCTTTATTTTTATTTTTAAATGTGATGATGATAAAAGATGATCTTATGATGGATGGTAAATAATGTATGCATATGATGTTGGATAGATGATAATGTAATGAATGTTTTATGGTAAAAATGAACCTGATGTACTGATGGTAGAATTTAATTCATAATTGATATGATGTATGATGAAATGTATGAATGATGAAATGATGATGCAATGATGATGCGATGATGATTCCTACATGTTTTTGATGATTTTTGGATTTAATGTCAAGTATACTCAGTCTTATTTGTAGATTAGATACTCATTGATTGGAATCCTTTATGCACCAAATACTCTGCAGATAATGAATGATGATGAATGCAATCTAATTTTAACATGCAACTATATGCAAAACAATTGTCACTTTAACAATACTTTTGTGCCTTTTTGTCATCATAGAGCTTTATTGGATGTTGAAAGTGAGTACAAGCGTCAATGACACGTGTTTAAACCAATGACGACCTGAGTACTTCTTTCATGATTTTTGATATTGCAAGTGAACACAAGCATCTAGGTATAATTGAACCGAGATGACCTGAGCATTCATTGCATAAACAAACAGTGATTAATAATTTTAGTGTTATAATTTTGAATGTTATCGGTGATACATTTTTGTATAGCACATCCCTGAGAATTCACATAGTAATATGATTAATCTGATAGACAAAAGACAATAAAAATATCATTCTTTTTCCTTGTGTCTCTATTTTAATACATCCTTGAGTCACCCCAAAGAAAATGATAAATAATTAAATCAACAACACAATTTTTCCATCTGTTAGTTAGAGTGTTTTGAATCATTATTCAGATTTTTAGATCATCCATCTTGATTTTGCGATGTTTTTGGATTTTTGCGATATTAACCAAAAAGACCTAATCTACTAACCTATCCTAGGGGTCTTGAAAGCTGATCAAAGATTAGCCTTGCCTATGTTGTACACACAGAGACCACATAGTTCGACTGACACAGACTTATGTCGTTTTTGGATTTCGCTTTTCTAGACTATCTTTTTGACTTTTTTTGTTTTTTTTGTTTTTGGATTTTTGAGACTGACTTTTTGACATGTTTTTGGATTAGACTAACTTTTTGACATGTTTTTGGATTTTTGAGACTGACTTTTTGACATGTTTTTGGATTTTTGATACGATGTGGATTGTTGATGCCATTCTGATGATGAGCGATGTTGCGCTTTGATCTTTGTTTTTGTTTTCCTACCACTGTTGTTTGCCCTTTGGTGAAATCAATGTTTTTGTTGCCCCTAGTGATATCTAGATGTTTCCCCCAAGCTTTGGAGTTAGAATTGACTATTTGAAATGATTTTGATATGGATGCAATGATGGCAAGATTACTGACATGATATGGAATGGTACTGACTGCCAAACTAATGATCCTGATATGTATCAAAATAGATGGGGTAGCTGATCATAGAATTACATACGATGCCTGTTTCTAGATTTTTACCATATGCTTTGATTACACTCTTGTTTTGTTTATTTTTCTCATTTTTCTCTTTTCTTCTTTCATTTTCTTTTTCTTTCTTTTTTTATTTTTCTATATTTTTTATTTCTATTTTTGTATTTTTGTGTTGCCAAGATGCCTGTTTGCCAGGTTTTCATCAAGGAAACTATTTCTAGAAGTTTGACCCGTGCATTAGGAGATTCAAGTGTAGAACCTTCTAAGATGGATATTGTTGATAGGTTCATCAAATAGATCCCCTTCTGACATTGATAGCTGATATGCTCATGATCCATACACTGATATGATGACAAAGGGACCAAGCCAGTTAGGCTCAAATTTTCCTTTCTTCTCCCTATCCTACTGATTTCTAGGGTTTTCCTTTAGTACCAAGTCACCAACTTGAAAGACCCTTGGTTTTACCCTGTGGTTGTAAGTTCATGAAATTCTTTGTTGATAAGCCATTAGATGATTAACAGCTTGTTGACGACATTCATCCAACAATTCCAGTTCCTGCAGTCTAGATACCCTATAGTCTTCATCTGAAATGATTCCTTTGAGGGATACCCGAAGGGATGGAATCTCAAATTCAATCGACAAGATGGCTTCTGATCCATATACCAAGGCATATGGTGTAGCTCCTATGGGTGTTCTGATACTTGTTCTGTAAGCCCATAATGTAGGATTGAGTTGAACATGCCAATCATGTCCAACATCATTAACCATCTTTTTTAGAATTTTGAGTATTGTTTTGTTCGGGGCCTCTGCTTGGCCATTTCCTTGAGGATAATATGGTGTTGAAAAATGATGTTGGATATGAAACTTCTTGCATAGCTCCTGGACATCTTGATTTTTGAAAGGTTGTCCATTATCAGTGATAATGGATTGAGGAATTCCATACCGACAGATTATGTAATTTAAGATGAAAGAGGAGATCTGCTTGCTAGTGATAGTTGTAAGAGGCACTACTTATATCCATTTTGTAAAGTACTTCATAGCTGTGATAATGAACTTGTGCCCATTAGATGAAGATGGATTTATTTTTCCTACCAGATCAAGGCCCCATTGATAGAAAGGCCATGTTGATGTAAAGAGATGCAGTTCTTGTGCTGGTGCATGAATCAGATTGTTGTGAATTTGACACTTTTGACATTTCTTAAGTGGTAAGATTATTTTTCCATGCAGGGCCAATAATATCCCAAATGGTGGAGTTTCTTGGATAGAGTTATCCCACTTGAATGAGTGCCACAAATACCCTAGTGAACTTCGCGTAGGGCCATCTCAGATTCTTCATGTTCTAGACATCGGAGTAAGGTACCATCAAGACCTCGTCGATAACGTATGTCAACGATTAAGGTATGTCGGGCAGATTGGTGAATGAAATTACGTTTTTGGTTTCAGGAAAGATTGGGTGGAAGGATATTGTCTTTGAGGTAGGCATAGGTTTCTTCATAGATAGAGGTTTCAATGGTTTCTATGTGGCATATGGTAGTGGATTCCAGATTATTGTGAGAAGGAGATGATACTTGTTCTACCATAAACTCATAACAAACACATTTCTATGGCAATTGTAGTAATGAAGCGATTGTGGCCATAACATCTGCAACTTTGTTTTCAGCCCTTGGTATTTGATCAAACTTGATACCGACGAAGAACTATTTGAGATCATCTATTTGTTGCTTGTAGGGCATCAACTTTGCATCTTTTGTCTAATATTCATCATTCACTTGGAAAATGACTAGTTGAGAATCCCCATTTACCTGTAAGTCTGTGATCTTCCATTGAATTGCTATTTTAACCCCAATGATCAATGCTTCATATTCTGCCACATTATTTGTACATTGAAACACCAGTCTGTATGATTTCAGAATGGTGTGTCCTTGGGGTGAGATGAATAAAATCCCTACTCTAGATCCTCGCTATGTGTATGATCCATCAAAATATAATATCCATTGTTGAGGCATCACTGTCAGAATGTCTGCATCTGGAAACTCCATTGTCATTGGTCTATCATTTGGAAGAGGAGCCTCAACTAATTGTTCAGCGATTGCTTGAACTTTGATTGCTTTTATTTCCACATATTGGATGTCAAACTCACTTAATAGCATGACCCACTTTTCCAGTCTACCCATTAAGGCAGCTTTACTGAGTAGATATTTTAAAGGGTCGATTTTTGCTATTAACTTGATTGTATGGGTCAGCATATAATGGTGCAGCTGTTGAGTAGCAAACACCACCGTTAAACAAGACTTTTCTATGAAGGTGTAATTTACCTCATAGCCATTTAATGTTCTGCTGATATAATAGATGGCGTGTTCTTTTCCTTCATTATCTTCTTGTGCTAAAAGTACCCCCAAAGAGATATCTATCATGGCAATATACAATATCAAAGGTCTTCCTTCTGTTGGTGGCATGCGAATGGGTGGTGATATTAGATATTGTTTTATTTGATTGAACATTTCTTCACACCCATTATCCCATTTGAAAACAACATTTTTATGTAATAAACGATTGAATGGATGGCTTTTATCTGCTAGCTGGGAGATGAACCTTCTGATTGATTGGAGCCTTCCCTGTAGTGATATGAGTTGACTGATATTCTTAGGAGGTGGCATCTCCATGATTGTTTTGACTTTCACTGGATCTACTTCAATGCCCTTTTCTGAGACAATGTACCCCAACAGCTTTGTTGATGTGACCTCGAAGACACACTTCTTAGGGTTTAACCTAACATTAAATTTCTCTAATCTTGTGAAGATTTTGTCCAGGATATGCAAATGTTCTTCCCTAGTACAATATTTTTCCAAGATGTCATCCATGTAATCCTCCATGAAGGTGTGCATCATATCATGAAAGATTGTTGTCATCGCTCTTTGATAGGTGGATCATACGTTTTTTAGACCAAATGGCATGACGTTCCAGCAGAAGGTCCCCCATGGACATGTAAAGGCCATCTTTTCCTGATCTTCTAGAGCTATTTTTATTTGATTGTACCCAAAGAAACTGTCCATGATTGATAACATGGCATGTCCTGTTGTCAAGACCACTATGATATCTATGTTCAACAAGGGGAAGTCATCCTTTGGGCATGCTTTGTTCAGGTCCCTAAAATTTGTACATATCCTGATTCAATTGTTTGGCTTTGAAACAGGTACAATGTTCGATATCCACTCAACATAGTCTATAGACCGTATGAACCCTGCATCCAACAATTTCTTTAGCTCTATCTTTACCATTAATGCAATATGGGGATGCATTTTTCTCAATTTTTGTTTGACAGGCTTCATTCCCGCGGGTAAAGAAAAATGATGCATGAGAAAATCTTGATCCAAGCCTGGCATATCGAAATATGACCAAGCAAAATTGATGCTTTTCTCTTTAAAGAAATTTATGAAGTCTGGTCTCTCTTGATCTATCATGGATTCTGCTAGATGTAGGACTTTTGCTTTTTCTTCAGTACCGATGTTGATAGCCTATGTTGGTTCTACCAGAACTGATGAACACTCATGATAATGATCCGGAAGGGTGTCAAACCTCCCATCTTTCGGTGCCTCGGAAAGGTTTTCACCATTAGATGCATTTTTTATTTTTATTTTTAGATCTAACGGTGCCATAGAATGGTTTTCACCATTTGATTGATTTTCCCTATTTTCACTTTTGCAACTGGAAGATTTGACACCCTCCTATCGAGTCGCATTGTTATGAGTATTACAAATAGAACTTGTACCAGGTTCGTGATGGCATAGGAAATTCACGATGGCATCATCGTTTGCAAATTGTGGCACATTCAAAGGTTTGATGGATTCCCAGTCAATAAGTTCCAGCTGAATTAAAGGCATGAAGTCATCAAAGTGACTTAGGTTGATGGAAGTAAGGGTTAGGACAACATTTTTGTCATAGTTGTGAGTTGGGATATCGAGGTCAATGATGTTACCTTCTTCAAGATCATCTAGTTCACTTAAAGTCTGTTTGTCCCCACTTGAGTCATCGATATTTAGTGATCCTGCTACGAATGGTCTAGTCCCAAAGCCTTGTCCCTCTTCACGTGTAGGTGCATATTGTTGGATTATATCAACTTGTATATCGGTGTAAGATATATCGGAACACAGATCCCACTCATATTCATTTGAATCCGTTTCAGAGATTTCTCTGATCTGAAGGATTCATTCAACAACTTTCTTTGTCATCTCCTATTTTTGTTCCTCAGAGTACCCTAGTCCTATCTTTTCTTTTGAATGGAGAGTGAGGGGTTGAATAGGCTCTGTGATTCCATCCTTCCTTAATCCAATAGGTCCTTGTCCTTCACAACCCATTTTTCTAGGATAGCTTTCCCTTTTCCATATTTGTCAGTGTTAATATTGACCTATTTGATATTGATATTTGATGTTGAGGGTTCTTCATCCTTGTATAGCCAATCCAGGATTTCTTTGTTGTCTGTTTCATCCTCTATGGTGCCGAATTTGATGAACCTTTCTTCAAGAACTATGGTAGGTAATGATTTTTGAGGTTTGATCATAGATGGGAGACCATATGTCTTAGGAGATGGCATTAATTGTCAAAGGTTAAGTGATTTCTCCATAGAATATTGCCCCATTCCCTTATCTGTCAGCTACACATCCTCTTGAAATTTTTGTGATAATGAAGTTTGTGGGTATGGATTGTCTGTTGATTGAGTTTTAATAGGACCGTTTTCTTGTTCTTTACTCCTTCTCTACCCACTTGGTGGTGATACTTGGACGTTTTTCTTCGTTGGACAATTTTGCACTGGATGCTTCCCTGTTGTGAGGTACAAAGGTATCTTGAGAAGCCCTAAGTGCGTCACAATGTTGAGGATGATTATAATCAGCAGATACAGTCACCTCCTATCCATTTACTAGGAACTTTAAACACTGATGATAAGTAGAAGGCACAACCTGCATTTCATGGATCCATGGTCGTCCTAAGAGTATGTTGTATGTTAACTCTCTTTCCAATACTTGACATGCCATGTGTTTCATCATTGGCCCCACTTGAATGGGTAACACTATGAAACCTTTAGATGACCTTTCTTCCTCATCATATGCTTTTATAGTCATTTTCCTTTGGGTATCTATGGCATCATCAGAATACCCTAGTGTATAGATTAACTTGAGAGTGCAAATGTTCAGACCAGCTCCCCCATCTATTAAGACTCTCTTGACATGATGATTATGGATCAAAACTTGAATATGGAGTGTGGTATTATGGGGATGGTTTAATGAGACATCATCCTATTCAGAGAATGATAGACAATGAGAGGTAGTCAAATGTCCCACCATAGCTTGGAATTGGCATACATCTAGATTCTTTGATATTGTAGTGGCAACCAGCACTTGTTCTAGAACCTCTTTATGTGATGGTGATATTCTTAGGAGTTCTAGTATTGATATTTGGTTGGGAATGTTCTGAAGTTGATCGACAATGTTATAATGAGATGGAGGTGGATATGTAGTTGTAGACCCAACTCCTTTTAACACTACTCTGGATTGCCCCCTAGTCATTACATTTGCTTGCTGGTAGTCCTGATGGTCTCTGATTTTTAAGACATTGATTTGATTTTTAGAACTTTGTATGCTTGAGAGAAAATCCAGAGGGGTAGTGTCATTGGTTTTGTTTTCGTTAATGCTATGTCCAATTGTATGATTATTCCCGACTTCAGAAAGACAAAGAATCATTGTATCATTGACATGATTTATGTTCTTACCTTTGTTGTTTGTTGAGGATGATGCACCTTTGTCATAGTTTGGCAAAGGATCTTTGAAGGCTGAATGATCATTATTATTTTGGGGTCCTTCCACATACACTTTATTGTTGTCAATCAAATCTTGCACTGCATGTTTTAACTCCATACAATCGTTAGTTTTGTGGCCCTTGTTGTTATGGAAGTTGCTGTAATCTGAGTCATTCCACCATGATGGTTTAACCTTTGGGTCCCAAAATCTTGCCTCTCACGTTGTGATAAGACCTCTAGCGACTAAATCTTTCATTGTTGATTCCATTGTTTGGCCTAGAGGTGTGAACCGACGACGGTTCGATGGTTTTTGATAGGACTGTGATTTTGTGGTCTCGTTGTTTTGTATGACATTGGACTTGACAATTTGATCATTACTTTGATTCTTTGAAGTAGAAGCTGTCAACTTAAAAGCCAGTTTGACATTTTGAGAATCATTTGTTGTTTCATTGGTAGTTGTATTTTGGTTCTTTTGCCAAAATTTTGGTTTTTCATTGCTTGAGTATTGATTGGAGGAGTTATTTGTGTTATTTGATTTATCGTTGAAATTTTTAATAACCCTTCTTTTGACTAACACTTTTTCAATTTTAAGACCATTCTCTACAACCTTTTCAAATGTAGAAGGACATTGCAATTCAAGTCTATAACTCATTTCCTCCGTCAAGTTGTCAATGAACAAGTCCATCTTTTATTCCTCAGGAATGGATCGAGGATATCTAGCGAATAATCGTTGCCATCTTTGTAGAAATGATAAGAACATCTCCCCTTTGTTTTGCTTTAGGTTATAAAGATCCTTTACTGTAACATCATGTTGGATGTTAAAAGAATATTGGGAGATGAACCTATTGATAAGTTCCTCAAAAGTTCTGATACCTGGTTCTAATTTCGAGAACCACTCCATACACGATCCTCCTAAGCTTCGGGGAAAAAGCCTCATTAGGTATGTTTCCTCTTGTGTGAATTCTAGGCTCATTGTTTTGAATTCTCTGATGTGATCTATCGGATCCGTTCTTCCATTGTATTTATCATACTTTGGGAATTCACAATGCTGAGGAAAGGGAACCATGTCCACTATCGAGTGAACAGGGTATGGACAAATGTCTTGTAAGGCATACCTTTTGTTACTTCCCTTTGTCATATCCTATATTTGTTGTTGTAATATTTGCATTTGGAATGTTAAAGCAACAACCGGATCTATTACTGGCGTATGGGATGGTATTTCAGTTTCGTTTGTTGTTGGTGGTTCTTTTAGACGATTGACATCAAAGTCCTTGGGAAGCTTTGCACCCAATTCAACCAACATTAAGAGGTACTTCTCCATATCTTGTTCTAAGATCTTTTCCATAAACTTATGGAATTTGGGATCTTGTTGGGAAGCTTCTATGTCTTCTAGAGTAATTTCGCTCTTATCATTTTGGTTTAGATTGTTCCAGGGATTTTCTTTCGCCATTGAATTTGATTTTGCAAGTTCCTCTTCTAAGAATCGCTATTGTTGTGACCTAGTGAAGATTGGCATACAAATTTTTTCCCTTTCTTCTGAAATGCTGATCTACTATGCTAGAAAAATGTCAATATGAATTTTTTAACAAAGTCGAATAAGATTGATCTTATTGATAAGACTATGTTAAAAATAGGATTACAAACACTTTGTTTCGTGATAAAGGATGATAATATCCTGGTGATGAAACTTCAGTGTAGCAATCATATTTTGAATTTGATTTGACACTTCTGATTTTGCAAGATTTTGTTTCAGTTGAGAAGATTGGAACTTGTACAAACCTTTCTGACTTTGGCTTCTAGATAGTGATTCTGATGAAAAGGAACTTGTGTCTTTGCAAAAGCCGTGGATAAATGACAGACTGACTGATTGGTAAGGTTTTTGAACTCTTTGTTTTGAAAGCGCTAAAATAGAGTACAAAAGCACTATTTCCCAAAAGCACTAGAACAGAGTCCCGAAGCACTGAAACAGGCGACATAAATGCTATCTTGACAAAAGCGCTAAAACATAGTTCGAAAGCACTACATAAATTGATGGAAGCACTATCTTGACAGAAACGTTGAAATAGTGCCCAAAAGTGCTGGAAAATATGATGAAAGCGCTGTTTCGACAGAAGCTCTAAAATAAAAACTGTAAGTGCTAAAATAGTGCCCGAAAGTGCTATTTCATAGAAGCACTAAAACAGTGATCCGAAGTGCTGAAACAGTTTTTCCAGAGTACTAAAAACAAGACTTTTAAGACTCTATTATAAAATTTGATCTAGCCTTGTGGCATACTGTATCATGGGTTTTGGAAAATAAGACTCATGAATGCATTGACCATGGTTGTGATATTGTGTGAGGGCTCTCCTTTGGAAGAAGGCTTGTGAGTACAGTGGTTCTACAACAAAATCGTTTGTGTACCCTCTAGCAAAGTCGTGATACCTATGAATGAAGGTTCTATGGTGTAACAAAATATCTCGATTCAGATATAGGAAACTCATTTTTCTCAAGATATCTTGGGGACTGAGTGATTTCTTGGGTTTGGTGATTTTGATTTTCATCTTCACAAACGTGGTGGACTTCCACTTTTGAATCATAAATTTTCAGACCTGTTTTGGACTTGTTGCTTTCAGGATGATCTTAAATCTGATTTTAATGAATTTTTGAAAACACAACAAGCAATTGTGAATAATTGCCTTAAACTGAATAGATTGTGTATGCTCAAGAACCATGAATGGTCCTTATTGATTTTCACGGGTTATTTTGACAATTGTACATATATCAAACAGACTCACACTTAAGGACAAATAGGTCATTGTTATACTCAACATAAATGCTATCTTGACAAAAGCGCTAAAACATAGTTCGAAAGCACTACATAAATTGATGGAAGCACTATCTTGACAGAAACGTTGAAATAGTGCCCAAAAGTGCTGGAAAATATGATGAAAGCGCTGTTTCGACAGAAGCTCTAAAATAAAAACTGTAAGTGCTAAAATAGTGCCCGAAAGTGCTATTTCATAGAAGCACTAAAACAGTGATCCGAAGTGCTGAAACAGTTTTTCCAGAGTACTAAAAACAAGACTTTTAAGACTCTATTATAAAATTTGATCTAGCCTTGTGGCATACTGTATCATGGGTTTTGGAAAATAAGACTCATGAATGCATTGACCATGGTTGTGATATTGTGTGAGGGCTCTCCTTTGGAAGAAGGCTTGTGAGTACAGTGGTTCTACAACAAAATCGTTTGTGTACCCTCTAGCAAAGTCGTGATACCTATGAATGAAGGTTCTATGGTGTAACAAAATATCTCGATTCAGATATAGGAAACTCATTTTTCTCAAGATATCTTGGGGACTGAGTGATTTCTTGGGTTTGGTGATTTTGATTTTCATCTTCACAAACGTGGTGGACTTCCACTTTTGAATCATAAATTTTCAGACCTGTTTTGGACTTGTTGCTTTCAGGATGATCTTAAATCTGATTTTAATGAATTTGTGAAAACACAACAAGCAATTGTGAATAATTGCCTTAAACTGAATAGATTGTGTATGCTCAAGAACCATGAATGGTCCTTATTGATTTTCACGGGTTATTTTGACAATTGTACATATATCAAACAGACTCACACTTAAGGACAAATAGGTCATTGTTATACTCAACATCCCACATCTTGCAATTACGTTGACTCACACAGCCTTGTCACCCCCTAGAGGGTGCCTGTGTTTTTGTCATTTCGAGGTGCGTACTCAGATTGGGATTCCTTGGATTTCTCCTCCTCTAAGCAAATGGTCCTTAGCAATTATATGGTGAGTGTCTTGGGGGTAGATTCTTCCCTCCCCTTGCACTGTGAGTATGACAACATCTGGTTACTGACTCGGCTGGATACTACTCTATGGTTTGTAGATAGGGCTTCCATGTGGTGCGACAATTGATAAATTCCCTCAGAAGACCTCCCAATCTTTAGAACAGAGATTTTGGGGATGTTTATCTTATTCACTACCGTCAAGTTGGACTTTCATCAACAACTTGCATTTTTATTATAGTGGGTTGGAATCCTTGGCTTTAGGCGTTCCCACTTAGGTCATTCCCGTAGGGTGAGTACTTTTTCCCACTACAGAAGGCCTTCTAAAGGATTTAAATAAAGCATAAAGAGCATGAAGTAAAAGTGAATCTGGCATGTTGGTCACCCAGTAAAGGGGAGAGCATAAGCCTAATCACCACAGACACAACATATAAGTTTGTTCTATTTTAAAGCCCAAAAATAAATTTTCTAATCTATGTGAAGGTGTTGCTTCACAAAAATCATGATGTTCTTTTTAACTTCTACTGTAAGAATGTGATGACTATCCTAGGATTGATAGATTTGCTTTTAAGAAAAACAAGAAAGTGACTATCCTAGGATTGATATATATATATCTTTTTTTGGGAACTTTGAAGTGACTATCCTAGGATTGATAAATTTTAGAAAACCTGAAGTGACTATCCTAGGATTGATAATTTTTAATCCAACTGTGAAAAAAAATTAAAATCTATCCGCGGCCGCGTCGGATCTAAACAATTTTTACAAAAGCGCTGGAATATTGCACCGAAGCACTAAAACAGTTACCTGATGCGCTAAAACCCAAAAACGTCGAAACAAGACATCAAAGCGCCAAAATTTTCCATGGAAGTGCTAAATCACTCGATGCGCTAAAATAGTGACAGGAAGTGCTAAAGTTGAAAGCGCTGAAAGAACGACCAGAAGCGCTAAAACTTTTAATGGAAGTGCTAAAAGAAAACACGCCATGAACCTGCATGACACTTTCTAGAAAAATTGATAATTTTGATAAAATTGGGGTTAATGCCCCATGGTGGGCACCAAATTGTAAGTGTGAATAATGTGTAAAGGAATAAAACACTTCTTAATACGAAATTATATCAAAGATAAATCAAATAGAACTAATTCAAAGTAATAATCTACTGAAAGCATCATATTGTTCTCTATCTTCAAAGATTTATTAAATCACTATGGCTCTCAGATCTTGAGTGCACTATGATTGTTAAAGTGACAATCTGAAGAACGAGATGGATGCCAATTTCAATGATATGGAGCTAAATGTGAGAATACTAGATGATAAATAAACTAAATTAGCATGGATTGACATGAAACAAATAAATGCAGCTACAAGAGGCAACCATGATATGAAAACTTGATGCTTGATGCTTGAATTCCTGTAGAGTAAGAGTGCATAAGTTAGATTATCTGGATCCTTTTCTTGGTTGAATGAGGCTTTATTTATAGAATTTCCTAACTGTAGAAATGCATAGGAAAGGCATTGAGAGGCTTGGATTCAATCTGGAGGATTGAATGGTGAAAGATGGAGGAGATTGAGAGAATTTTGGTGATTGTCTCTATCCATGAAAACACTAGGCAAGAGAATAGGAAAGATTGATGGAGGAGGATTGAGAGAAGATTTTGGAATTTGTCTCCAATTTGTCTCCAAAACTTCCCGTGAAGTTTCAATCAATTAATTTAGACATGATTTAGACATAGGATATCTAATTCATTTTTGAGGAAATATAGATGGAATATTCTTTATGCTTTTATTCAAATATTTTGATTTATTTAAATTAGCAAAAGAGGGATAAATAATTTAATAAAATGAACTATAGAAGGTGTTTATTAAATTAAACAGAAGAATATGGCAATTAATCAATAAAGCGTTTAATCTTTATTTAATTAATTTAAGATTGACGTGATAGAATAAAATAGGGAATTGATAATTAAATTAAACAAAGTATTTAATTTTGTTTATTTAATTAAGATGAAATGATATAAGAATTAGAAGATTTTAAATGTGAATGTGAGCATGAACTATATAAATAAATATTTCTATTTATTTAAACAGTAGAGGAATTTAGGATAATTAATCAAATAATTTGTATTTAATTAATCAGATGCTCTAGACCAATTTTAGGTGTATACAATAATAATATTATTTTATCATGTATGCGATTTTCCTTCTTCATAGAATTATCTCATAGCTATGAGATTCACTTTGATTATACATCTTTTTACTAGTGATAGTAATTCTCACATACACTTTTATGTTTTAACTTTCAATGCAATTCTTTAGTCCATAGTGATGAGATCATGTCTCTTCTTCCTATATATCATGATAGCCAAATTTTTATACCTCTAGACCATCTACCTTTTAAGATATGTTTTATGAGTAGTCTACTAATTTTTCTTCAAGTGATATTGTTATAGCTAGAGAGCATATTCTTTTTACCCCTCATGATTTTTCTTGTCTTATATAAATGAATTTTCTTCTATTTATCTCAATTTATACATATTTCTTTCAAGATCCTAATGTTGTTCTTGTTGATTTTGGAACACCTATCTATGATTTGACTATGCTATCAGTATATGTTTTATGATGTTTCTACTCCTACCACTAGTGATGTATCTACATGATCATGTTCTTCTTTATTCTTATGATGTAACTAATGACTTGTTTAAATTCTTTATGGACCTATTGATGTTAATGATATTTTTATATGTGATGATAATCAATTTCATATTTTTATATCATACTGTTTGTTATTCATTGATTTATCCCTAAGTTATAGTAATTCATGCAACATAATGCTACTCCAAATAATTATGATGTTCTCTCCTATTTTTTTGGATTATGCAATGAGAATCCCCATGATGCTTATTTATTTAATTATGATCTTTGACATGATTCTTTATTGCATGATGTTGTGAATTATGCTCTATTCTCAACAAATGAATGTTAACGATACAGTCATGTTGAAAATGTTATTTCACCTCATGTTGGTGATCTATGCATTTAATTATTTAATGATGATAGATATGGTTATAATATAGGTTTATGTTAGTGTAAAAATAGCTATTACCAAAATAGTTAGCTTTAATCCTATCTAGGAGGTTCCTATTCACACTAGTATTAAGCACATTTATAGATACATATAAATTTTTATCTCACCTCATGTGGACTCACCAAGTTCCCAACACTTGTCCATAGAGTCCTACATTTGTTTCACTCATACTTTCTCACTTCCTTATCCTTTTCTTTATATGCAAGGATATATTTTATATTTTATAGGTTGCATGTTACATAGGATATTTTCATCTTGCATATTTTTTTTCTATGCAAGTGTTGTTTGATTTTGAAAGAGACTTTTTCTAGTTAAACATAATCTCAAAGCCTCCTTGAAAATTACTTCTTAAATTGGTTGGAATTTGAAAAGGTAATCCAACCTTCACATGAGGTTGTAAAACTACTCCTATAAGGAAGTTCACATAGAATAACCTACCTATCGTAGTCCCATAGATTCCTTAAAGGGATTTTATAGAAAGGAATCATTACACATATTTTTATACTAGATATCACAATTTGAACTAGGATGCAGATGTTTGTTATCTACCACATAAAATTTACACCTTAAAGGATAATTTTTTTCCTAGTCAAGATTGACCTCAATACACTAGAGGTAGATATTCCAATACAATGAACATATTAACAATGTTATTTTCTAAACTTTAGTTAGTTTATTCTATGCATTTTAAGCATTTATATTCTAACATCAAATTATGAGATAATCACAATTATCTTCTATATTTAAATACATTCTTTAGTCTCATTTTTTATCACTTTTAGAAACAATCACACTGTAGTTGAATCAAGTGAGCTATTGTGACCCTTCCTTTATAGAAAAATGAACCTTCCTTTAATTTCCTTTGATTAACTTGATTTAGTGTTTAGACTCATTGTTGTAACACTGTTAAATACAAGCCCAAATACCTAATTCATATTCTTCTAAGAATATTGAGTGATAATTTTAATTAAATTTTATCTTGTATAACCTACAATGATAAAAGAGCAATAAAAACATTTCTCATCCATTGTTCCTTGTTATGTTTAACAACTCTAATTTCTAAGATTAAAACCTATGTCATAAGGTTAGGTTTGAGTTTGTGTTCGCGTTAAAAAATAATTAAATTTAGATGAAATTTGGCAAGGAGAATAAAAAAAAAAAAGGTGAATAGATTTGTCTTATATAAAATTTATTTTAGCAAAAAATAAAGTAATAAATCCATAAAAATAAAATATTACATTATAATAAATTGAAAAAAATTATGATATAATTATGTTTGAAATTGAATCTAAATATTAATAATATATAAATAATAAATATATTATCATTAAAACATTTTTAAATGTTTAAATTTAATACATTAAAAAAAAATCAAAATTAAAAAATAAATGAATATTGTTTAAAATACAAAATATGCAATAAATCACTCAATTAACTATTTTATATAGATTTTAAAAAATAAATATATGTTAGTTATATCTTTAATTCTAACTCTAACCTTAAGTTAAAACTAAGATTATAATTATAATTAAAATTAAGATTAAAAATATATAAAAAATAACATATCACAATCTCAAAATTTATTTTTTCACTTAAAAAATAAATATATTAAAATAATATAATTTATCTTAAAAATAATATATAATAATTTTAGAATTTAAAATTTATTTAATATTTAATTTTAAAATTTATATAATATTTAAATTTAAAATAAAAACATTATTTCATAAACTTATATTTTTATACTTTTAGATAAATATAAAATGAAAATAACTAGCAATCACACCTTGGTGTGCAATGGGTATGCCGAAGATGTGTGGAAGGTCAATTAATAAAAAAGTTTGTATAAATTATAGGAAAAAATCCTTTATCCAAGGAGAAAAGGAAAAAAAAGGTCTGAATGCTATTAAAAGAAAAAACACCCTAAAAATTGAAAATCCTAAAATCTTTAAAAGTTTGTATAATTTTTTTCCCATTCAAGTTATAACCTATTAACAATTATTACAGAGCCCTTACCATGTAGTATAACACAAAATATTGAATTTTAATTAATTAATAAATATGATTACAATAATCATATTTATATTATAAAGATAAAAAAAATCAATTATACGTCTAAAAATGAATTTGAAATTTTATCTAACATACTTTTATTAAAGAAAATATTCTCTATTGCTACAAGGCTTTGTTCAACATAGCCACCCATCTAACAAAATCCTTTTCTTGGACAACAGTACTATGACTGCATATTCTCAAGTGATTTTGTTTTTGTTTGCAAATTTTTATAATGATTGTCTTCTCCATAAAACATTTCTTAAAGGTCAAAGTATTATACTGAAAAATAGTTCTCAACTAATAGAATATATAAAGCTTGCTTGATAGGTACAAGCAAGAGAAGGTGGACAAGCATATGATAAGACCATCTGCAATAAAAAAATTAGGGTGCATTGTATGTATTCTCAACTATCCGGATGTGAACATATACAACCTTAAGGAACAGGCTTTTGGAGAAACTGTGTACAAGATTTTAACAGCTTTTACAAAAGCCTTCCTCTGTGGGCTTAAAAAAGCTTTAGATTTTTGAAGTACAGTTTATATACATATATGAATGAAGGAATGAATTTTAATGATGTCGATGAGATCAAGCGATCTAGGGGACCAAGAATATGTAAGTACTGATTTTTGTTACAGCCACTTTGACAAAGCAGCAAGCTCGGCCTCATATGTCTGACTCTAATTATTTTTTTACTGGAATGCTCATCAACACACCCTCTCCTATACCAGTTGGTGGAAATAGCAAGCTGCCACATTGAACAAAATGGAACCAATGTAAGCCTGTGATTCATAAGCTTCCACAGTTACACTACTGAGATTACAAGGCTAAAACAGTAGGCAAAAACATAATTTTTGTGTAAGAAGAAAAATTCCTATATTAAACTCACCGTATGTATATGAGTGAACATTGAACCTAATCACCCCATAGTCCATGAATTGGACTAGAAAAAACCATTTGATTTATTAAGCCTATATTCAAAATTTTACTCTTTCCTCCCAATTGCACTTCAAAGTTCAATTTATTCAAATACCCCAAAGAGCCATCCTTGCCCATATGAGTATGAGTACAACAGCAGCTAAAACTGCAATTGGCATCCATTTTAGTGCCACCTTCTGCAAATATAAGACCAGAATATGAAGATTATGTCTCCAAAGAATGAATATGTGACTTTCACCCAGAGCCTATTTTTGGATTGTGAAAACAGATGTATTTTTTCCCTTTACTTCAGTTATTGTTAAAAAAAGGTTTAAACAAAGCTTAAAAAGATATATTTAGAAATGGGTTTTAAATCAAATCCAGATCAAACAGTTGAAATTTTGAAAAGAAATGATTTTGAAGATTGCTACCTGAAGTATATCTGAGCCCTGAATTGCCGACTCTATATCAATGGAGCCTCTAGTAGACACAAGATTTGTTTCTGCCAAGTTACACAGATCAATCAATACATTTCACTTCATAAAAAAAATCCATAGAAAATGGTCGATGGCTTGGAAATATAGCAGAAAAATATTACTTACCTTCATTCTTTTTTTCATCACCAACAATATCACTGAATTCCTTCGTCATAATCTGTTGAACTTGAATTTGATCACTGTTGTTCATCTTTGACAGGTTTCTCTGTGTCCTGGTATCCAAATAAAGCTTTCTAATTCTTTGGATGATTGAATCTGTTCCAGTTCCAGAGTCATCATGTAAGTACTTAGTCAGAGATTTATTTCAAGAAAGAGTTATGGAACAAAGATTGCCTCCCGACAATAGAAAAGCATAAAACCACCAGGGAACCTAAACATATGTCAGAAAAACAATAGAACCAACACAAACAAAAGTAGAATTTTATATGACCTGAAGATTTAAATAGTTTACCAAGCTTGTTGAATTTGACTACTAAACATATGGGTTATAGGGACAGTCTTGAGGTAAGTGAATGCTAAGCTTAAGCTACCAAAAATAAATTTATTTTTTTCTTTTAAATTCTATACTCCAATCCATATATCCTTAGGGTCTCTGGTGGAGGCAAATTATCAAAAAATAATAATAATCTACTTTATTATCTTCTTCCAAATTTTTGATTGAAACTCCATTAGGTTTCTTGAAAATATTCAGGTTATAGGATCAAACTAATTCAGTTTTCAGAATTAGCACAAGAACAAGAGATTTTGTTTTTCTTTTCTGGATTATGATAAGATTAGTTACCTGGATGTCAGCTAAGAATTCCATAAACACTATTTGCATTCATTATTTGAACAAGATATGGATTTGTTAATTGAAGGTGGACTTCAGGGCGCTCTGCCACTGATGTATCAACTTTTCATGGGTTCAAGATTTGTTAGTTTGGGTATTGGATTTTCAGCATTTACTAAGCCTACACTAGCCTGAGCTTATTTCAACTGACTTTGGACCAGCTAGGGCTCCAGCCTGGGAACCTTGGACAATAGGGCACTCAACTAAGATCCATGCATATTACCAATCAATTGCTCTATATCCTATTGTATGGAATTTGATTTTCCATAGGTTGACATTGCAAAAACATGGTATTCTATTGCTTCTTTGACTGACCAAATATGAAATATTGCAGCACCAGTTTCCCTAAAAAAAGATAAAGAGTGGGAATGTTACTCACCGAATTTGATAAAAGCATATGGTTTTGATGCGGTTTCTATTTGTGAGCGATAGAGCTTCACAAATTCTCTTTGCAAAGTCCTCCAAATAATGGAAAGCAAGCTTCCTTGGATATAATTGATCACACAAGGTAATATAGCACACACCTTCCTCAATAATATAGTGGTTGTCAATGAATTAAGGCAAAAAATTTTAAACAGACCATAAAATGAAACTGAAAGTACACCATATTCAATAAAATACCTGTCAGCAATTAACCAAGGCAAACATTTATTTACAGTCCATAAAATGAACTAATCTTAATGTAGGAGAGTGGTTGTATATTCTTTGCTGCATACTCCTGGAAGCTTATAGATAGACAATAGTTGGTTTGATTTTCATGCTTACAGATTTCATTGTACAATGCAATTCAAATGTGTAGGCTACATTATTATATCTATTCATATAGACAAAACACATTTGTTAATAGAAATAATAGCTGATATTGCTATTTGCAGCTTAGTATGAAATGATTGTAAATGAAGTTTGAAGTTGAAAAATGTAATTGATAAAATATTACTAACCTGCAGTTATTTTAAGTATTAGCATTTATTGTGGAGGTTGAATTTGATAATGCTAATAAGCGTGCTTCTTCTTGCTTTCGGCGTGCTACATAAGGGTTTTGTTGCATACATGCATATCGTTCAAATGTGAATGCTAGTTTGATGCGCAAGCTTGCAAGTTGACACACCCTTGAAATTGCTGTGAATGTTAGGCCTTGGTGGTTGACATTGCTAATGTCGATTGTTGCCTTTTCAAGTGTTAGGCCTTGTGATTTGTGTATTGTTAAGGCCCATGCCATTTTGAGTGGTATTTGTCGACGTCGACCATGACTCAAAGGTGAAATAGGTACATTCTTTGGATTATTGTGGTCCCAAGCAGGCCCTATGTAATTGTTGAATTGAACAACAACAAATAATGGTAGTGAAGGTGGATTCTCTGCATCCTTGTAGAGTATTGCTTTGACTTCACCAAGTGCACCATTAACAAGTCCTGTTTCCACCCATAAATTTGAACATAACATTACTTTTTGTTGAACACATAATAGAAGCTTAGATTGAAGTTGTTCTTCATCTGGATTTGTACTCGGTGGTCCCTTAAGTTGCTTTGCAATTGATAATGCAACAGGTTTTTCCAAAGACAATAACATTTGTTGGTTATGTAGTGAGACCATTTCATTTGTTGCAAAGAGATGTATTGAGGATAAGAAACTATTTTGCTTTGTAGATGTCAATGTTGAGCTGGAGCGTGACATTAGGACTTTCCAATCTTCAATTGTAGGTTCTGCATTTCTTAAATTGGAGAGTAGAGTACAAAATGAAATTTGTGTTGGATCTTCACCGATTCGACGGAATTTTTTTGTAAGAGTGATAACTTTTGTGAAGCTGTACCATAGAGTGCCTCCATAAGATGTTGAGGCATACATATGGATGTCTTTGACTAGTGGAAGCTATCCAAGATCTCCAAAGAGCATGATTGAGCATCCTCCAAATGGTATTTGGTTATTGCTGGGGAATGCTTCACGTAACCTCTTGTCAATGCTTTGTAGCAACTTGGGTCCAATGAAACTCATTTCATCTATTAGTATGTACCGAATGAAGTACATTTTTTATAGAAAGTTGTAGGTGCTGGGCTATGAGACTCAATGTTTGTTGAAATTCGGGAAAGCATTTCATGATATATTTTTTATTTAGTTTCTGATTTTGCTACATATTTTGCAATGTATTTGAGGACAACATGGATAGAGAGAACAGGTTGGTAGTGTACATTGCCCCTCCAGATACAAAGTATAGAAGGGTTGTATAGGTTTAAGCAATCGTCATTGCATGAAGGGGTGAATGTCGGTTGGCCATTGTCATCTATTGCAAGACTTGATTGATCTTGCATGCTCCAAGGGGCTTTGTAGCGACATTGAACAGTTGTGCCTTTTCTCCTAAGGCATGTTTGTACGGTACACTTTGTATGACGTTGTACACAATTTACCAATTATGTGTAGTCAGTTAAAGGGTGTACAGGTATAATCAATCTTGTATCCATTAAACATGGATCATCAGCAAGAGTTCGGTGGATTAGTTGGTTTCTTAAAGGAAGCAGTTTGGGATTCCATGCAGAGACATATCTATTGATGTATTCAACTACAGTTTCTACTGATTGAAGATTATTCCATTGTATTTTTTCAATATTTGGTGCATCTTTTAGCCATAGAAAACCATGGGTATGTGCAGAGCCCTTGTGTTGCCATTCGTACCTGGTGAAAACTTATTATTAGGAATTGTTTTGAAGGTATGCAATATAAATTGATGAAATTATGTAGATTATACTTGTACCAATAGTCTGTTGCACCAAGTAGCTTTTCCAAGACCTCTTCACGAAATGCAGTAAATCTATGGTGCATGTATTGTGCTGTAAGGTGTGGGATTTGAACTATATTTTGTATCCTCCATTTGTATGCTATTTGTGGATTTGTAGGTGCATTAGATGGCATTATTCTTTGCAAGTTTGGCCATTTTGTATCAGCTGCATTGAGTGTGAAGAATAGTGTTGGACAACCAATTTGTATGATCACATCTGAAAGCTCTGCTCTAGAACGGTTCCAAAATTGGCATGTTCCACGAATTGACATTCCAAAGCATATGAGTTGTTCTGCAAGCTTGTCATGAGGCAAGTCCTTCAATCTTTCACGAAGATTGAGAATAGTTGTTGGTAGGTTTGGGTGGATATTTTTATTAACAAAAATAGATGTTGTTTGTTGGCTATGATGGCACATTAGGATATTCAGTATGAAGTATCTGAAATGAGGGTGTTGGCCAAACCTATTATCATAATACCTAAGTAAGTGGAGAGCATATTCATGTAATTTGACTTCTTTGATGCGTTGTTATTTGAAAGCGGCAATGCCTTTAGGAAACAAGGTGGGGAAGGCCATTACAAATAATCCTTCTGTGTTGTATTCATTGATGGGAGATGGAGAGATGGGTGGCCAATCTATAGACAAGGGTGGCGGGTCTTCACCTAGTTGCAATAAAGATCACAATTCTTCTACCTCTCTGCATGCTGGTGGAAGGCTAGCAACAAATGAAGTATTGGCTTGCATGTTTACCTCTGCATCTTCATTGTTTACATCAAGTGTATGCATCATTGTTGAAGGTGCGGAACTTGCAATAGTGTTTGTTTCATTTAGCAGGTCTATAATGTTAGTGGAATCACTTGGTAGGAAGGATAATGTAGCATCATCTAATTGTATACTTTTGTAGTATGGATCGTTTAGGATTTTATATTGCAAGGCCTCGTATACATGTCCTCTACTTACATAAAAGCTATAGTCTTTTCCCTGATGTTTTTTCTGTTAACTAATAAGATATCTAATTCATCTATACGCCTTGGTAAGTGGATTGCAATAGTAGAAACATCTTGAGGAAAAAAACTAGTGTGGCCACAATATTTTAGCTACCCCCCTTTTGCATAGGTTACTTGAAGGATTGGGCTAATTCTTGCTATTAGCATTTCTTCAACTTGGGTTAGTTTTTTTAAACATTGGGGTTGGTCACCTGGGTCCATGTTATTCCATTTGGAAAAACAGTGGCCATTTTTTTTCAGATGCGCACCTGTAACAAGTAGGTAGTCCATTTATTTCCCTTGTTTTAATGCAAGGGTATTTTTCCATGCAGACTAAATAGGTTGGCATATTTGCAAGTTTATCTATTTTTGAGTGGAAGTTATCTCTTGCAGTATAAAAAATTGGAGTAAAATTTGGTTGTGGATGGATATGAGAGAATGGATTTGTTTGAATTGAATTATGTATTTCAATTGCAGTTGGATGAATCTGGGTGGGATTAGTAGACCATGGGCGTGTATTTGTGGAGATGCCATCTATTAGATTATGTTGATTTTCTCATCTTCTTTTATTGATCTCCTCTTTTCTTGCATGGTAACGTAATCGGTGGAGCTCATTTTGTCGAGCTTGTTTTTCTTGCAACCTTTTGTTTTCTAACTCCATTGAGAAGTTCCTGTGAAGACAAATAGTTCATATAATTTTTATGTAATATAAAATAAATAACCATTGCTTGCATGAGTAATGTAAAAATGAGGTGTAAATCCTATGATCTTAGTTGGGAAAAAAAAAATATTGTATTTTTATGTTTGAAGTAATTGTTAGTAAATATGAAGGTCTATTTTTTAGTATTTTAAATAGACTAAATATACAACTTAGATGGACACTTAATGTAAGTGAATGCACAATGAAAATTTTGATAATAAAAAGAATTTAATATGAGAATTGGTAAATATTAACAGCTAAGTAAAATGTTTTAAAAATACATTAAACAACATGATACATTTGAAACAAAGCTTTGAGCATAAGTTATATTGAAATTGTTACAAGACATGTCACATATAATCTAAGGTAAATTGAAAACCAAGTTGTTTGAGCAATAAAGAGTGCAATTCTTCAAATTTTGTATAGATTAAGCATGTATCATGTGTAAATTGAATTATGTATATATGTTCAGTAATTGTTTATTGTGCTTACAAAAAGTGGATAATTGCACACCACATAATGGGTATACTTTTAAAGAGTAGTGTAGAAAATCTAAGCTCGCTTAATAGCTGTAATAACAATGCTTTGTGATTCTTGACCACCAAAAGTATTTGTTTGGATGGACAATGCTAGTAGGAATTCATTGTTGACAATTGTGTCTAAAATTTGGGTAGCACCATCGGGCTCTGCTAGTAGGAGCTGAAAATCTTCTACGCAAACTCCAAACAACGTTGTTGCTGGTTCTTCAAAAGCGGTGACATTAAGAAGCTGACCTGTATTGTCTTGCAAGTCCATCTTGAGCATGTAGTTGAAATCACATGTATTAATCTCTATAGAACACTTTGGGCACTTAAAAGAACTTGGGGTAATCTGGACAATTCTTTTTTTACACTTTTTTCTTTCCACAATGCGAGGGCAAGACACGTAGTAGAAATTGTCTAAGTGGAGCTTTGTGATAGTAGCCTTTGCACAAACATTATGTTTGTTTGGAGACCTTGGATTCTCATTATTTGAAATTGGAATCGGGTTTTCAAATTTCTTAGGTGATATAGTGCTTTTAGAGAGGGAAAGAGAAGGAAGTGCAGTTCCTTTAGTGGCATACCATGATTGCAATTTTGATGCTTCAACCAACTTAGGATTGATTAAAATGGTTGTAGGGAAAATGGTATCAATTGATTTTCTAGACCATGAGGTTATCTGACCACTTTTGATCAAAACAATTGGTGGGTTGGGTTGTAGGGGAAGGTTAGCTAGTTGTTTCCCAATGATTTGGCAATGGCTACCCCAAAGTGTGATATCAATGGTATGTTCTGACATGTCCATAATTGCAGCTGTACATTTTATTGTTTCAGTGCCATCCCTTTTTTGAATGTTTGATGCTAGAGAGATAGATAGAAGAACACCAATGACATCTACAAGGGAATTTATAGGTAAGGACATTAATGATTGAATGGTTTTGATATGGTAGTTTTGCGTTGGAATTGTGGAGTCTATGCAGCTTAATGGAGTAATGCTTGAGGAGTTGTGGAAGAAAATTTCATATGGGTTTGGGCCGCTACTATATTTAGTGTTTCTTACTCTGATGTGACCATTTGAGATGACATAAGTATTATTTGACTCAAACACATGGTAGAACCTATCTACTTGTTCATTAAAACAAGTAACATGTATTTCAAAGCCTTCTTTATCTACAAAATCAAACCCGAATACTTTCCCATCATTATTTTCATTTTTGTATGCATGAATTGGGCTTTTACTGAAGGCACGACCCTATATGGACCAAAGTTTATGGTTTGGGACCGTTAAGCTTGCAATGGGATTTGGTTTGATTGCAAAGACAGTGTGTTTTTTTGTTGATGATGTAGGTGCATCATGGGAGTTGTTTGGAGTTTGACTATTACCTAATGGCTCATGAGAGTTGGTAGAGAGCATACAAGTTGTAGCTTGATTAATTGCAGTCGGTGCTCCAATGATTGAGACATTGTTTCTAATTATTTCCAAGCTATGAATTACGATAGCCCTGCAATGAAAAGGATGACTTCAAAGTGAATGCATTGTACATGCATAAACAAGAGGAACTGAAACAAATAAGGTGATTATGGACGTACGTGATTTTTTGAAATTTTTTGCAAATGTATTCTTTGAGGTGGATAATAGAGCCTTTGACTAAAGCTTCCTCCAATACAAATTCGTTGAACTATGTCGGTAGCAAAGCAGGATATATGTGTGTCCCATCTGAGAGTTGAATACGATACTTGGTAAGTGTAGTTTTTGTTTGTTGAATGGGCTCGATAGATGCAATTTGCAAAAAGGGGTTTACATTAGGAATGCCTAAAAGGATGTCAGCAATTGCATTTGCAGTTAAGGTAGACATGACATTGTTGGAAGACATTGGAAGTGGTTGACCTACAAACAAAGTGAGATTAAGGAATTTAGGTATTGAATAAGCGTAAACGTCATAATTTAGAAATGAAATCTGTTGAATACGACCTTTTCGTATGAGTGAAATTGAAATAGTATATTCATTACATGGCCTAAGTTTCAAGTGTTTGTTGTATTGTTTTGTTTCGTATTAGGGTTGCCTAAATAACTTGCATGTTTTTGAACTATTTGTATAAATGGGAAAATTAGGATGTTTGATTTAACGCTTGTTGAAATTAAAAAGCAAAAAAATGAAGTCAACTAAGATGCAATTGTAAATTTGAAGACAATAAAAGTATGTAATGCTAAGTATTTATATATTGAAGAACCTACGTTTGAAGTGAAAATTTTCACAAAAATGATGGAAATAACCCACTTGTTTAAAATTTCTTAAACAACATATACAATCTTAGATCTTCTTGGCATACAATTATCCTAAAACTGTAACAAACAATTACTATCTATTAATTCCAAAACATAGTAAAATAGTCAGATTTAGTTTCAATGATTGAAAGATACATACATTCATATTGGTTCGCAATGATGCAATTGTGAGAGACAAATACAATGGACAAAGTAATGGTCATATGTCAAAAAAATCACATTTTAAATTTGCTTGTATGGAGGTGATAGTATGACATTGACAATAGTTTATGTTTATGAATGAGCATTGTATTTGACTTGCAAAGCAATGAGATTCACAGTGAATAGGGAATAGTTTAAAGAATAGTGTGTAGTTAAATAAACATCTTTACACCTCAACAGATGCAATTAACCTATTGTTATTGTAAAAGGATAAATAGATAGAATTTACCTCTTTTCAAATAGGTTGTAGATAGTAATTAAAGCTTTGGTGGTCTTCAAAAATACCCCTGGTAATTTGAATGTGTATTCTCCACCTCCAATCCATAACTATACACGGTTTTAAAAAAAGTAAGCTTATAAAATAAATTGTAATTTTTATAAATAATAAAATTATGATGTTTTTATGTTTGCATAAGAATCTGAAAGTTACTACTTGCAATAAAAAAAGTACATTAGATTGCTCATATTTGTAAGTTAAGCATTTTTAAAGATTTGGAGTATTATTTTTTAAGTTTCTGAATTTACTTCCACCTCTTTTTTAGTCATGCATTTAAATAAACAAAAAAGAATTTAATGATGACTATAAGTCATAAAATCTTTTTTTTATTAACATACTTATTCCCAAAAACCCCATCCACATTTGTGCCCCTATCCCTAGAACATGGAGGCAATAGGGGGCATCCCCTCGCTATCCCCTATCTTCTAGAGAAATCTGGCACAAATGCCCTCTCTTAATTTTTTTAAAAAGAATCTAATTTTAAAAAAAGTGTGTTGGGGGCCACAAGACCTTCATCCCTTGTGAAAACCTAAACACACCTTATGTGTAACCCACTGACCCATTTGCATTGCCACTCACAATTTCTAAATCAGTTTTGCATTGATCTAATTATGTTCTAAACTTTGAATCATCCAAAAAACATTTGAATTGTTGGGTTGTATTTTCTGATTTGTTTAGTTCTACCAAGTAATAAATTGAGCAGCAGTATTTGAAGAACTTACAACTAAATGGATGCTTACAAGCGGATGCTTACAAGAGCATTGTATTTGACTTGCAAAGCAATGAGAGTCACAGTGAATAGGGAAAAGTTAAAAGAATAGTGTGTAGTTAAATATGAATGACAATGAGCTTAATTTGTATGAGGGCAACATTGTGGAAAAAGTGGGAGGCAAAAGTGGAAGGAGACTTATTCTTAGCTTATCACCTTCCTGATTCAATCTTTGGTGAAACTGTTTTTCATGGGTCAAATTGAACTTGGTTTGTTTGAGGTAAAGTGTGTATATTACAGTTGGGTAATGAACTGGAATATATATTTTTTAGTGGAAAAGATGGAAATATTGGGATATTGAGGAAAATTCCATGTTAACAGTAATAAGACATCAAATTCATAGACTAGGCTAATACCTGTATGACTTTAGATCAAAAGTTGAAACAAGAAACACAGAATAAACATCTTTACAACTCAACAGATGCAATTAACCTATTGTTATTGTAAAAGGATAAATAGATAGAATTTACCTCTTTTTAAATAGGTTGTAGATAAAATTAAAGCTTTGATGGTCTTCAAAAATACCCCTAGTAATTTGAATGCGTATTCTCCACCTCCAATCTGCAATTATACAGGGTTGTAAAAAAAGTAAGCTTATAAAATAAATTGTAATATTTAGAAATAATAAAATTATGGTGTTTTTATGTTTGCATAAGAATCTGAAAGTTACCACTTGCAATAAACAAAGTATATTAGACTATTTAGTATTTAGTTGAAGCTGAGTAAGAAACTCAAAATGTAAATCTCACATTTGTAAGCCACTACTTTTTTATGCATGGGAGCTATGTTCTTTGGTCTAGTCCATATGCTGTCTAATGGATTTCCAGAAATGTCAATGACAGTTGGTCGCCTTACAGTTTTCTACAAGCAAAGAGAACTCCTATTTTGTTCAGCTTGGGCTTATGCATTACCAACATGGATAGTGAAGATTCCACTGTCTTTTCTAAAAGCATTGATTTGGGTTTCTATTACGTACTATGTTATTGGCTTTGCACCGGAAGCTGAGAGGTAACTTATAAAATAAATTGTAATTTTTAGAAATAATAAAATTATGATGTTTTTATGTTTGCATAAGAATCTGAAAGTTACTACTTGCAATAAACAAAGTATATTAGACTATTTAGTATTTAGTTGAAGTTGAGTAAGAAACTCAAAATGTAAATCTCACATTTGTAAGCCACTATTTTTTTTTACATGGCAGCTATGTTCTTTGGTCTAGTCCATATGCTGTCTAATGGATTTCCAAAAATGTCAATGACAGTTGGCCGCCTTCTAGTTCTCTACAAGCAAAGAGACCTCCTATTCTGTCCAGCTTGGGCTTATGCATTACCAACATGGATAGTGAAGATTCCAGTATCTTATCTAAAAGCATTGATTTGGGTTTCTATTACGTACTATGTTATTGGATTTGCACTAGAAGCTGAGATGTAACTCTTGTAATTCTGTATTTTCACCATAAACATTCCATCTATAGTTTAGAGATGTAGACATAATAATTAGATCTCCATATTACTTAAGCTTATCCCACATCTTCTCTTGCATAATGTCATGTCTGCTTAGAACATTGGTTTTATATTTTTGCTGACATAAGATGAGTGGTTAGATTGTAGACTGTTCTAATGCATCTGATCTGCAATTGGTCAAGCTATGTCTGGTAAAAATTTAAGTGCAAATATTTTTGAAGTGATTATGTGCGTGATTCAATTAGCAAGGTACTGAATATAAAGGAATATTTTGCTAGATTTGATGTTTGCCTCATATATATGTTATCAGTGACATTCCCATGGGAGATTCCAATGATCATAGACTAAATAGACTACTACATTATTCAAAATCAGACATCTTATAATTATATGCTATTGGACATGATCACATATCATAAAATATATAACTACAACTACTAATGCTGAACTCTAGAATATACTAGGCTGAAATACCTGTATTTACAGTTATGTATGCTGAAATGGCTACCTATGTCATTGTAAATTGTATGTATACATCTCATCCCAACAAAAATACCAAATAATGCTCACCAGTAATGTGCAGTACTGAAAATAATAAAGAATGTGTTGGACATTTCAATAATACCATCAACATATGAACACAATTTTTTTCATGGAATAACCTAACTTGGAGAAGCTGAATATGGAAAAATTATAGATGAGCAGTAGTATTTGAACAGTTTACAACTAAATGGATGCTTACAAGCGGATGCTTACAAAAGTATGTACATGTAATATATATGATAGTGAATTTACAAAGAAGATATCTTTACAGATAATTGACGAAGAATATACATTGTTATTTTACAATGTATGTACATATATTTACAAAGAAGATATATTTACACAAAAGTGATGAGGAATATACATTGTGATTTTACAATGTATGTACATATGAGTTATATACATAGATGAGCAGCAGTATACAAGAGCATACTTCAAATTCATTGGATATCATTTAGGAAAAGTAAAAATTGCTCAATGATTACGCGGGATGAGGCCATCTTGTAGTGTTCATCATAGTACATTTCTTTTAAAAAAGTGAAAAACCTGCCTACTTTTGAACATGTTTTATGAAATTCTTTTGCAACAATCTCCATTTGTTGGACTTCTTCTTCAACAACAACAGTATGGCAGGTTGCTTCTTCAATCTCTTGGATAATTTTTTGTGAATGCTCTGAGATTGATTTAATTAATTTGTCAATTTGTGTTTCAATGTACACATTTGAACCCACAGAATCATCTGATATTACGATTGGGCTTGTTATGGAATTTTCGGTTTCATTTTGTTGAGCATCAATATTTTCCATTATCTGAAAAAAGAGGACAAAAAATTATTATTTCAAAAAAGCTTATGAGGTTTCTATGTTAAATATTAAATGTGAAAATTCCCATCAAATTAAATTTAATTGCAAATTGGGAAAAATAATCTACAACAGAACAAAACAGTCAACAAAGTTATCTACAAAGATAGAATTTACCTCCTTCAAATAGATTTTATACCATAACAAAAGATTTCACACTCTTGTCAATACCCTTGGTAATTTGAATGGCTTTGCTCTGCCTCCAACCTGCAAATTAACACAATAGGATAAAAAATAAGCTTGTGAGGTTTGTTTGATTGAAAACAAGTTTAATATTAAATACCAAAATCAACTTAAAGTGGACCAAATAGTTTTTTATAGTAACTAATGCTTTGACGATCTTCTCAATAGAAATGGTAGTTTCAATGGGTTTGCTCCACCTTTAGCCTGCAACTAAACATGGCAATATTTTAAATAACAGAACTACAAATACAACAAAATAGTCAACACATTAACCTACAAAGGTAAAAACCATTAAGTTAGAGTTGGAATCTCTGGAGGTCAAAGGAAGAGAGTCACTATAGGTGGGATATCCAAGGAAAGTTCCTTGATGGCAAAGTTGAAGCAATTAAACTTGAATTTGCATTCCTGAAACATTACAATTTTGTAATTGTTATTGAACATATCTTGCAGGGGAAATGCTAGTTGGTCGTCCAAAAGCTCTTTTTATGGATGAAATTTCAACTGGATTGGACAGCGCTACAACTTTTTAGATTATCAAGTGTCTGCGCCAAGACAATGTTGATAGCTCTTCCGCAACCTGCTCCTAAAACATATGAACTATTTGATGACATCCTCTTATTGTTTGAAGGAGAGATTGTCTATAAAGGACCTCGGGAATATGTGCTTGAATTTTTTGAGTCCATGGGTTTCAAATGTCTAGATAGAAAAGGGGTTGCAGATTTCTTGCAGGAAGTATGTTTTTTGATCCATTATGTAGGACTTGGTGATATTTAGGTGGCAACTTCAAAGCATAAAGATTCACTTTATTTGCACACATGATATGGTACTTGGATATAGATTGATTAGCAAGTTAAGTTTACTATTGGCCTTGGTCACAAGGTCAAATTTGAGGAGCACAAAACTTGAACATAATAGGGAAAACTATCTCCTTGCAGAATTCCGAAGGGGGATTTCATAATAGTGACCTAAAAAATCAACTTTACCATTATTCTAGCTAGGGTGGTGCAGATTTCTTGCAAGAAGTATGTTTTTTGATCCATTATGTAGGACTTGGTGATATTTAGGTAGCAACTTCAAAGCATAAAGATTCACTTCATTTGCACACACGATATGGTACTTGGATATAGATTGATTAGCAAGTTAAGTTTACTATTGGCCTTGGTCACGAGGTCAAATTTGAGGAGCACAAAACTTGAACATAACAGGGAAAACTATCTCCTTGCAGAATTTTGAAGGGGGATTTCATAATAGTGACCTAAAAAACCAACTTTACCATTATTCTAGGTAGGGTGGACCTTGTACTCCATTCTCTTTTAGAAATCTGCCATACAACTATCCCTTTTTAGTACGTTTTCACGTGTCAATAGTGATCAAATACTACAATTCCTTACGTTTTAGATAAGTTTTCTACTTTTCTATTGTATATTATTTACTAACTATGTTTTTGTGCTCAGTGCTTGAATTTGACAGGTGACCTCAAGAAAGGACCAAGAGCAATATTGGGTGGATAGAAGTCAGCCATATCAATAAATACCTGTCAAGGAGTTTGCAGAGGCTTTCCAACCATTTCATGTTGGCAAGCGTCTCAGAGAAGAGTTATCACATCCATATGACAAAACAATGAACCATCCTGCTGCTCTTACATCCACGAACTATGGTGTTAGTAGAATGAACATGCTCAAAGCTTGCTTCTATCGAGAAGTGTTGCTTATGAAGAGGAACTCTTTTGTCTACATATTTAAAACAGGACAGGTGAGTCATTTGGATCCCAAATTTGGAGAGCTTAAGCATTCCTTTTATTCATCTTATCAGAGAAAGGAGAATGAATCCTGATAAACAACTAATACAGATTGTAGTTGTTGGGGCAATCACAATGACTCTTTTTTTGCGCACGGAAATGCAGCAGCAGAGCATTACAGATGGAAATCTGTACATGGGAGCTATGTTCTTTGGTCTAGTCCATATGCTATCTAATGGATTTCCAGAAATGTCAATGACAGTTGGCCGCCTTCCAGTTTTCTACAAGCAAAGAGACCTCCTATTCTATCCAGCTTGGGCTTATGCCTTTAATTCTAAATTCCAGAACTTAACATTAAACGTCAGTGACAAATCAAGTTCCTAAATCTAGAAATCCATACTTGAAAGATCTTCTATTACAAACTGTCAGAGAGATTCTACATTACAATCTGTCAGAGAGTTAGATTCTTTCCTATTCAACTAGTCAAATGCCACTCTTGTCATGCTATTGAAACAATAAAATATTTGCTTAAACCCACCAGTATCCAACAAGAACAAAAAAATCAAATCCGCCAATGACAGTCCCAGATCACAAAAGAAACAAAAATGCAAAACTTAATCAACTAAAATTGTCCTTCAGTGTTCAAGGGGTTTTGCTGAAATGGTAATAAAGAACAGTCACAAAAAGCCTAATCCAAGTCAAACCCTCTCATTGTATAATGCAAAGTGGCCCCTAGCGTTCACAGAGAATGGCGAGGTTGTGGTGTATCGATTTTGGGGTACATTCAAAGTAGCAATTATGATTAATGATTATGGAGCACATTCAAGGTTTGATTTCAAATACATCTACTGTGACCCATCTTTATAAATCTCAAGATTGTGATCAATAACTCATCCTACACAAGATTAAACAAAACCCCATAACTTTGAAAGCTTCGGCCAAATTTTCACAACAGAGAAGTGATTATCACTAAAAATAAAGCAGTCTATTGTCATAAGAAACCCAACACAATCACCAACGATCACAGTTAACCTCTTGCGAATGCTAAATTCTGAAAACCCCAAATTTTGCACCCAATAATTAAAACTCTAATTAATTATAATAACAAACACAAAAAACCGTAACTCATTGCCAAAATAAAGTAGAAAATGTCTTCCCTGCACAGTGAGACCGACGTGCCAGATAAAACAGTAAAAATATTTCCTCTTCAACAACGCGGCCCAGATAATTGTAGAAGCCTTGAAAAAAAAAACAAAGAAAGCCAACCTAAATCAAACAGTGTAAATGCAAACAAGAAGAAGTAAATATGTCAATATATATGCAGAGAATAAATAACGGATCTCAACTGTCGCTGTAACCCCACTACCTTGCATGTTTGGTTTCAGAAAATCCCTGCATTTTCTCAGGAGCACCATACGAACCATTAATGCAGCTATTTCGGGTATAACCTAGTTTATACCGGTTCATTTCTATCAGTTCATGATCGACGACTATGCACGAATGAACAGTATACCATCCCTTGCAAATCATCGATTGAGAACCTAAACTGAGTATTTTCAAATAGAACACGCCTTCAACGTAAAAATAAACGTAAACATAAAATATAAATATAAAAATAAAAATAATATATTACAATTTATAGAAATAAAATTTTACCTTCAAATATATCCTCTCCACTACATACAATTTTTACTTTTTCATATAAAATAATATTATGAGAACTTAATAGACTAGTAACACTTCTTTGTTACTGAACGTATGGGCCAATTCAAGAGGGAGATGTCAGAAAGAAAAAAGGAATGGGGATAAAAAGTTTGTTTTGAAAAACAATTTGATGTGACAGTTATAAACGGCGTTACAGAAGCAGCGGACTAACGGATGACAAAACGGAAAAATAAAATTTTTTGACCGGATCAGAGCTTAGTGTGTGACACTTAAGCCCAGCCAAAATAACCAGCCAATAATTTAAACCTTTCTTACCAAAATTTTCACTAAACAAATATCATTCTGTGCCCAAATTTTTCTTCACTTCAAATGACACGAGCGTTCTTGTCTATCATGTTTCAGGTGTTTCTGTTTCATAAAGTGTTTTATTATGTTGTTCTTAGTAACTGCAGCTTTAGTTTCTTTACAGTTGATAGCCTAACTATACTGCTTTATTTATGCGTTTCTTTATTTTATTGTTTTAGGGAATTAGAGCTGTTTCATGTTCTTATTTTAGTTGAGGTCTGTACCGCTTCAATAAAGGTAAATTAGGCATTCGCCATTCTTGGAGAACATCTTATCTAATTTAATGCAATGATTTTGAATGCTTCTTTTACAGGTCTGGTGGATCATAAACGAATTAAAGAACAATATGCAAAGCAATTAATCCAAGAAAGGGACGAACTTGGCAACACAGCTCTGCATATAGCAGTCGGACGAAACTACGTGCATATAATACAGAAATTGATAGAGTTTGAATCCGAACTGTGTTATTGGGTTAATGACAGCCAAGAAACTCCGCTTTGTGTGGCAGCGAAATTGGCGCATCTGGAAGCAGTACAAGAATTGATCAAGTATTGTCCAGACGCTGCTGAAATATGGAATAGTTGTGGAATGAACGTGCTACACTTAGCTGCCCAAGTTAGCCAAGTGAGAATTGTTGATTACATGAAAGAAACGGTAGGCTTATTATACTTGGTCAACAAGGGACTTTACGAGTCTCCAGAGGAAGAGCACCTGAGAAGTGGAGGAAAAGCAAATCCGGGTGACAAGAAAGATCATTTTCCAAGGATAAGTGAAAGGGACACACCACTGCATATTGCAGCAAAGAAAAAAAACTTGAATGTAAGTCTCTTTCTATACGAACCTCTGGCAGTTGTTTCCTTGGGCATATGGCAAATTCACCACCAGCAATTCATGTTAAGAAAAATTCACCGTCACACTGTTAAGTAAAATCATAATATTTTTATTTTTATTTTCATAAATCAAAGTTTTAGAAATATATATTAAAAAATATTAATACGCTTAATTTTTGACCGTCCTGAATTGATGGTGGTGAATTTTACCACCGCGGTGAATTGAACCAGCTATTGTGTTCAAGCATACGTTTTGGGTTTCCGTAGATTCTTAACCTGATCTCGTGTATCAATAAAGTCAAATTAATCAAAGTATATCCACGGGAGATAAGCACTTAAAATCATCAAGGAAACAACTTGGTTGGAGAAATGTTTAAGCATAATTGTTTCCAATGGATAATTTAATTTCTGCGTACTAATTTGAGTGTGTATTTAGTAGATGGTTAATTCGTTGCTGCGTATACGGGGGATAAACAAGTTTGCTGTTAACAAGGCGGGCTTAACGGCCTTCGACATTGTGAGAGAAAATACAGATTACCATGAATCTGACAAGATAATAGCAAAGCTGTCTAATTATCCATCCAAGCACAAGCCTTTCTTGTACAGCGCTCCAAAGGTGAGCGCAGAGAAGCACGAGGCTGCCATAAAGATGGTGAACGAAACATTTGACGCCAGGCGCGAAACAGAATTAGTGGTGGCAGTGCTGTTAGCGACAATGTCATTTACGGCGGCTTTCACTGTTCCAGGCAGTTTCGTGACGGATGATAAGAAAGAAAATGGGGAATCAATGGTAGGACCGCCATCGCCAATTCCGCAAGGATCAGACTCAAGCAAGAGTTTAGGCTCGCCGATTCTGCTTGGATACCCCTCCTTTAAGGTTTTCCTCATCTTTGATTGCGTGGCATTCTTTCTGTCGCTCTTCGTAGTGTTGATGTGGCAGATGAGTACACCTATTACCACGGGAGATAAGATATCGTTCCTCTGTCTCACCAATCTATTGGTTTGTGCCACCTTTGCCTTTACGGCCTATGGCTTCATGCTTGCAGTGTATTCTATGCTCTCCACCGATGCTGAAAAGCTGTCTTGGGTCGTTCTTGGGGTGTGCTTGTTCATCTGCTGCTATGCTAATTTCACTTTTTTCTACATGGCTGCAAAGTTTTCCGTGAAAAAGGCTAGATTTAACCACCTGAATGGTTTACTTCCTTTTCTTCCTGACTGCGTCGTGGAGCACGTGTGGATGAAACTAGAGAAATGGGGGCCTTTGAACTTGCTGCGCTGGTGCAAAGACAAGTGCCTCGGCATCTTCCACTTACACTGCGATAGCCATGAAGATATGGCTGAGAGTGGTGAAGATAAAGCACACTCGGTGATATGTTTGTCATGTTCCCTACGTTAAAACTTCCCGGCTTCGTGGCGCAAGCTGAACTGTGGATGCGGTCGTGCAGCTTTCTTATTTCTAGATGACTTTAATAGTATTCATATATGTCTTATAACATATTAGTTTTAAAATATTCTATTAGATGTATTTTCCTGCTATGTATTTTGTTAATTGTTGATTGTTGTATTCACGATCTTGGTTGGAAAGTAGTTGTGTTGTGTCAAATAGTTTTGATTTTGGAGTGAAATATGTAATTCTTCTTTTCTATTTTTTTAGGAGTTCTTTGTTGAGCTGTTGTTATTTATTTCTTTGTATTATTTTTAGCTTTGATTAATACAAATAAAAAAATTCTATTAAATGTATGTACATATTTATGTATGTATGTATGTAATGTATGTGTGTATATATATACACACACATTTTGTACACATTTTATACATTTATGTATGTCTATGTGTGGGCGTGCATGTACACACACATATATAAAGTGTACAAATTATCTAATCTATGTTATATATGCAAATAAAATGTTTTAAGTTGATTTGATATTTTTATGTTTCAAGTTGAATATCAAATATATTGTCAATAAAACTTTACGAATTATTGTTGTTGGATTTTATATGGTTTTATATTTGTAAATATAAAATAATTTCTTCTTTTAAGATTAATTTAGGCTAATCTAACTAAATATATATAAATAAATATAAATTAACTTGAATTAATTAATGATGATCGGGTATTAGAAATTTAGAATTTGTATATCTATTATGTTAGGAAACAAATGAAGTGGATAGGGGTATTTAGCCTCTTGATTGAAGAATGTGGGCTTTTGATGAAGATTCTAGATTATTTTGACTTTGTACTTTGAAAATGCAATCTCCCTTCCCTAAGAATGTCTCAAGTGCTATACTAATCTTCTACTCTATAAAAGTCAAGCTTAGAACTATGGGTCAAAATTATGGTAATATACTCTTTATTTACCTATGGGCTTGACCATACTTAGTGACTTATTTTACCTTTTCACTTCCCTATAGGTGGATCTCATTTTTCTACTCTCTTCTTAAAGATCTAGAGAATAACACTATATTAAAATAACTTGAAGGACTTTAATTATGTCATAAGGAAAAAAATTTACTACATAAATCCCTAAAAAGCGTACAAAGATTTAATATTGTAGACAATGACGATAGATTACAAATTTTCCATTCCTTTTAGTTAACCAAATTTAAATGTTTGACTATTGATTATCTTTTAATGTTATAGAATGAGAGAGGATGCTTCAGAGGTGAAACATGTATATTAAATAGATGGAATAAACTACCTTTAAATAGTAGCACATAAAACCTAATCATGTAAAGTTGTGTCTAGTCAACTTTGGGTGGGAAGGTAGATAGGATGAGTGGGAATAAGTGTTATGAATGCTCGAATAAGGGGAATGTATGTTAGTATGCACATATAGGATTGATCAATTGTTCATTCTAATACATGTATATAGTGATGGATAGAAGGATGAGGAATGGGCCCAACTTCATACTAGATTTCACCATTGTTGATGTAGCCATGTTGTTGCAAGTATCAGGGTGTTATCATTGATATCAACAAGTTGGTGCTTTCATTGATGTCAACTATGTGTTGAGGAAGGTTATTGCTTGATGGAGATGTCGAGGATATTAAGAAAATTATGAAAAATAGGGAAATAGTTTGTTGCAAGTTGTGCATGTATAGTTGAGAGATTAATGAAGTGTTGTGAGTACATGGAGCTATCTTTGTGTTGCAGTGTTTGGAGATGTGTTGGAATGAAATAGTGTGTTTAGATGGTGTCTTTGGTACTTAGTTTCCAAATGACTTTGAGAAAATTTGATAAAGAGAGAAAATAGTATTGTGCAAGTGTTCAAAATGTGCTCAAGGTTGTGCTCCACATTTCTTCTGTGTTGATGCTATGCCTGTGTGGATTTGATATGTTTCTCAAGGTTGTCAGTAGTTGTTATATTTAGAATTTGGGTTTTTGGATCACTGTGCAGAGTGAGATATATTCACCAGTGTATGAACCAGTTTTCTAGAATTATTTTCTATGGCCTGAGAGAAATGTATTTGCTCTGTGTTTCTCTATAGTTTGGCTTTAGGTTGTGCGGATTTGGGAAGTTTCTTATAATGTTTGTATCTTTCAGAATTCAAGGTTTCACTTGATTTGGTACAATACAGTGTGTGTTTCATGCATCAATGTGCGTATGCGGTTAACCAAATGTTTTGGGTTGAAGTATTTCTATAATGTGAGTTTGGATGAAGTCTTTATTTGATCTCAGATAGTTTATGGATTATTCCAAATCATGTTCAAGTGAATTTTTTTGTTCAAAATTTTTAGATTGATTTAAGGAAGCATGTACTTAATGGTTTATGGTGTTTGCATGGGTATTGGACGACCTAGTGTTAACACTACATGTGAAGTTTATGAAAGTGTGTTGAGGTGTGTTGGGATTAATTTGGATCCTAGCTAAGGATGTATATGGGTCACCTTCATTCCTATCCACTGTTGGAATATTTGGGTGCCAACCTAATTTTAAATTTTAAATGTAATATATATAGTTGTTGACCTTGGAGACGGTTTTCAAGGTTGAGGATGATATAAATAAGAGTGGTCTTGTTGTAAGATGCAAGAGAGAGGAAAGATAGATATGAGACAGATGCGAGTGATGAATGTAATGCGAATTAAAAAAGTATAGATTCATATGTGAATAGAGTAGTGTGAATTTCAAGGTGTCCACAATCTTTCATGCAAGGTTGCAAAAGTGTTGGAGCATTTGTGGTGGATTCCTTATTGCATTGAGAATTTTTTCTTTGTGAAATATTTCTCTTCTATCTTCTTTGTTTTTTTTGGTGGTAGTGAGCCCTCGTAGTGACCCTTCTTGGAAAGTGTGTCTTATTTTGGTAGTGAGTCGAGTTGATGCAAGAAGTTGTGTCCACAAAAATCTCAAAATGTGGAAGTGTTTTTGTTGCTTTTTAGAATTTGCCACATGGGTATGTGCAAGATCATGATGGGCCAAAAAGTGGTGATATGTAAGCCATATGATGGCCCATGTTGCTGACGACTTTTTTTTTACCCAAAATTGATGAAACGAAAAGGGTATTTAGAGGAGATTCTCAGCTTTCTACCAATATAAATTATGCTTTACTTTGAATTTAATAAATAATTATTATTCATTTTCTATTAGAATTACAAATAAACTCTTGATTGATAGGCTGATTGAAAAAAATCTATAACTTTCAAACTGTATCACATTTTTTGAATCTGAAAGATGTGTCACATTCTATGCTTTGCATACTCTAGGATTAAAAAAACAAAAAATGAATTTCATGAATTTTTGACCAAGTTAAGGTGGTTAGATAGATGAGCTTTTATATTTTTTTAAATTTGTAATAAAAAATTCATAATTAATTATTTGTTAGAGTAATTGGTTATTTACTTTATTAATTAAACAATATGTGTTTAATTATTTAAAGTTACCTTTTATCTCTTTTACACTTAAGCTAAATTTTGGTGCATAATAATTAATTGTTTTATTAATTATTAATGTTCAAACCTAGAGTTTTCCTTTTTTGGGTCTCTTTGACCTATTTGAGGTTGAATTCTTCTCTTTTGTAATAATTCTTTTTACATATTAGAATATTTGATCTCCACATCTTTGATCTTTTTTCATGGTGTTCTTGGTTGCTTCTCCTTGTAACAGGTATTTTTGCTTGCAGAGATCACTGGGCTCCTATGGTGTTGTATTTTCTCAACCCCAACATGGTATCAGAGCATCGGATCTGTAGCTACCTATTCTTGCTTTGAGATTTTTGCCTTGGGAGCTGATTTGGGGTTTCAAAAGTTCTTTGTGTGGATCTTAGGGGGAGCCTTTTTTTTGGAGCACTTTGGGCAAAAACAGACCTCATGGTTGAGTCCAAAAGGCCCAAAAACCCCTATTTTCATATAAAACTTGTCTGATTTGGCCACTGTCAACTGGGGAAGCAAATTTTTTTTACCTAAGGGCCAAGGCACGTTCTACGAGGTGGAAAACGCTCACAAAAATTTAAAAAAATCATTTTTAATGATTTTGCGTGGCCCGTTAAAAATTGAACCGCCATCGGTCCGCTGCCAAGCAACCACTAGCCATCAGCGGCCAACCCCTGCGCCGCCCCCTTCCACCGCTGACCGCCCTCGGCCGCCACTCGCTCCAGACGCCCATGAACTCTGCCTACGCTGCACCGACCGCTCGGCCCGCCACCGGTCATCGCCTGCGACCATCGGTCACCGCCGCCTGCGACCACTATTTGCCGCCACCTGTGACCATCGCAGGCGGTGCTACCTGCAACCATCGCCCGTGCCGCCGCCTGTGACTGCCGCCTACGACCACCAGCCGCCAGCTCTCCCAGCCCCGTCCAACTTGTGGGAGGTCACATGGGTGACCATGGGTTAGCCGCCCCAACCCCCTAGTTCACCCAGGCGACCAGGGGCTATTTTTTTTAGCCCCAGGATGCTAAAGGGGGCCTAATCGAGCTTTTTTTGTGTTCTTTTACAAAATTGGGTGTAACTCGGATGTCTTAGCTCCGTTTTTCAAACCGAAATAGGCGTTGGAAAGCTGGTTTCGGAACCAATCTGATGGTGTAGGAATTTTTTCCAAGTTTTACCAGTCTGGATATTATTTTTCCAGTCAACGAGGGGTCTCTTTTCTACACTTCCGGGGCCATAGAAGGTGCAAACGGACTCCGTTTTTTGAAAATGAATAGGCGTTGGAAAGCTCTCAGCATGATCTCTTTAGATATGTGATTATTTGTCTCAGATTTTCTAGGTACATGAGAATTTTTTTTGAAGTATGTTTTTGCTTAAAGCATTGCTTCCTCTTTCTCTATTTGTACTCGGGTTTGGGTTTATCTCTTGTGGGGGGGTGTTTTTTTTTTCTCGCTTTCTGTCATTTATATTAGAAAAATAGAACACCAAAACTCTCCAAAAAATCAAACCCTTCTGCAACTTCTGTCTATTCTGAAAGATCACATAATAATGAAAAACACAAGCAGGTACAGGTGCAGGGTTTCATGGCAGACTCCTCAGTTGAGTTACTCACATCACACAACTATCACACTTGGAAGTCTCGCATAATGAGGCTACTCAGGTCACAAGGGTTGTGGTCTTGTTTAGATGTGGTTTAGCCTCAGTTGCAATGTCCTTTTGAGATTATGCAGCATAGGAACAAGATGGATGAAGCCATGGGTTTTCTATCCATGCACATTTCCGACTGTCTTTTGTTTCACCTTGATGCTTTGGTCACTCCTCAAGCCATGTGGTTGAAGTTTGAGACACTTTTTGGGGCCATTAATGAGTTCCGAGCATTACAGATTGAGGTAGAGATGACTTCACTGTTACCGGAATCCTTTCCCACTATTGAGGATTTTTTGAACAAGTTCAAAACTATCCGCACTATTTTACAGGGTTGTGGAAAGAATAATTCAGACACAGAGTGCTTCTACTTGATCCTTTCGAAGCTTCGTGGTCCATTTCAGATTTTTGCTTCTACCATCTATTCCACCATGGATGGTCTGGGTGCCCATTTTACCATGCCTACCTTTGATGTGTTTTGTGAGCATTTGTCTCGTGAGCAGTCACACCTTTCTCAGATAGATATACTCTCAGGATCAAAGGACAAGGCATTGGTTGCTCAGTCATCTAAGGAGAAACATAAGTAGAAACCGAAGCCCAAGAAAGATTTTGCAAGTAGTGAGTGTTCCTCACCACCTCCTAAGTCTGATTCTAAATCATCTCCTCATCCCAAACAGATGAAATCTTCAAAGTCTGGTGAGTTTTCCTCCAAGACTAAGCAGAAATCAGGAGACACTTGCAGCTTCTATGGCAAGGAAGGACATCTAGTTTCCAGGTGTTGGAAATGATTAGAGACTTTAGAGGAAGCCATGCAGCAACATCACATCTCCTCACCTCAGTCGTCTTCTCCCTCCACAGGGAAAGGCCATGCTCTCACTACTCAGGCATCGACCTTTGGGTCCCCTTGGATTTTAGATTCTGATGCTTCTCACCATATGACTCCCTCTTAGCAGTTGGTCACTTCTCTTGCCTCTTGTGGTACTTCACAGATTACAGTGGGTGACTCTACACAGCTTTCAATGTTGGGCTCAGGTTCTGTCTCCTTGGATGGGGGCACTCTACAAGATGTTCTGGTTGTTCCTAACATCTCGATGAACCTCCTGTCCATTTATCAAATTTTCCATACTGGCTCTTGTAAGACAGTTGAGTTCTCACCACATAATGTGGTTATTCGGGACCTCCATGACTCTGATATGGTTGTGGCTACTGGGAGTGTTGATACTGCATCCCGTCTTTACAAATTTGATGGATTTGAGCCTTCTGAAGGTACAGGTTCATCTCTTATAGCACATACAAATTCCGTGAGTAAGCTTTGGCATGAGCGTTTAGGCCATGTCAATTATAGATATCTTCAGCAGATGAGTACCCACGCACTTGTTCTTGGTCTTCCACAGATTTCCTGCACTGATAGTGTTTGTCATGGTTGTGTGCTTGGCAAGCATCACAGGGATCCCTTTCTGAAGGGAAGTGCCACTCGTGCTTTGGCACCCTTGGAGTTGATTCATAGTGACCTCATGTCATTTCCCACTCCTTTTTCTGGGGCCAAGTATGTACTCACTTTCATTGATGACTTCTCCAGATGCACATGGGTGTACTCTCTTAAGTATAAGTCTGATGTCTTTGATTCCTTTCGTGTCTTCAAGACATTTGTAGAGAAGCAGTCTGACCTTTCTATTCGACAGATATGTACAGACAATGGGGGGGAGTATGTGAATTAGGCTTTCAGAGATTTTTGCATTGAGCATGGTTTACAGCATCAGTTTACTGTTCCCTACACCCCTCAACAGAATGGTGTCACTGAGAGAAAGAATAGGACTTTATGGGAGATGGCGAATTGTATGATTCAGTCCAAGTCCATGGATTCATCTTTTTGGGTTGAGGCAGTTAATTGTGCCAACTATATTCAGAATCGAATGCCTCACAAGGTGATTTGACACATTACTCTTGAGGAGGCTTGGTCTCATGACAAGCCTGATGTTTCATCATTCCAAGTATTTGGTAGTGAGGCATGGGCATTTATTCCTGATGCTTAGAGGGGAGCCATGGAGTAGAAGAGTCGACCCCTCATCTTTGTCAGCTATGATGAGGATGTTAAGGTGTACAAGTTGTTTGATCCTGATTCCAGAGAGGTCTTGTTTCGACAGGATGTCTAGTTTGATGAGCGCCTTCCCATAGTGGATACCCTGTCTCTAGTGTCTACTTCACTACCTACTCCTCCCACTACAGCTCTTCAGGATTATGTTGAGGATGATTCTGATGAGGATGATGATGATCCCCCATCTCCACCTCCACTTGCTCCACCTCTGATGCCCAAATGGGCTCGCTTTACTGTTGAGGCAGTAGGATCTATGGCAGGTGATCCTTCAGACTCTCGTCGCACTCGTTCTCATACTGCAAGCTCTAGTCTTTTGAGTCATGCTCTTTCAGAGGATCCTCAGAGGTTTTCAGAGGCGATAGGTCACCCTAAGTGGGATAGTGCTATGGAGGAGTATTCTTCTTTGATGAGGAATCGTACTTGGGATCACTGTCCTCTTCCTAAGGGCAAAAAGATGGTTTGGTGCAGATGGTTGTATCACACCAAGTATGCTGTTGATGGTTCTATTGATAAGTACAAAGCACGTCTTGTTGTGAAGGGTTTCTCCTAGGTTGAGGTTATTGATTACTCTGAGACATTTTCTCCTATCGCCAAGATGAATTATATTCGCTTTGTACTATCACTTGCAGCTTCTAGGGGATGGCCCATTTTTCAGATGGATGTGAAGTGTGCATTCTTGCATGGTTACCTACAAGAGTAGATCTATATGGAGCAGCCTCAGGGATTTATGCAAGATGCTTCTTTGGTTTTTCGACTTCAGCGTTCATTATATGGTCTCAAATAGGCCCCTCGGGCTTGGTATGAGAAGATGGACTCCTTTTTGCTCTCCACTAGTTTCACACGCTATCATTCTGATCCCACCGTCTATATTCAGAATCTTGAGGGTGAGATCTTGATTCTTGTGCTATATGTTGATGATCTCCTCATCACAGGTAGCTCATCCTCTAAGATTCAGCATGCTCAACAAGCCTTGATGGAGCAGTTTGAGATGATCAATCTCGGTCTTCTGTACTATTTTCTTGGTCTTCAGGTGATTCAGTCTTTTGATGGGATCTACATTTACCAACAGAAGTATGCTCTTGATATGCTTCAACGCTTTGACATGCTTGATTGCAAGCCTGCCCCCAGACCTTTTCTCTCAGGGGTTGTTTTGACTTCTACTTACCCCACTCCTTCAGTAGATTCTACACTTTACAGGCAGTTGGTTGGCAGTTTGTTGTACCTGACTCACACTCGTCCTGATATTTCCTTTGTGGTTGGCCTTGTCTCTCGATTCTCCCATGATCCTCATGAGAGTCATTGGCAAGCTGCCAAACGTATTTTGAGGTACATTCAGGGCACCATTTCTTATGGCATTCACTACACATCAGGGGATCCTCACATTGTTGGCTACATTGACTCAGATTGGGTTGGTGATGTCAACGATCGAAAGTCTACTTCTGGCTTTGTTTTCTTTCATGGCTCTGGTCCTATCAGATGGTCTTGCAAGAAGTGGACTGCTCATTCATTATCATCTATAGAGGCTGAGTACTGCACTGCTATGCTCGCTAGTCAGGAGATTTTATGGCTTCGACAGTTGATGACTGAGTTTGGTTTTCCTCCTGATAGTCCCACTATTCTTTGGTGTGACAATCAGAGTGCTATACGCATTTCTCGCAACCCAGTGGAGCATCAATGGATGAAGCACATTGAGCTTTATATGCATTTCATCCGACAGTTGATTCACGATGGTTCTCTCCTCTTGGAGTATATTCCCACTACTGAGCAGGTTGCAGACATCTTCATGAAGCCTTTTGCATCGCCGTGCTATCTTCAGTTGCGCTCTATGCTTGGGGTGAAGGAAGTTATCCTTGGGGGGTCTTTATGAGGCCTTCCTTCCTTCATGTTCTTTCAGGATGTTCTTCTATCTCTTTTTGGAGAGGAGTTTTTTTCCCACTAGGTTTTCTCCTTTTCTCTGTTTCATAGAGATTTCCTTGTATTTGGGTACCTGATCAGGCCTAGTTGTCGAGACCCATTGCTTTTGCTTTCAATAGCTTCTTCTAGGTTTTAGCTTCTCCTTAAGTCTAGCTTAAGGGGGGGTGTTAGAGTAATTGGTTATTTACTTTATTCATTAAATAATATGTGTTTAATTATTTAAAGTTACCTTTTATCTCTTTTACACTTAATCTAGCTTTTGGTGCATAATAATTAATTACTATTTGAGGTTGAATTCTTCTCTTTTGTAATAATTATTTTTACATATTGGAATATTTGAGCTCCACATCTTTGAGCTTTTTTCATGTTGTTCTTGGTTGCTTCTCCTTGCTTCTCCTTGTAACAGGTATTTTTGCTTGTAGAGATCACTGGGCTCCTATGGTGTTGTATTTTCTCAACCCCAACATTATTTACTTGGAAAAAAATTATAAAAAAATATGCATCACATTGGGACATGAGTCCTCTACTTATATCTAAAATCTTAGAAAAAAATATTATCATTTTATTGTGGTTAGGGTGGTCAGACAAACACCTACTTCTTATTTTTACCTTGAAATTTAAATACTACTGCATTGAAATTTCAAATTTTCACCAAATAGATTTGTTTTTTTTAAATAAAGGTCTAGTATTTTAGAAACTACATTCAATTTTCTATAGATTCTACTTTTACAATTTTTTGAAATAATATAGATAACTTATTCAATTTTTGATGTCAAGTTGTTTAACTCTGAATTTCTATCTTTTTATTGCCACTTAAGGGCCTGTTTTTTCCATGATGATCCTGCACATACCCACACTTGGACTGAAAATTTGAGGCACTTACACAATGAAGCTTATAAAAAGTCACTACTATGAAATTTAGCATTTTGAATCTAGTTTCCAAATATGTAATTTATTCAAATACCGAGATGATAGAAATTGAATTTTTATGGGGATGTATAAAAACCACTTTTTAAAAGTTATGTTTTTTACCATACCATGCACTTGTATGGACACCACTTTTTGACCCAATTAAAATTAATTTTCTAATTACTTTTGGGGAAAGAGAGATAACAACATGAAGATTGATGAGGAATTTTTTTTGTAATTTTTTTTATTGAATTTTTATTGGCCTTAATTGTTGTTTTTAAAAATCAATGTGTACAGACAACATAATTGGACCTAAACTAAACATTTTTTGATTTTTTTTTTTCATTGTGTAGAGAATTTTCTAAGGATTTATGCCATATAATTTTTTTATAAGAAACTTAACTAAATTTTTTTTATTAAAAAACAAAAAAAGTATGATATTTCACGTTTAAGGACTAGTTTGCTTAGAAATTAATTTAAAAAAAAACAAATATAATCCAGTCTTAATAAAAATGATTTATTTGGAAACTAGACATCTTTTTTTCTAATTAGTTTTAATTTTATAGATTGATTCAAAAAAAAATTCCATCAGCCATATTGCCAATGTTGGACATTCTTCTTCAATTTGCCTTAGCTTTTTGGTTGCAGGTCAAAAGGTAAGTGTCGGATTGCTAAGCCTTTCCCGAGCCTAAAACCAAGGCTGCATGTGGGTTGGGGATTCCAATTTTAAATAACATGCACACATTATTAAAATGTGTACACGTTATTAAGACACGTACGTGTTATTTAAATAAAATGCGTACACATTATATAATATGCACACATTATATAATGTGCACGCGTTATATATTTACCCATTATATATTTACCCATTGGGTAAAGGGAATATGTATGCGTTATATAACGCATACGTGTTCCTAGAATAGAAAACGTACGTGTTTTAAAACATGTACACATTTCTTTTATATCCATTTTCTCTTGATTTAAAAAATACTAATAAAGAACATTTTTTCTACAACATTCCTTTTCTATAGTACGATCCAAAAGTGCCATTTTCTATGTTTTTTATTGCAATTTTATCTTGTGTAGCGTATATTCTATTCAAATTGCTGGTAGAGACAAGTGTAGGTTGAATTTTCTGAAGTGGAATCAAGTACAAGAAATGTTTACAAGAAGATTTGGAAAAAGAAAACTTTTGGATGTATTCATGATGTTTTTGTACTTCAAAGTTTATAGAAGAAAGGATCTTCATACTACATAGTTTTATTTGAATATTTGAAGGAGATGACAATTTGAAAATAGGTTAAGAATCATTTGTTTTGTTATCAAAGAGGCTTTGGTAACCATGGGATCAAAACAAAGGCAAAGAAAAAAATGTAGAAAGTTAATGACACCCGAAGAAATTCAAGTAAATAAAGAAATCAAGGCAAAACGACAAAGGGATAGAAGAGAAAAGATTCATCAAATGAAAAATTTGGAAGCATCTAGGTCCATAAATGTTGAAGAGGAAAATATGAAGGATGAAATGAATGTAGATGATGCAAATGTGGAGATGGTGAATACGGAAGAAAATGTGATTATGGAGACAAACCCAACTATGCTTTCAACTTCAACTTTGAATGATATGGAAATAACACCTATGCAAACAACTTCAAGTATGCCTTCAAATCCACCTCCCAATGATATGGAAAATGTACCTATTCAAACAATCTATCCAATTATGTCTTCAAACCCAAGTCTTGATAATATAGATCTAAGTTATTTAGATGAAACTAGATACACCATTGATGGTATCAATAATTCTAGGGTTGAAATAATGAAAAAACAAAAAAAATGATGAAATATCTTATAAGAATGCAAATGAGAATGAAACCTATCATATTGATGAATATGAGAATGAAATACCTTTTATGTTTGAAAATGAAAAATAAACCCCTTGTGTGAATGAAAATGAAACCCCTTGTATGGATGAAGATGAAATTTTTTTTCTTCACAATGTAAGAAGATGTGCTACATAACCTTTGTGGTAAAGTTTCTTGGAGACAAATGAGAACTTATGGAAATAAAATATATAGAATGTTTTTTTATAGAAAAAAATTAGGATTTCAATGTCAACTCATGCTACAATTGATTAGAATGTTGAAAATAAGAAATGTGATGAAAAAATTAGGTATTTTTGTAATACCAAAAAAGAAAGATGATTCAATAGGACAAGTCATATCTAGTGTTGCTAATCCTATTAATTTAATAGTTAAGAAAAAATTGATCTAAAGATAAGAATGCATCTTGTCATGCAATAACAACTACTCTAGTTAATAAAGCAACTTCAAATAAAAGACTGCTAAGTAAGATTAGTAAATGTATAAAAGTAAATCCTAAAAATTTGATAAGAGCTACTAAAAGAAGAGAAAGTATTAAAAATTATCCAATTAATCAATGTTGGAGTTTTAGTGGTAGACTCCCAAGATCAGACATGAAATTAAATCTTTAATCAAATTTTTTTGGCATGATAATACAAGAGTATCACCTAACATTAGAGATGTCCTAAAATTAAGGGTGGGTTCCAAAATTCGTGAACCTCATCCAAAGCATCTCTTAGATATAACTCAAACTGAATTATATAAATTTTTTTTAGATGATTCAATAATCTTACCATTTAATATTAGCATAAGTCAAAGATCATTCGAAAAGTGTAAACCTTGGTATGTTAGAATTAATAAAAAATGAATCTCTTGTTCTTATAAGACTCATGTACAATTTCATTATTATTATGATATTTTTCAATATATATGATGAACTTTGCATGCTAACCAAATTATGTAGGACATTTGTGGTATTAATATGCCACCTAAAACAATCAAAGATTTTATAGCGTGTTTGTTTTGTGAACCCTCTAATGGAAACTTATTTTATTTAAAAGCATGAATTTTCGGAGAAAGTGATAGATGTGGTAACTTTTCATTATTAGGAGAATGTATGCATGAAAGTAGTTTTGATGAATTTGGACAACAATTAGTGGATGTAATTTTTTTAAAAAATGTTGAATATTCTTTAAAAGATGGAAAAAATGGATAACGTTGTGAGCTAATTTGGAAAAAATTAGTGTGCATGAATTTATTAAAGAATTTAAAGATAAGATTGTACCTAAATATGTTAAACACTCTTAGTATGCTCATTGGCTTGATAATCAATTTCATTTATGTAAAAACACATTCCCAATTGGAACTATATTGCCAGTTGTTGATTTTGCTGAAAATTATACTCTTGCTCCACAAGAAGAAATTCAATCACAAGTAGCTATATTTTTTCATATTGTTTATAGACATGTAGATGATAGTAACGTGATCCCACAATACTGGTTTACAATTTTTGGGCAAACTTTACACTGAACTGATCTTTTTAACTAAATCTTCACTTTCGAGCTCCTATAATGGCTAAATTGTGAGGAATTTGAAGATGATGCAAACTAGTGATTTGTAAAATTTTGTCTATAGATTCTAAATATATTTTTTTCAAAGTTTTTGGAATCAAATTGCATTTTTTTTCATCTCCTTCGAAAACTAGTTTTTATCAATAAACAACATTTTTAAGGAGTGATGCTCACCGTATACAACATAATTTTTTTATCTATGAAAGAGAAAATTCTATTTTTTTCGAATTTAGATTCGTAACTATGATATCTAACCATTTGATTTTGTTTTATAGTGTTTCATTTAATTTTTTTTCCTTAATCAAGTTTTGAAGTCAAACCAATTACAATTCAAACATAAGCAGCCTGTATACAACCTAACTTTTTCTGTATGTATCGAAATTCAATTTTTTTTTTAATGGATCAAGGACATCAATTCCCAGTACTAACATATTTTTCAAAATTTTATTTTGATAATCTACTATTTTTCCACATGTGCAGAACATAGAGCTTGATTTTTGGTGAAAAACATACATTCACAAGAAATAAAAAAAATAATATAATAGTCAAATTAAATTTAATTAAAATTATACTTTTTTGGAAGCTTATAATAAGGACTACATAGTTACAAAAAATAAATTTTAAATGAACTCATTTGATCCCACAAAAGGTGAATCAAAAGTGGTTTTTTATCAGCATTTTGATAGGTGTAAATGAGACTTTGTTATAGGTATGGTTTAAAACTAACGGGGTTCTATCCAAGGGGGCTTGGTCTAAGATGGTTTGATCAAACTGTCTTCAATTGAAATCCTTTAAATTAAACATTTCAAGACTTACATCATTATATTTTCTAAAAATATGCGATTTCAACAAAAATCAGGATCTCCCAGAAAGTGTAAACCACTATTGTGGTAACACCAAGTAGAGAAGATAATATAATTTTTTTGAGAGAGTGCCATTTTTATGTAAGTGATAATCAATTACATTCATTTGAGTTTTTTCAATATTATTTTGATATATTTTATAAAAATTTAAAAGAGAGAGCAATTCAAATGAGAGAACATCTCATATGGTCGGATAATTGCATGGGTCAATTAGAGAATGCTAGAATGTTTTATTGGTTATGTAGAGTTCATAAGGAAATTAATATCCAAAACATGTGGAGTTTTTTTGAAGTTGGACATGGTACGGGAGAACACGATGGAGAAGGTGCATATGTGAAAATAACTCTTGCTAGAGAGCAACTAAAATTTGAGGATGTTGTGAAATTCAGAGATGCGTGCACAATTGTAGATTGGTGCAATACCAAATTATCTACAAGAAAAAGAGAGAGCTCAATAATTTGACACTTCTTTTGGTTAGTTGAAGAAAATGATATTTTTTCTTGACAAGATTGTGAAATAATTAATGGATCTACAAAATGGCATTCGTTTAAGAGTTTGAATGCAAACACATGGACAATATGGAAAAGGGAGCTAACATGATTTTGTCAAATTTGTATTGTAGGTGATTGGGAAGCATGTAAAAATAAATAATGGGTTGAACAATGGTAACAAAGAGCCGTAACACCTACATCGACACATAGTCAACATGGAACGACAATTGAAGATAATCAAGTGTTCACATCAAATGATTATGATCATGTTAGGGATCTTGTACAAGAAGTTACATTCAATTGAATTTAATTTTATATGTATGCATGTTTATATGTGAATTAAATATAAGTCACTCTTTATTGAGTTATTTATTTATTTTTGTAGGACATGTGTATGTTGTAGTTGCACCTGAGGGGAATGAAGAGGAGATAGAGTATTGGTTGGCTAGATGTGTTGAGAGAAAACATAAGTTGGTACATCCTAGAGTGGATGATAAAAAATTTGAGTATCTAACTGGTTTGGTGGTTGTTTTTGGAACTTGGCTTCAAAAATATTTCATAAGAAAGAATAGCTTGCTTGCATTTGAAGATTATGAAAGAAACAAGAAGATTATACATTATTCACATTTGATTTTTGCAACCAATATAAAAATAGTTAGATATCAGGGGAGGCCTACTAATAAAGTGCTATGGACACTTTCAATGGATGAGCATGAGACAATCATAGATGCATCACAAAAAAGAGAGGATGCAGATGGTAGAATAGAGTAAATAAATATTGCTAAGTATATAGTTGTATATATATTTAATTGATAGTCGATATGTAGTTAAAAATTTCTCACATATACATGTCTATATATATATATTTATCTTTAGTCATTTCCTAATTAAATTTTTATATAATTTTTTGTTTTAGGTCTCCCAAAACTAAATGCATTACAAAAAAGAGAGGACATGCATATATATTACAATGGAATTCAAATCTAGAAATAGGTAAGTATATATAGTTCTAGATACATTTAATTGATAGTATAAATATAAAACTAAATAGTTAAATATTATTTTATAAATATTTTATAATAGATTTTATATTCCCTTAAGCCATTCTCTTATGATCCCTCAGTACATCCTCTTATGTACCATTAATCCATCCTCTTGCATCCCCTTAAGTATCACTATTAATTCCCCTCAATCCATCCTCTTAGGACCCCTTGATCCATATCCTCATATATCTACCCTTAATTCATCCCCTTTCATCCAATTAAGTCACTCTCTCAACACCCCTTAAGCCATCCTCTTAGGACCCGTTAATCCATATCCACATATATCTACCCTTAATCCATCCACCTGCATCCCCTTAAGTCACTCTCTCAACACCCCTAAAGCCATCCTCTTAGGACCCCTTAATCCATCCACTTGCATCCCCTTGAATCACTCTCTCAACACCCCTTAATCCATCCACTTGCATCCCCTTAACACTCTCTCTCAAAACCCCTTAAGCCATCCTCATAGGACCCCTTAATCTATATCCTCATATATGTACCCTTAATCCATCCACTTGCATCCCCTTAAGTCACTTTCTGAACACCCCTTAAACCATCCTCTTAGGACCCCTTAAGACATCCTATTATGTACCATTAATTTATCCTTGTATATCTACCCTTAATCCATCCTTTTGCATCCCATTAATTCATCTCCTAGGATTTAGTCCCTATGGTTTATGGTTTCTAGGGTTCATGAGATTCTTAGAATAACAAATCTATATGGATTAATGGTTTAGGGTTCATCTCCTAGGGGTCCTATGGTTTATGGTTTCAAGGGTTCATGAGATGCTTAGAATAAAAAATCTATATGGGTTAATGGTTTAGGGTTACTAGGGTTCATGAGATGCTTAGAATAAAAAATCTATGTGTTAATGGTTTAGGGTTTATCTCCTAGGCTTTAGGTCATATGGTTTAGGGTTTAAGGTTTCTAGGATTCATGAGATGCTTATAATAACAAATCTATATGCGTTAATGGTTTAGGGTTCATCTCTTAGGCTTTAGGTCATATGGTTTAGGGTTTATAGTTTCTAGGGTTCATGAGATGCTGAGAATAACAAATCTATATGGGTTAATGGTTTAGGGTTCATCTCCTAGGCTTTAGGTCCTATTTTTTAATTTTTAGGGTCTCTGGGGTTCATGAAATGCTTAGAATAACAAATCTATATGTGTTAATGGTGTAGGGTTCATCTCCTAGGCTTTAGGTCATATGGTTTAGGGTTTATGGTTTCTAGGGTTCATGAGATGCTTAGAATAAAAAGTCTATATGGGTTAATTGTTTAGGGTTCATCTTCTAGGCTTTAGGTCATATTGATTAGGGTTTAGGGTTTCTAGGGTTCATGAGATGCTTAGAATAAAAAATCTATATGGGTTAATGGTTTAGGGTTTATCTCCTATAATTTAGGTCATATGGTTTAGGGTTTAGGGTTTCTAGGGTTCATGAGATGCTTAGAATAAAAAATCTATATGGGTTAATGGTTTAGGGTTCATCTCCTAGGCTTTAGGTCATATGGTTTAGGTTTTATGGTTTGTAGGGTTCACGAGATGCTAAGAATAAAAAATCTATATGGTTTAATGGTTTAGGGTTCATATCCTAGGCTTTAGGTCCTATGGTTTATGCTTTAGGGTTTCTAGGGTTCATGACATGCTTAGAATAACAAATCTATATGGGTTAATGGTTTAGGGTTCATCTCCTAGGCTTTAGGTCATATGCTTTAGGGTTTAGGGTTTCTAGGGTTCATGAGATGCTTAATCCCTTTAAGTCATCCCTTTAATTCATTCTCTCAACTCCCCTTAATCCACCCTCTTATATCCCTTTAAGTCATTCTGTCAACTCCCCTTAATCCACCCTCTTGCATCCCCTTAAGACATCCTCTTCAAGGACCCTTAAGTCATATCCTCTTACATCCCCTTAATCGACCCTCTTGCATTCCTTAAGTCACTCTCATAATTCCCCTTAAGCCATCCTCTTAGTGTTAGTGTAATTAATATTTAATTACACTTGCATAACTTTACTTAGGTTTTGCTTAGGTAATAATTAGTTTACTTAATTAATAAGTAAGCTTTATTTAGTTGAGCTTTTTTTAGGTCAACATTAGGGTTGCATACTTTTCTTTTATAAAGCAAATAATCTCATTGTAATCATTCAATTCCCGAATATATCATTTTGCACATTCGCATGCAAAGCTCTATTTTTTTATGTTTTCTCTTCTATGGAAGGTGTTTAGATTTGCATGTCTGATCTAGGGTTTCTAACATGGTATCAGAGCTCCAGACCTACCACTGCCTATTCGTGATTTGAAGATATGGCCCCTCTGTGAGTTTCAAGTGCAAGGGTTTCCATAGGCATTTTTTTGCAAGATCTGGGGGTAGCCAAATTTTTGGGACACTATGGGCTCAAACAGACATCACCATCACGTTTGCAGCGCCCCAAAACCCTAGAAACACCTATCAAATTGTCCATTTTTGAGCAGTTGGTTTCTGAGGCAAAATTTTTTTGCCAGAAAGGCCGTATGGCCTCCCCGACATGCTTCACGAGGCACAAACTTCGAAAAAAAATTTAAAAAATGAAGTTGTTTGGGATTCAGGCAGTGCTCATAGTTCAGAGCAGACCCACCACCGGGCGGCCACCCAACAGCCACCGCCGTCGGTGGTTCCCCTCCTTTCTGCCGCCGCTCCCTTGCGCTCAGCCCCCGCGGGCTTTGGAGACTCCGGCCAGGGTCCTGTGGAGAACCAGCTACCTCTGCCAGCCCTTGAGGGCTTCTTATCCTCGGCCGCCAATCCCATGTAGAACCAGGGGCTCCGCCCCAGCCCCTTGCCCAGCGCCTGCAGTCATATGGCAACCAAGGGCCGAATTTTTTTTCGCAGGGGACCGATTTTTTGCGGTGACGGCCTGCAGGCCGTCAAATTTATGCCCGTGAACTGCTAATGTCAGCATGATGTCAGCATTCGTATGGTGGTGTTTGTCCCCTCCTAACCCTAGTTTTCTCTAAAGAAGCAATTTTTTTCTCTTTTGTATAACTTGGGCATACGGTATCGAAATCGGGCAAACGAGATATCATCAGAAAGTTAGTTCTGAACACTATCTTGTGGTGTAGTTTAATTTATAGTATTTTTTTGTTTTACTACATTTATTTCTCTTTGAAGTCAGATGTACTTTTTATGCTTCCGAGCTCATAACTCTTTGCCACGATCTCCGATTTTTGCTATCTTTGCGGCATTGGAAAGGTATTGAGGAGCTTTATGTTGCTGTCCATGCACTTTTTTCTATATCTATCCCAAGTTTTTTGTTAATCCAGATTTGGCCTGATGGGTGTTTTGGAGATTACTTGGATATTTTGACAATTGAGAGAGTGCCACTTGCATCTTTGCACTTCATTTTCAGTGATACATCATTCAATAATCGAGTGTTGCTTCATAGATTCCAGCGTTGTTCCCATTTGGAGTTTTTGAGTGTTCCGTGGCATCGGGTCTACTGTTGCATCATTCTGATTCCGATATGGTTTCTTGTAGATAGAAGTATCTTTCCTTGCTTGCTAGATTACGGTTCCAGTGTTACTCTACACTGTTCTTCCAGTGCTTCTTTGCAGCATGTCATATCATTGTAGGGGGGTTTTGTTCCACTGGGTTTTCCTCCTCTACCTCTTTCTTGCATTTGTAAATGGGTACCTGATTAGGCCTAGTTGTCGGGACCCATCTTTTCTTGCATGCATCTTATTCTAGTGTTTTAGCTTCTTCCTAAGTTCATCTTAAGGGGGGGTGTTAGAGTAATAAGTTATTATGCTTAATTAATTATATCATACTAGTTAATTAATTAAGTCACTTATTCCTCTAGTTGCTTAAGCTAAACTTAGGTGAATTAATAATTATTTATTAATTATTAAGTGTGCACACTAGGGTTTCATTTAGGGTTTCTTGATCTCCTTCATAAGGATTGATCTCTTTGTAATATTGGAGATTCTGATAATGCATTTTACACTTTGAGGTTTACAGATCTTGTTTGTTCTGAATGTCTTTTGCATGTGACAGGTATCCATTTGCATGCAGGTGATCTTGGATTCTAACAGCTTGTAGACTAGGGTCTTTAGGCCCAGAATTAGGGCTAGGCATATAATCCGAACCACTGGGCTCAGTATCCTCATTGTCAATATCAGGGTTGGCTTCTGAGGTAGCAGGGACGTGCTCATGCAAATAATTGATAATGAGCCTGATTAAACCAACATGGAGGATAGGGAATCTTTTGGGATTCTTTTTGTTATCCTCCAAGCTTTTCTTTAGAGAACAAAAAAGATAGTAAGGAATAGAAACCCTAACCTTATGGCGGAAATGCTTGAGGAGTGCGAAGTGGTACCCGTAGACTTTTGTGAAGCAACCATCCACCGTGATATATTCCATTATGGCCCGAAGCACCTTCCTCCATATAGACTTGATTGAATCAACATCAAAATAGCTGTTCACAATTTTAATCAGGTTCTGTTTTTCCATATCATTTTTTGGGAATCTGATAACAGCTTCATCCGAATAAGCCCTATCCCTGAAAAACTTCTTACCATCCGTGGGTAAACCAGTAACTTTGGCAATTAAGTCTTCATTGAGCTCAACAGTACTACCGAACAGAGTCAAATTTCCATCATGCCAGTTCTTGGCAAAGAGCTTCGTTGCCTCCATATCCGAGCTATGAAGCTTCTCCAGAAAGGGTAACAGACCTCCGCTTTTTATCTTGTTCCATGCCTTTGCATTTTTCATGTGGATATCATAGTTATCTGGCTCAGTTTGCTTTCTATCCCCACCCATATTGGCTGACACAGAGAGGAAGATCCAAACACAATCCTTTCTAAAATTGGCCCCGCCAAATCTAAACACCCACAAAGCATGCGGGGTAAACTTACAATTTACTCCACTGGGCTCATTACCATACAATCTAATGATTGTGATGTGAGATATCTGACTTGTCCTCATTGAAGTGATAACACGATGCCTTACCATGTGATCTATCATAATTTAATAGGGCACAGACTTCAACCTTTAGATCGCTATAATTTAGCCAAGTACACAAATCTTCACTCTTAACTCCTTCATTAGCAAAAAATCCGCAACAGCATTGGCTTCTATGTAGGCATGTGTTATTTTAACTTTTTCAAAACTTTCCAATTTCAGTTTAGCTTCATCAATCCAAGATTTGATGGTCCACGAGGGAGGAGACATGCCACAGAGGCAGTCAATTATATTTTTGGAATCTCCTTCCAAACATAAATTTTTAATATTGAGACTTTGGGCCAAGTTTATAATATGGTAGGCACCAGCCGCCTCCGCCAAATGATTAGTTTGAGAGCCAAGAGGAGAGGCCACCGCACCCATGAAATTTCTATAGGTATCCCTTATAACTCCACCATAGCCCGCCACCCCTGGGTTACCTTTAGCCGCACCATCAAAGTTAGCTTTGATCCACCCATCGGGTGGAAAAGTCCAGCAAACTCCCGCTTTGTCCTTTTTAATATTCATTGTAAAACTAGACAGAATGGGGAGTATGTTCCAATCCTTAGCAATGCCAAGATCATAGTTTGAAAACTCAACATTCAGAATCTTTCTATCCTTCTGGGCCGCAGCACTGAGATTTTCCTTTAGGTTCCTAACAATATTATCAAAGACCTAATCAATAGGGACTTCTTTGTTCCTGAAAATTCTATTGTTGCGTTCTTTCCAGATGCCGTAGGCAATATGAGGAAAATAAAGCTCCCAAAAAAATCGAAGTAAAGGATTCCTTGTCGGCGCTTTCCATTGAATAAAGAATTCTTCTATGAGCAAAGGAAAGACCCAGGAGAGATTCCATAATCTGTTAAACTTATCCCAAATAGAGGTAGCGAAAGAGCAATGAAGGAATAAATGATTACCTGACTCAGCATCCATCTTACAAAGATAACATCTATTGGGGATTTGAAATCCTTGTTTACACAGGTTGTCAGTCGTTAGCAGCTTGTTTTGAAGTAGAATCGAGAAAAAGATGTTAATTTTAGGAATCAGATTATTGCACTAGGCTTTAGACCAAAAAGGAGGATGATCCAGAGAGGATGTCTTTTGAGAGTGTTGTAGTCATGGGACTAATGTTATTGATGGAATCTCCATGTTGTCATTTTTTTCCATTTCTGTTTGATGGATATGCCCGATTTTTCTCTTACCTTTAAACAGTGTCGACATATTATAATTTGTAGTCTCATATTCATTTCATTGTATAAATACCATATATCATACTATTTAATGATATTATAGAGAAATGTGTTGACCAACGTTAAAGCAAACAAGAATCATGGCTGGAACAGCCAAACAAAGAGATCAATCACTGTAATGTTGCCAATCTTTTGTAAGTTTCATAGTCGTCGGATTAATTTTCTCAATGGAATCTCTTTTGTATTAATTTATCCACGTCCTTTTGACGAATTCTTTTCTGTCAATTTAAGTTTTATGAAAGACAATTAGTTAATCTAATTTAAAGTTGAGACAGATCTAAGTATCCAAACATTCAAATTTGGAAATAATAGAAATAAATAAAAATATTTAGCTGATTGTTGTGGTCAATAGATAGTTGATTAATATTTTGAATAAAATTTATGAATTATATTAATGTTCTTAATGCGGAGCTTTTAAGAATGGTATGGATGAAAAATCATCTTTTATTGTTCGAATTAGAATCTCCTTACCTACAGGAAATAGACTCCGATTAGAGTTCTTCATTATGTTTGGTTACAATTTGTGCTTTAACTATTTTATTTGATTTGAAATTTTCTTTTGTGTTTTTAATCTGGATGTGTTGTGATTCATTCTTCCATAGGTTGGTGGGTGGTTGGCAATTCTTTTGGTTTGACTTGACTCATTTCATATATGACTAATATAATTAGCTACCAAATGGTTAATTTAGCAACTTCATTAATAATGGAGGAAGTTCAAGGAGTTTAAATAGTCAAGGAGGAGTGAAATCTTATAAAGGTTCTTTTTGAATACTGAAGTTATATAGAAAATGTGCAAAATTTGAAGTCAAATTTTCTAGATGGAGATAACATCATATAAAAACAAATTCAAAAGAAGAAGATGGTAGGCTTCCCTTTTGTTCCAGAATATTGCAAATTGGTCTCAATCCCAAAATAGTTGAAGCAATTAAGAAAGTGGAATCTAGATTGAAAATGTAGCTATTTTTTTGCATGCTTGAACAAATATGGTCTCAATCCCAAAATAGTTGAAGTAATTAAAAAAGTGGAATCTAGATTGAAAATGTAGCTATTTTTTTTGCATGCTTGGACAAATATGCTCTTCTTTTAAGGCTGCTTTTTGATGAATGGATTTTGAAAGTATGAGAAAAAATTGGTTTATATGTTTCATTTTTTTATGATTCACATATGTTTTCTTATAGTTATTTTTAAAAATCATAATATTTAGACAACAATTTAAGAAAGAGCATTAGAATATTGAAAAAATCTATTTTAAGGTGGTTTCTTGATCTTTTGAGGTCTCAATTAAGGATATTTTTTCAATTATGTTTCTAGGTGACTTGTGATAAAATAATTTAATGTCTAAGATTTTATGTGTCCAATGCTTAAATCTATTTGAAATGTGTTATAAGTTGATGAAATAAGAGCTACCTTACATAATTTGAATGCTATAATTCTTTTCTCTTTGAATCCCACTATACAAGTTCTTGATTGTATTTCTTTTGAGAGGGGTCCTCTCACATTTGATGTGAAATTGAAGTATTATGGTGTTTAAATTCTTACATCATATGTAATAATGAAGAGCATAAAAAGGATTCCCCCAAGATAACTAATAATATTTTAAAAAATGGTAGAAAAATTCTAATTTTTAATAAAATTTTGATGACAAAAATACAATTAAATCATTGTTTGCATGGATAATTCAATTCTTAATGATTGAGGATAAGTGATTAAATAAATTTTTATCATTGAATAAATTCAAAATGTAAAAATAGAGGAAAAATGTATTTTCATTCTCACAAAACAATCCCTATTCATGATTTTAAAATTTTATTGACCTTCTTGAAGACTAGGCAAACATTCAAATACACCCCAAATACAATAAAACTTAAATTTATACCATGGATTAACTAAGGTTTGTCAATGTAGCAATGAAAAAAGTATCCCTTTTCCTTAATTTGGGAATGAATTAATAAAATGGACTTAATGATACCTTAATTAGGGTGTTCTAATGTGTATCTTTACACTTTCACACTAATCTAGGGCTCTAATTAATTAATTTAGGTTAATTGAGCTTAATGGGCCCCTTAAATTTAGATCCAAGCCTTATTTATTAAATTTTTTTTAGGGATAAATCCCGACACTTAATTTGCCAAGGTTTGTGTCATAGGATAGTGACTTAGGACCCATTTTCCACCTAGCAAATGGGTCCTCCTTAACTTAAGACACCCCCTTTTGGATGTGTTTTTGGTGGGATTTTAATAATTTCAAATGCTAGATATGATGTCAGCTTGTGTTATTTGAATTTTGGGATTAATCTTAAGTCAAGTATAAATATAAGGTTGTTTTACATAGTTGCACCAAAGAAAAATTTAAGTTATCTTAAGAGCATTCAAGTGAGCATTTACAAGAGCATTCAAGAGCATTTCAAAGGATAGATTATTAGAGTTTATTGCAACAATCAAAGGTCATATCATCATGTCAATGACATAGTGCATCATGCATGTTGTTGAGCTAATGTGTTGATGTAGCATTGAAGATCCAATTCAAGCATTATTTCATATTTGAATTCAAGATCAAGATCTACATTCTTTGAGGCCACTTCATGCAAGATTGCTGATTTGTACTCCAAGGTTCAATTGAGGATCAAATTGGTGAGTTGTGGCATTACTTTGTTCATTCATCTTTCCTTTTATGCATTATTTCATTACAAGGTTTAATTACCAAAATGGGATTTGACCAAGGGAAACCCCTATTTCCTAACAATCAACATTTTCTCCTCCTTGATGTGTGATTGTAGGTTTTAGGTTGGAGATCAATTGGAGAACAAAAGTTGTCATCTTTATTGCAACATCACATAAACTAAGCTACAAAATTTATTTCTAACTTTCGATACTTGAACACCTTGGATTTGGGAGTGCAGACATTGAAGAACAAGATCCTGAAACTAATTTTCCAGAACCTTAAAGGGACCCATTCACCACTGGGTGAATGAGTCCTTAGTGAGGCCTGGAACAACACTTTTTCAAAAAGGTACACATCATTTTACCATCTTAAAACCTACCTTTTTACTATTATAACAGTCAGGTTTATTTTCTAATTGTTATTTATGCATTATACCTGTCATAATTAAGTGAAACATCAAGTCAAAAATTGGGTGCACCCATCCATTGATCTCATTTGATGATTGCACCCTCTTTTTTTCTTTGTTTCAGTCAAACTAATTTTTTAGTCATTCCAAAAGACAAAAAGCCATTCTATATTGTGTTAAACCATTTATTTAGATAGGAAAGATAAAATTCATAAATAAGATTGAATTGCAAAAGAAAGTAAAGATAGTGGAAAAATAAATTAGCATTCAAGGTTAGAAAAAAATATTCTAAGGAATTTTGTTAACAATAAGTCTATTTTGAATGTTTTGTAGTATCAATAAAAAAGTTTTTTTCTAGCTTGAAAATTGTTAGGAAGTGTAATGAGATTTTTTTAAATAGTATATGGAGCTCTAGAATATATATAAAGATTCATAGATATGATATTCCTTAATAATTTTTGCATAGTGGTCAAACCTACTAATCATAAAATTACAAATCAAAACAATGATAAAAATGGATGGCAATAATGAGAGTGTTTCTCTTTCTATTGTTTCCCTATAATTTGATATATACATGGTGAGAAACAACATTATATTCCACTTAGCATTGAACACTAATTTATGAATATTTCATTAATATTAACAACTAAAGTATTGTTCTAATCATATTTTGGTAAGAATGTTGTATTAATCAAGATTTTGGTTTTATGCCATAGACTTGTATATGTTTCTTTATTGATTGGGATATTTCTAGACTATTTTAGATTTTTTTCGAGGTACTTGTTGTTGTCTATTTGACATGTCTTATATTGTAGCTTACCTTTTTTAGTAAGGTATCATCAATATTATAACTTTTGAGTCATAATTTTGAATCACAATTTTTTATGTGTGAGAAGAAAGATGGTGAAAATTGAATTAGGTCAATTTAAAATTTAGGTGTACTAGTTCCACACATTATAAAATTGATCTTGAGCATCATGGATCTAACCTTTTGAATATATTTAAAATGGAAAATTATAGATCTTTTTAATTTATTTTTCATCAATCATTGATGTTTGAGGATGTGCAAGGACTAACACTATTTAAATATACCCTCAATGGCATACACCAAATTAATCGCCAGCAATTCACCGATGGAAAATTCATCGCCACAAAAAATTCACCGACGAAAAATTGACCATCAAGTAAAATTCATTGCCAACAATTCAACACCGCAAAAAATTAACCGCATTAATATTTTTAATAAAATCAAATTTTTTGAAATATATATTAAAAAATATTAATGCGGTTAATTTTTGGCCATGGTGAATTGTGGCGATGAATTTTACTTGGTGGTGAATTTTTCGTTGGTGAATTGCTGGCAGCGAATTTTCTGTCGGTGAATTGCTGACAGTGAATTTTCCTAGAGCCACCTTGGATAATCACTATATTTGAGAAGTTTTATTCTCCTAGGTTGATCATCTTTACTAGTTTCATTTTACAATTATGAAACGACCAAAATATCACTCCTTGATCATGCAAATGACATAAGATGATTTGATGTAGATTATGTTCCTTTTAATTCTTGAAATCAAAGTGTTCCTGGAACAATTCTCTACTTGATTTATATGAATCTCAAAAATGAATTGCTTTTGATTTAATACACATTATATGTCTCTAAATACCAAACATAACAACTAATCAAGTGTAACATATATCAAGTGGGCTTCTAACAATTATGAAATAGGTAGAAGTCCACATAATTTTAAATTTTAATAATTAATTATGCATGACAAGAAATCACTCACATAACGCGATTAATATGAGACATCAAAATATTATCATCAAAATTATATATATGTATGTTAAATATAAATAATAATATAAACAAATATAAAAGAGAGATCAAAAATTAAATCTAACTTTATATTAAAGTCAGATAATTTATTACTATATAATTATCCATTAAATGAAAGAGAAACCCAAACTAAATGAGAATTGGATGGGCCTGCAAATTTCATTAAGAATTATATATAAGTGTAACAAGTCATATTAAAGTAAAGTTAGCGTCAAATCTTATATTTGACTACAAAATCAAATCATTCAAATCACGTCGCTAGTCTTTTGGGAGTACTTTAGTCCTCGGATTAATGTTGTCGATGGAATCTCCTTTAAAGTCATAATTTTTTCCACACCTTTTTGACAAGTATGGCTCTTTTGTTATGTCCTTGAACTAAGATGGATTCTCCTTTTTAAGTCATAATTTTTTCGACCTTTTTGAAAAGTATGTCTCTTTTGTTATGTCCTTGAACTACGATGGAATCTCCTTTTAAGTCATAATTTTTTCCACACCTTTTTGACAAGCATGTCTCTTTTGTTATGTCCTTGAACTAAGGCTATGTATTATCTTCTATAGACAGCTACATACTGTAGGTCAAATTATTTAATGATGTTAAAAATGTTCTCTATTGGCCTAAGGGAGCAATTAGTGAATATCTAAATGGGTTATAAGTGTGTGGGCGAATGAGAAAAGGTTGTGTGTCTCTAGGTAGCAACTTTATTGTGGGTCCGATGTGTCTAGTAAGCAAGGCTTATATTTTCAAGGCACATAGCTGTTATAATACTATTCATACTATTTGCACCCAATCAAGGCTAATTAAGAGTATTTGCTTGCACCAAGCAAAGCTAATTAACACTAATCATTTGCACGTAATCAAATCTTATATCTGATTCCAACGAAAGAAAAAGTGAGATTCCCACTAATGTCGTGGAATTCCTGAAGTGAAAGATACCTGTACATTCACTTTTCCCTATTCTATTCCGAAGAGCCCTGTATCGGTTTCACGGCATCATACTGAATGTGGTATTATTCAATCATATTATAAATACGCGTGCTGGTTGTTGTTGAAAGCAATAACAGCAGATATTTGCCATGACAACTGAGGGTGAACAACTCAGCGGAAGGATCGATCCCAACGCGTTTAATGCTGCAGTAGCGCGTTCAAAGATCGATCAACAACTCAGTGAAACAACTGAGAGTTCTAAACTTAGATTGGCTCTCAACAGTACAACACCCGGAGGGGAAAATACTCTTCTCCATTTGGCTGCTAGTGTAGGAAATCTACCCTTCATTCAACAGCTCCTGAAACTCAATCTTCAACTTATGAACGGAACCGATCCCGCTGTGAAGCCTCTGCTTGTGAATGCTACCAATGCCGAAAAGGATACTGCACTGCACTTGGCTGCTCAAGGAGGTTTTCCCCGCATAGTGGAGTATCTACTCCAACAACCCGAAAGTGGTGTTGATGTCCGCAACAACCTTGGAGAAACGCCTCTCTTCAAAGCCTACGAAAGCGGCGATTTAGACACGGTGAAGCAGCTATGGAAAGCATGTCCGTCGAGCCTACTCGAAATGACGGTGGACAAGAGAACATGTTTAAGTGTTGCAGTAAACAGAGGAGATTCAGGTCATTTCCTTTAGAATTTAGGCTTTGTTTGCCTGTTCATTTAAAGTAGCATCTTTAAATATAAAATATTTTTTTAGCTGCTACAGTGGGACTTTGCATCTCCTAAGTTAATGGTTCAAGTTGTAATACCAATGTAACAAGCCAATAATTTAAACCTTATCACACAAATTTTCACTAAACAAATATCATTCTGTGCCCAAATTTTTCTTCACTTCAAATGACACGAGCGTGCTTGTCTATCATGTTTCTGGTGTTTTTGTGTTTTAAAAGTTGTTTTATTATGTTGTTCTTAGTATATTGTTTCAGCTTTGGTATCTTTACAATTGATAGCCTAACTATACTGCTTTATATATGTGTTTCTTTATTTTATGCTTTTAGGGAATTAGAGCTATTTTACGTTCTATTGCTTCAACAAAGGTAAATTAGGCTTTCTTTTATCCTTAGCCATTCTTGAAGAACACCTTATCTAATTCAAGGCAATGAGGATGCTTCTTTTACAGGTTTGGTGAAACATATACTAGATTCACCACACACATTGAAATTAATCAAAGAGAAGGACGAACTTGGCAACACAGCGCTGCATATAGCAGTTGGAAGAAACTACGTGCATATAATACAGAAATTGATAGATTTTGAGCCCGAAATGTGTTACTGGGATAATGGGAGCAAAGAAACACCGCTTTGTCTGGCAGCGAAATTGGGGCATCTGGAAGCAGTACAACAGTTGATAAAGAGGAGGCCAGATGCTGTTGAAATACGGAATAGTTGTGGAATGAACGTGCTACACTTAGCTGCCCAAGTTAGTCAAGTGCGAATTGTTGATTACCTGAATGAAACGGTAGGCTTATCATACTTGGTCAACAAGGGAGTTGACAATCCTCCGGAGGAAGAGCTCCTGAAAAGTGGAGGAAAAACAGATCATTCTTCGAGGATAAGTGAAAGAGACACACCACTGCATATTGCAGCAAAGAAAAAAAACTTGAATGTAAGTCTCTTTCTATACGAACTTCTGGTTGTCACTGAAGTTATTTGCCTGAACCAGCTGTTGTGTTCTAAAATAAGTATTGGGTTTGTGTAGATTCTTAGCCTGATCTCGTGTATCAATAAAGTCAAATTAATCAAAGTATATCCACGGGAGATAAGCACTTAAAATCATCAAGGAAACAGCTAGCGTTGGAGAAATGTTTAAGCATAATTGTTTCCAATGGATAATTTAATTTCTGCGTACTAATTTGAGTGTGTATTTTGTAGATGGTTAATTCGTTGCTGCGTATACGGGGGATAAACAAGTTTGCTGTTAACAAGGCGGGCTTAACGGCCCTCGACATTGTGAGAGAGAACACAGAGTACCATGAGTCTGACAAGATAATAGCAAAGCTGTCTAATTATCCATCCAAGCACAAGCCTTTCTTGTACAGCGCTCCAAAGGTGAGCGCAGAGAAGCACGAGGCTGCCATAAAGATGGTGAACGAAACATTTGACGCCAGGCGCGAAACAGAATTAGTGGTGGCAGTGCTGTTAGCGACAATGTCATTTACGGCGGCTTTCACTGTTCCAGGCAGTTTCGTGACGGATGATAAGAAAGAAAATGGGGAATCAATGGTAGGACCGCCATCGCCAATTCCGAAAGGATCAGACTCAAACAAGAGTTTAGGCTCGCCGATTCTGCTTGGAAACCCCTCCTTTAAGGTTTTCCTCATCTTTGATTGCGTGGCATTCTTTCTGTCGCTCTTCGTAGTGTTGATGTGGCAGATGAGTACACCTATTACCACGGGAGATAAGATATCGTTCCTCTGTCTCACCAATCTATTGGTTTGTGCCACCTTTGCCTTTACGGCCTATGGCTTCATGCTTGCTGTGTATTCTATGCTCTCCACCGATGCTGAAAAGCTGTCTTGGGTCGTTCTTGGGGTGTGCTTGTTCATCTGCTGCTATGCTAATTTCACTTTTTTCTACATGGCTGCAAAGTTTTCCGTGAAAAAGGCTAGATTTAACCACCTGAATGGTTTACTTCCTTTTCTTCCTGACTGCGTCGGGGAGCACGTGTGGATGAAACTAGAGAAATGGGGGCCTTTGAACTTGCTGCGCTGGTGCAAAGACAAGTGCCTCGGCATCTTATACATCGATAGCCATGAAGATATGGCTGAGAGTGGTGAAGATAAAGCACACTCGGTGATATGTCTCTCAAGTTCTCCACGTTAAAACTTCCGGCTTCGTGGGGCAAGGTGAAGTGTGGATGCGGTCGTACGGCTTCTTATTTCTAGATGACTTCAATCATCTTCATATGTCAACATATTAGTTTTAAAATATTCTATTAAATGTATGTACATATTTATGTATGTAAGTGTACATGCATGTATGTGATGCATGTGTATAAATTAATCTATATATAGATATGCATATATAATTTGTATACATTTTATACATCTATGTATGTATATGTTTGGGCGTGCAGAGGCGCACATATATATAAAGTGTACAAATTATCTAGTCTATGTTATATATGCAAATCAGATGCTTTAAGTTGATTTGATATTTTTATGTTTCAAATTGAATATCCAATGTATCGTCAATAATACTTTATGAATTATTGTTGTTGAATTTTATATGGTTTTATATTTGCAAATATAAAATAATTTCTTCTTTTAAGGTTAATTTAGGCTAATCTAACAAAATGTATATAAATAAATATAAATTAGTTTGAATGAATTAATGATGATTGGGTGATAGAAATTTAGATAATTGTATATCTATTTAATGTTAGGAAACAAATGAAGTAGATAGGGGTATTTAGCCTCTTGATTGAAGAATATGGGTTTTTTATGAAGATTCTAGATTATTTTGTCTTTGTACTTTGAAAATGCAATCTCTCTTCCCTAAGAATGTCTCAAGTTCTATACTAATCTTCTACTCTATAAAATTCAAGCTTAGAACTATGGGTCAATATTATGGTCATATACTCTTTATATACCTATGGGCTTGACCATACTTAGTGAGTTATTTTACCTTTTCAGTTCCCTATAGGTGGATCTCATTTTTCTACTATCTTCTTAAAGACCTAGAGAATAACACTATATTAAAATAATGTGAATGGCTCTTATTGTGTCATAAAGAACAAATTTTACTACACAAGTCCCTAAAAAGTATGCAAAGATTTAATATTCTAGACAATGACTATAGATTACAAATTTGTTATTCCTTTTAGTTAACCAAATTTAAATATTTCACTATTGATTATCCTTTAATGATATAGAATGAGAGAGGATTCTTGAGAGCTGAGACATGTATATTAAATAAATGGAATAAAATACCTTTAAATAGTAGCACATAAAGCCTAATCATGTAAACTTGTGTCTAGTCAACTTTGGGTGGGGAAGGTAGACAAAGTGAGAGGGAATAAGTGTTATGAATGCTCAAATAAGGAAAATGTATGGTAGTATGCACATATATGATTGATCAAGTGTTCATTATAATACATGTGTATCATGATGAATAGAAGGATAAGGAATGAGCCCAACCTCATAAAAGATTGCACCATTGTTAATATAGTCATGTATCAATCTATTTCCTTAAGATATGCACAATACTACAAAGGAAATGGCATAGATATGCCAATTTCATCATTGATTCCCCCCATCAATTTTGATAGGTAGAGAGAGTGAGGGGAGATAGAAAGAAGTAGATAGGAAAGGGGGTAGAGAGGTAGAGAGAAGGGGAAGTTGGGAGAGAGGGCGAGGTAGGTAGAACGAGAAGTAGGGAGAGAGGTTGAGAGAGATAGAGAGAGGGAGGTAGAGATAAAGAGAGAGAGCTAGGTAGAGAGAGATAGGGTGGGAGAGGTAGAGAGAGGTAGTGTGTGTGAACCTATGTGTGAGAGAGAGTGATGGAGAGGTAAAGAGAGAGAGGTAGGTAGAGAGAGGGAGGGAGAGATAGAGAGAGATGTAGGTTGAGAGAGAGGTAGGGTGGGAGAGGTAGAGAGAGAGAGAGGTAGTGTGTGTAAGAGATAAAGGGATAGGTAAAGAGGTAGGTAGGGAGGGAGAGGTACAAATAGAGAGGTAGGTAGAGAGACTTAGGGAGAGATAATGAGAGAGGTATGTAGAGAGATAGGTAGGGTGGGGGGGTAGATATAGAGGTGGTGTGTGAGAGAGAGATATAGAGAGAGGAGTAGGTAGAGAGAGTGAGGAGAGATAAAGAGAAGTAGAGAGGGAAGGGGGGAGAGGTAGAGAGGGGGGAAATTGGGAGAGAGGGAGAGGTGGGTAGAAAGAGAATTAGGGAGAGAGGTAGAGAGATGGAGGGAGAAATAAAGAGAGAGAGAGGGTCAAAGAGGTAGTGTGTGAGAGATATAGAGAAACAGGGATGAAGAGGTAAAGATAGAGAGGTAGGTGGAGAGAGGGAGGGGAAGATAAAGAGTGAGAGAGGTAGGGTGGGAGAGGTAAAGAGAGGTATAATGTGTGAGAGAGAGGGACAAAGAGAGTGGTAAAAGGATATCATTAGGTAGAAAGGCATAAAGGTAGAGTGGGAGAGGTAGAGAGGGAGGTAGTGTATGTTTAAGAGATAAGGATGGAGGTAGGGAGGGAGAGGTAGAGAAAGAGGGGTAGGTAGAGGGAGAGGTGGGGTGGGAGGGATAGATGGAGGGAAGGAAGAGATAGGAAAGCTAGGAGGGATATAGAGAGAGGTACATATAAAGATGCTCTGAGGGGATATATAAAGAATTAGATGGGGGGAGATATAGGTATAGAGAGAGGTAGAGATGGAGAGGTAAAGAGAGATAGGTAAGGAGAGAGAGGTAGAGAGAGGTAGTGTTTGTATGTCGAAGGGAGATGAAGGGAGAGATAATAAGAGAAGCATGTAGAGACAAAGGTAGGGTGATAGGTAGGGAGAGAGGCAGTGTGAGAGAGAGAGAGGAGAGGTAAAGAGAGAGAGGTAGGTAGAAAGAGAGAGATGTAAGGAGGGAGAGATAGAGAGAGAGATAGGTAGGTAGCGAGAGAGGGAGGGAGAAATAAAGAGAGAGGTAGGTAGAGAGAGAGGTAGGGTGGGAGAGGTAGAGAGAGAGGTAGTGTAT
>CM021100.1:324931593-324991799 GCA_007115665.2 Sequoiadendron giganteum
GTGTGAGAGAGAGAGGGAGGGAGAGGTAAAGGGAGAGAGGTAGGTAAAGAGAGAGAAATACGTAGGGTGGGGGAGGTAGAATGAGAGAGATTTAGGTAGAGAGAGGGAGGGAGAGATAAAGATAGAGGTAGGTAGAGAGAGGTAGGGTGGGAGACATAGAGAGAGGTAGTGTGTGTGAGAGAGAAAGAGGTAGATAGAGAAAGAGTTGAGGGAGAGGTAGAAATATAGATGTAGGTAGATAGAGATGGAGGGAGAGATAAAGAGTGAGAGGTAGGTAGAGAGAGGTAGGGTGTGAGAGGTAGAGAGAAGGGTAGTGTGTGTGTTTCAAAGAGAAAAAGGTGAAAGTAGAGAGGGTGAGGGGAAATAGAGAGTAGAGATGGAAGGGGAGAGAAATTTAGAGAAGGGTAAGCTGAGAGAGATGGAGAGGTAGGTGTTGTCACATGAAATTGCACCTTATTGAATATAGAGTTCAACATTCCAATGATACAATGGAAAAAACCTCAAGGTGTGGGACCTTTCATGAATGAGGTCACATCTCCAGAGAAGGCCAACTTCCTCTTTTAATCCTAGTGCAATGTGCTAGTCCAACCTAGCACATGAGATCCTAACACTACCATACTCTAATAGCTTATCAAGGAGAAGGGGAAAATAATGCATGAAAGGAAAATGAGAGGTGGTACACCAAGATGGAAAGTTATTTCTTCCTGACCAAGACTACTCAACAACACCATTGAAGAGGGACCAAGGGACTCAAACATATCTATATTTGGTCGATTCCCAAAGGCAAGCATGGAGGTTAGGGTTTGATAAGGTGCTGGAAGGAAAGGGATATTCTCAAGCAACAACTTATAAATTTTAACTATAGAAAATAAAGAACAAATAGTTAGATATGTAGATAATGAACTTACACAAACATAAAGAAGTTGGGAAGATCAAAGATTAATTAATTTCATTGATGTAGTTGCAACAACCAATCTTTATATTCGTAGAGATGCAAAATGCATGTCTTCCAAAGAAAAACCCTTGGAATTAATTATACAATTCTTTCCTTTATAGGGTAGGAATAACTTGGAACCACAAACCAAACCCTAACCCTAACAATGGTTAACAATGAATTCTATGTGTGAAAGAGTGGAGCCATCCTTTGAAAATCATGATTAGGGCATGAACTCATCATAAAGGTCAACAATGAGAAATAAATGAGCATGAGTGCCCATAAAATCCACTTGTAGAAGTAAGGGGTAGCAATAAATGATGTCCTTGAAGCTTTGAAATCAAAACGAGGCACTCAAAAAGGTTTTTGGATCATTAATATTGTCACCCTTAAAACACACCAAATCCATAGAAAGGTCAGGGCATCGAGCCTGAAAGAAAGACTTTGATTATGCATGAAATGATCTGGAGCTGCGAAAAAGGAATGTTCATCATGGGTTAGGTGTGGGTTCTACTTCATATGTTATGCTTCATTGGCATCAGACCATTGGGGATTGGGCTACAGACATTCACCATACCACATACTAGAAGACAAGAAGAGAGAAGGTCGAAGGAGCGAATTTCAAAGTATAGAAGGATCACCGTTTTCAAGCTTTGGATGTTAGGGATGAGGCTTATGCCTTATCAAAAATGGAAAAAGGGTAAAGGAGAAGGCTAAATGTTGAAGTTCTAAGAGAACCATCAAAGGTTAGAGGGAAGAGATAATCATTACCTCTTATAGAAGAAAGGTAATATGTAAGGGATAAGGTCGAAGCCCGAAGTATGAAAACTCAACATAGGTGAATTTTTGAAGGAAGGAGTGAAAGTGAGAAGGAAGAAAGGAAGAAGATGAAAGTTTGATGCTCAAAAGATAGAGACAAGATTTCAGGGATTAGGTGTTAGGAGAAAGAGACATGTGTTATCAAAAGGAAGTAGTAAAAGGTAAGAGCAAAGACTGACAATCGAAATCCCAAAGAATGAATACTTAATAAAAATGATTAAGAGTTCATCAGGGATTCGAGGCTCAACATGTGAGCATAAGGTTTGCAAAGAGAAAGTGGTAAGGGTTAAGGTGTAAGGCTGAAGGCCAAACTCGAAACACTTAGGCAAGCAAAGGAAAGAAGAAGTGAACGAGATGGATTATTGGGGATGATGAAGAAGGAATATTGGTATGAAGGGAAGCAAAAACCAGAAAGCACAAAACTTCAAGTCTTAGCTGATTTTAGGACCCTTCAAGGAGGATTCATGCAAGATGGCCCATGTAGGCTCTCTCATTGGTTATCAATGATTAGTCATCAAATGGTGGCATGGAATGTCAACATTTATGATGGTTTATGTGGGTTGATTGATTTTTTATCATAAAATTCAGGGGCCTTATTGGTCCATTGGTTAGATAGTCACGATGATAAAACTTCAACACCCAGGCCTCCTCAGTGCAAAACAAAACATGTGTAGGCTACGCTTGGAGAAAAGCATGAAAAATAGGAACATACATTCCCTTAAGGGTAATGTAGGCTGTGCAAAGGCACTTCAAGGAAAGTAAGATATTTACAATATACATGAAACTAATAAGAAGAAAAAAAAGGAAATTTTCTATCCAAGACGACCCTTCTGAAGGAGTTGATCCCCCTCAAACCATAGTTACAAACCTCACCCAACTACAACCACTAGGAAATGTTGCCAGCATGCATGGAAATGAACAAGATTCCTAAAAGGTGAAGGATTACTTCACTGTAAACTCAACCATTGTAGGGGAACCATATGATACAAGTGTCAAACTCTTCTAACACTAGTGCTTTAGTTGAACATGTAATAGTAGGGGTAAAAACTTTTGAAGATAGGTCAACATCTGAGAGAAAACCTTTTATTGAGGGAAGAGAAGGGTTGGTACAAGATCATGGGGGTCCAAACTAGGCCCTTAAATGGAAATGAAAATATAGAAAAACAGAGTTAGGCAACTTGACAAAATTTGAATAGGTTATTAACATAATTTGAAAAATATGTAAGAACAAAATTTGTATCAAATTAAATGTAGTTTCTAAGATACTAGTTCTCTTTTGGAAAAAATTAAATCTATTTGGTAAAATTTTGAAATTTCAATATAGTATTACTAATTTTTCAAAAAAAGAAGAAGAAGCAAGTGTATGTCTAACCAACCTAAGTACAAGCAAAAAATAATATATTTTTTTGAAAGTTTCAATATAAGTAGATGACACATGCCCAAATGTGCTACATTTTTTTATAAAATTTTTTTCAACTAAATAATTAGCTATGTATTTTTTAAAGAATTTTTTAAAAAATATTAAAATTTGTTTGTCTGACCACCATAACTTGGTGAAAAATTTATGACAAATTGTGTTTTTTATCCTATAGTATGAAGCATAGAATGTGTTGCATCTTTTGGATTCAAAAAATGTGAATTTTTTTAAGAATTATAGATTTCTTTCAATTAGCCTATCAATCAGGACTTTAGTTAGAATGCATGTAGAAAATAATTAGTAATTATCTATTTAATTCCAAATAAACCATGTCTTATATTGGTGCAAATATGAAAAATTTATCAACAAAACTTTTTTGTTTCATCAAATTAATATAAAAAAATGTCGTCAGCCACTTTTGGGTCATATTGCCACTTTTTCGACCCCCATGATCCTACACTCATCTAGAAATCTCCTCACAAAAGGATAGGCTATTTCTATGACTACTAACCTCCTCATTGTATGAACTAAAAAAGAAAAGGAAAAGTTACCAATTCTCATGGTAATGAAAAATATGTTGAGCCTTTGTTTGATCTACACAAGGAATCTATTCTTCATGCACCTTAAATGAAAATCTTTGAAGCTTAGGCATATAATCAAATTGAGAAAAATGGGAGCATCATTCTCCAAGAAATTGTGTGGCTGCTCAATGGTGGATTTTTTATCATGTTGGCCCCACATGAAGCATTCTAACTCAGTCACGTTATCCCTAATGCCAAAGGTCACATCTTAACTTTTAATGAAGACCTCATATTCAACATTGCTACATTCAAGGATAGCAAAAATCAACATAAACCATAATTAATTGTATTGATGCACACTTCATCAACACATACCTCAAATTTATGAGACACTTGAGGTGAAGAACTGAATTCTTCAAGTTATCTCTCTATTTTAATCTCTTCTTGGCAACTAGCTGAAATAAAGTTATACTCTTGGAATGTAATAGTTGCCACATACTCTATTCTCCCTTCACTCTTATGCTACTACCCATAAATCTCTTCTTATGGGGGTGATGATTTGATGATTAAACTTGGAAAAATGGTTTCTATAACACCCCAAAAGAGGTCCTCCAATAGAAAACTACAAACCTCGACAAGTTGGGGATAAACATGTCTATTGCTACTACTCCAAAACCTTGGAGTTGTCTTCATCCATCAAGTTGAGACCAAGCTTCTCAAAAGATTATGCTAATGTAGGTATAGCTGATCTATCCTCCTAATTTTCAATGAAACAAGGGAGGACATCAAATGAGAGGACTTGAGGCATCAAATTTTCATGTTTAATTATTTCTTGTATCAAACCAAGACACTCATTGTCTAGAGCACATGAAGGCTCAACAAAAACTACTTTACTCATATCCAAGAACCTCTCCCTTTTTTCTTCTAACTAGTTAGCCCGCCAAACCATAGTTCCACCCTTGAAAAGTGAAATGGTATGAAGGAAAGAAAATGGTTAGAAGGACATTGAAAATCTTGTTGAAGCTCTAGAGAGGGCTACTCAATAGGAGTACAAAGTTGAAACTCCTCAAGGACTAGTTCTTTTGAGGAATAGAGGCTCTCAAAACTTGGGATCTCCAACATAGGAGATCTACTTGATGGCACATGAGGTTCAATAGGGGTTTCAAGAGGCTGATTAGGATTCTTGAAAAAACAATTTTCTTGTGTACCTCCTCCTTAGCAGGTCATTTTGGAACTAGTGGAGGTGTTTGTATGAAACTAGGAACACAAGGGGCTACCCGAGCCTTGGGAATTTGTGATAGAGAAAGGGAAATTCTGAATTTCTCTTTATTATTAGTATCTTGTCTTGTTGTATATTCCTCTTATTTCATTATTTATGCCTCCAACTACTGCTCATACCTCCATTGAGCTTCTATATTTTTCTACTGAGGATAGTGAACTTGATGGAAAAACTCATCCTACTATGGGACATAATATTTCTACCCTTGATAGGCTCGATTATCCCACTCCTCTTGATGTAGGTAAAACTATTGTTGCCTCTAAATATCATCAAGTCATCTATTTAAATCTAGTAATATTCTTGTAATTTCGCTTGCACTCATATTACTAAAACTTTGTGGCTGACTAGGAGAGAAACAAGGCTGATTTGAAAATTTATGCGTCTCTTGGGGTTGGTGATAGGAATATGTGGGTTTCCAAGAAAATTGAGCAAGGGGTGGGTGGTAAGTATTTTGAGAAGATTGAAAACCCATAATATCAAGGTTCTATGAAATGAAAGGGGAGTCATAACCAGCCTGATATGGTTGATTGGGAGTTGTAAAGCTGACATTTTTATGGTATGGGGGAATATACATATGGTTTTCAGTAAGATTTGAATTTTTTATGCATGAGAAGAACATGAAATAATTTGAAATTTTAGATGGAAAGCATAAGATTTCCCAACCAAAGATTTTGGGTATATACTAATAAAGTCACCCAAAATGAATATTGTAGAGTTAGGTGCTTGAAGAATGCCTCTGAAGGCTAAAATATTAAATAAGGAACCACTTCCTCAATGGGATGAAAAAGAACAAGTACAACTTGAACTAATAGATTTGAATGGAGTCACCATGGTTTTTGAAGATGTCTCCAAAGGCAATATGTGGGTATGTGCAGGATCATCATGGAAAAAACAAGCCCTTAAGTGGCAATAAAATTCAAAAAATTAGAGTTAGGCAACTTGAAATAAAAAAATGAATAAGTTATCTATATTATTTCAAAAATATGTAAGAATAGAATCTGTAGAAAATTGAATGTAGTTTCCAAACTACTAGGTTTTTTTTTTTTTTAAATCTATTTGGTGAAAATTTGAAATTTCAATGCAGTAGTTATTAAATTTCAGGGAAAAAATAAGAGTAGGTGTCTGTCTGACCACCCTAACCACAATAAAATGATAATATTTTTTTATAAAATTTTAGATATAAGTAGGGGAATCATGTCCCGATGTCATGCATATTTTTTTGTAATTTTTTTCCAAGTAAATAATTAATTATGATTTTTTTATTACAAATTTTAAAAAATATTAAAACTTGTATGTCTAACAACCTTAACTTGGTCAAAAATTCATGAAATTCAATTTTTTTTTTTTAATCCTACATTATGTGAAGCATAAAATGTGGCACAGGTTTCAGATTCAAAAAATGTGATACCGTTTGAAAGTTGTAGATGTTTTTCAATCAACCTATCAATCTGGACTTTAGTCATAATTCAAATAGAAAATGAATAATAATTATTTATTAAATTCAAAGGAAAGCGTAATTTATATTGGTGGAAAGCTGAGAGTCTCTTTTAAAAACCCTTTTTGTTTCATCAAATTTGGGTAAAAAAAAAGTCTTAAGCCACATGGGCCATCATATCACTTAGATATCGCCACTTTTTGGCCCATCATGATCTTGCACATACCCATGTGCTAGAGAAAATAAAAAATTCTCCAATAGAGAAAAAGGAGTCCCACTAGGTGTGCTAGAAAATTTTGTCACGTGAAATTGCACCCTTCTGAACGTGGGGTTCAACATTTCAAAGACACCGTGGAAAAGACCTCAAGGTGTGGGACATTGCATGAATGAGTTCGAGTCTCTAGAGGTTGTCTTCCCCTTTCAATTGAAGTGAAATGTGCTAGTCCAACCCAACACATGGAATCCTACCACTACCCTACTCTAATAGCTCACAGGGGAAAAGGGGAGAAGAATGCATGAAAGTGAAATAGGAGGTGGTACGCTAAGATGGAAAGTTGTTTCTTCCTAGACAAGACTGCTCAACAACACCATTGGAGAGGGACCAAGGGACTCACACAGATCTTTATGTGGTCAATTTGCAAAGGTAAGCATGGAGGTTAGGATCTAATAGGGTGCTAGAAGGAAAGGAATATTCTCAAGTAGCAATTGTAAATAATTTAACTCAAACTTGTAAGCATGGAAAAGAAAGAACAACACCTATATATGTAGGTAATGAACTTACACAAACATAAATAAGTTGAGAAGAAACAAGCTTAATCTATTTCATTAATGTAGAGACAACAATCGATCTTTAAAGTCACAAAGACGTAAAATGAATAAGTCTACCAAAGAAAAACCTTGGATGAGCTAGAAGAAGAACACTTAGAATGAATAAAATTCTTTCCTAAGTTATAGATTAGGCATTACTTGGAACCACAAACCAAACCCTAACCCTAACTAGGGTTAACAATTAATTCTGTGTGTGAAAGAATTGAGCCATCTTGCAAAAATCGTTATTGGGGAATGGATGTGTTAGAAAGGTCAACAATGAGAAATAAATGAGCATGGGTGCCCATAAAATCCACTTGCAGAAGTTAGGGGTAGCAATAAATGATGTTCTTAAATCCTAGAAATGAAAATAGGCTGCTCAAAAACATTGTTGGACCATTAATGTTGTCGCTTAGAAAACACCTTAATCCATGGAAAGGTCAAGGCATTGGGCTTGAAAGAAAACATTTTCTTATGCATTAAATGGTTTGGAGCTACAAAAAGGGCATGTTCATTAGGGGTCGGGCGTAAAACCTATTTCATACTTTATGCTTCATTAGCATCAGACCGTTAAGGATTGAGATTTGGGCATTCAACAAACCACATACCATAAGAAAAGAGAAGAGAAGTTCAAAGGAGTGAATCGTTAAGTTTAGAAAGATGACCTTTTTAAGGGCTTCAAATATCGGGGATGAGGCTTACACCTTATCACAAATGAAAAAAGAGTAAAGGAGAAGGTTGAAGGGTGAAATTTTAAGGGAGTCATCAGAGGTTAGAGGGAAGAGATAATTGGTACCTCTTCTAGAAGAAATGTAAGGGGTAAAGGATAAGGCCGAAGCCTAAAGTCCAAAAACTCAACGCTTAGATGAATTTTCTAAGGAAGGAGGGAAAGTGAGAAGGAAGAAAGGTAGAAGATGAAAGGTTGATTCCTGAAAGCCAGAGACAAGATTTTAGGGATTAGGGATCAGGAGGAAGTGATAAAATGTAAGAGTGAAGATCGACACCTAAAATTCTAAAGAATGAAGACTTAAGAAAAATGATGAAGGCTTCATCGAGGCTTCAGAGGTCTGAAGGTGAGCTTAAGGCTTACGAAGAGAAAGTGATAAGGGTTAAGGGGTAAGGCTGAAGGGAAAAACTTGAGACACTTAAGCAAGAAAAGGAAAGAAGAAGTGAAAGAGATGGAGGATCGACACTGATGAAGAAGGCATGCAAGTATGAAGGGAAGAAAAAATCCAAAAGCCCAAAACTTTAGGACTTAGCCAATTTTAGGACCCTTCAAGGAGGATTCATGCAAGATGGCCCATGTAAGATCACTTAGATCGATTATCAATGATGGGTCATCAAAGGGTAGCATGAAATGTCAATAATTATATTGATTCCTATGGGATGATTTCCTAGTAATAATAGAATCTAAGGGCCCTATATTGGTCCATTGGGCACAAAGTCATGAATGCAAAAAATTGAATAGCTAGGCCTTCTTAGAGAAAAAATAAATACTAGTAGGTTGTTGTGTTGCCAAAAAGTGTAGTCTTTGGCACTTTTTCACTCATTTTGGCCTTTTCCCTTGGATTTTGGCCTTGTTTTACCTTGATTTAGTCTTGAAATCTTGCAATTCAACAATAATATAACGACATTTTACTAAGGTGTTGCGAAGTGTTGTAACCCATCTTCCCACTTTTCTAAGATCCTTTCAACACAATTCACCTAAATAACACCCTTTTACCCCTTCCCAAGCCTTGTGTCAAGGTGTTGTAAAGTGTTGTAAGACATTTTCACACTTTCCTAGGCTCATCATCAACCAATTAACCCTTTTCTTATGTTAATTTGTCCTCATAATGTACCTTTAGGCCCGACTTAAGTGTTCTTTGGGAGGTAAGCATAACACACATCATTAATCACCATTTATTCTTGACCACCACTTGAAATTGTCCAAGTGGACTAGGTCACCACCTTGGGCAACCTAGTCCCTTTTGGCATAAATTTCAAATTTAAGGCAAAAACCTAATGGGAATTTTCCTCCAAAACCCTAGTATCGACCTATCATGTTTCATTTTTGAGAAAATTAGGGAATATTTTGTATAAATAAGGACTTTTACCTTCATTGTCATCTCTCCCAAGCTCATTTTTACATCTCTTGACAATCACTCTTGCACTCAAGCTTCCAAAGCAAGAAATCAAGCACAAAGGCATCACAAGCAACCTCCATAGGATTTGGTTCTTGCATGTTGCAGAATTCAACCATCAAAGGTTTGGTAAGTGCTTGTATTGAGTTCATCATTCAATCTTCCTTTCCTTCCATTGTTTCTCATTTGGGTTTAAGTTACCATCAAAGGGGTTTGACTTAGGAAAACCCCTATTCCCTAACCCCAACATTCTCTTGGTCTTTGCATGTGTTTTGTAGGTTGTATCAGATTTAGCAAGATTCAAAGTGTTGGAGAAAGTAAAAACATTCCATTCAAGTCACATCAAGACATCAAACCCTAGAAGGAGCAAAATGATAAGTTACAGGTCATTTTCGAGAGATTCAGACACAAACTACTGCAGAGGAGGAAAGTACCAACTGGGACCCACAGAATCAAACCCTAAATCTTCCAAAAGCTCTAGGAGGACTAGGCCACCACTATTGGTGACCTTGTCGCTATGCTAAGCTTGAAACAAAGTTTTTAAATTTTTGGGTATCCTTTTCCTCGAAACCCAATCTGGAAAAGTTTCCCGACAGAAGGACTAGGTCACCCAACTTGGCGTAAATGTCCCTCTATTGATTTCAGACAAATTCCAGAATATTCCAGGGCCTCTTATCTGCAAGTTTCCATTTCTAGGTACACAGGCTCTGAAGTCTCCAGTTTCCTTTCAATTTGCATGCATTTAGGTCATTATAGTTTAGCTTGCATTTAGTTAAATTTTTCTTTCATTTAGATTTCATAGATTAGATTAGCATCATTTCATTTTAGTTTTCAACCACACTTGTCACACACACATCACAACCTAATCCATCCTTCCTTTAAATGCAACTACCAAAAACAACCATATCAACAAAGCGAAAAGAGAGCCATTCCTACACCCAAGTGCTCCTTAGTGAAAAACCCTAGGGGCCTAGCAAAGGGAATCCTCTTTCCCTTGTTAGAATATCATTATTTTGGTGGTTTAGTTGCAATTGGAGAAAATCATGAAAAATAGGAACATACATTCCCTTAAGGAGAATGTAGGGTGTGTAAAGGCACTTCAATGAAAGTAAGATATTTACAATATATACATGAAATAATAGGAAGCAAAAAATGGAGATTTTCCTCTATTAAAGATAACCCTTTTGAAGGAGCTAATCTCCCTTAGACCATAGTTGGACACCTCACCCAGTTACAACCACTGAGAGCTGCTACCAGCATGCATGGAATTGCATAAGATGCCTACAAGGTGAAGGATCACTTCACTATAAACTAGTGCCTTAGGTGAAAGTGCATCAATAGGGGTGGACATTTTTAAAGATAGGTCACCATCCAAGAGAAAACCTTCTATAGAGGGAAGGTAACTCTCCTCACAAAAGGATAGGCCATTACTATAATTGTTGACTTCCTCATTGCATGAACTAAAATAGAAAGGAAAAGTATCTAGCTCATATGGTGATGAAAAATATGTTGAGACTTTTTATTGATCTACACAAGGAGTCTCTTCTTCATGCACCTCAAATGAGAAGCTTTGAAGCTCAGGAATAATATCAAATTGATCAAGAAGAGCATCACTCACCATGAAAATGTGTGGTTGATCAATGGTGGATTTTCCAACATGTTGGTACCATGTGAAGCATTCTAACTCAGTCACATTATCTTTAATACCAAAGGTCACATCTTCACTTTGAATGAAGACCTCACATTAAAAATTGCTACATTCAGGGATAGTAGAAAACCAACATAAATAATAATTACTTGCATTGATGCATACTTCATCAACACATACCTCATATTTATGAGACACTTTGGGTGAAGAACTAAATTCTTCAAATTGTCTCTCTATTTTAATCTCTTCTTTGCAACTAGCTACAATAGAATTAGACTCTTTCTATGTAATAGGTACCCCATCCTTTGTTGTCCCTTCACTCTTATGTTTCTACCCATAAAGCTCCTCTTTTGGGGGTGATTATTTGATGTTTAAACCTAAGCACAAGGTTTCTATAACATCCCGAAAGAGTTCCTCCACCATAGAAATGTAGACCTCAATAGATTAGGGATCTTCATCCACCATAGCATGGGATAAAAATGTTTGTTGCTACTACTCAAAAATATTGGAGTTGTCTTCATCCATCAAGTTGGGATCAATATTCTCAAAAGATTTTGATAATACAGGAATAACTAATATATCCTCCTTGTTTTCAATAAAATAAGGGAGGGCATCAAATTAGAGGTATGATTCCTCCACTACATCAATTTTCTCTAACTTTTTAGTGTCTTGCTACTTTGAATGGTCATCTTCAATTTTTCTTGTAATAGACCGAGACACTCATTATTTAGAGCATGTGAAGGCTCATCAAAAACCACTTTACTCCTATCTGAGAACCTGTCCTTCTTCTATTCTTCTAACCAATTATCTCACCAAATGATAGGTCCACCCTTGAAAAGTGAAATGGTATTAGGGGAAGAAAAATAGTTAAGGCACTAAGAATCTTGTTAAAGCTCTAGATAGGGTTGCTCAATAGCAGTAAAAAGTTCACTCTCCTCAAGGATTGGTTCTTGTGAGGAATGGATGCTCTCAAAACTTGGGATCTATGACATAGGAGATCTACTTGATGGTACATGAGGTTAAATAACGTTTTCAATAGGTTGATTAGGATTCTTGAAACTAATTTCTTTCCATGTGTACCTCCTCCTTAGCAAGCTATTCTAGAACTGGTGGAGGTGTTTGTATGAAAAATGACACACAAGGGGTTTCTTGAGACTCATGCATTTGTGCTAGAGCAAGGGAATGTTGGAGTTGATCTTTCTTGGAAACATATTTTCTTAATTTTATACTCCTCTTGTTGCCTTCTTTGTGCCTCTAATCACTACTCATACCTCCACTAAGCCTTTATATTTTTCTATTGAGGATAGTAAGCTTGATGGAAAAAATCATCCTCTTGTGGGAAATAATATTTCTACCCTTGATAGGATTTATTAGCCCACTCCTCTTATTGTTGGTCAAACTCTTTCTACCTATGAATATCATCTAGTTGTCTATTGAAATCTAGCAATTTTATTGTAATTTGACTTGCACTCATATACTAGAACTTTGGGGCTGACTAGGAGAGAAATAGGGCTGATTTATAAAATGATGAGTCTCTTGGGGTTGTTGATATGAATATCTACATGTCAAAGAAGACTGGGAAAGGGGGTGGGTGGTATGTATTTGAATAATATTGGAAACCCACAATAGAAAGGTTTTATGAAATGAAATGGAAGGCATAACTAGCTTGATATGGCTAATTGGGAGGTGCAAACTTGACATTTTTATGGTATGGGGGAGTATACATCTGGTTTCCATTTATATATTACATTTTTGTACATGAGAAGAACAAGAAACACTTTTAAATTTAAGAAAAAAAACATAGGACTTCCCAACTAGATATTTTGGGTATATACTAATAGGGTCACCAAAAAATGAATACTGCAGAGTCACTAGGTGCTTAAAGAATGCCTCCAAAGGTTTAAATGTTGAAGAAGGAATCACTTCCTCAACAAGAGGAAAAAGGATGATTACTAATTGAACCTATAGATTTGAATGGATTTTCCATGATGTTTGAAGATATGCCTCCAAAGGCAAGATACACTGGAGAAAAAACCAAATTCTTTAGTGGAGAGAAAGTAGTCCCACTGAGCATGCAAGAAACTATTGTCACATGAAATTGTATGTTTATAAACATGGGGTTAAACATTCTAATGAAATAATGGAAACAATCTCAAGGTGTGAGATGTTTCCTAAATGAGGTAGAGTCTTAAGAGAAGGCTAGCTTCCTCTTTCAATCCAAGTGCAATGTGATAGTCCAAAAAAACACATTAAATCCTACCACTACCCTACTCTAACAATTCATAGGGGAAAAGGGAGAAGAATGCATGAAAGGAAAATAGGAGGTGGTACACCAATATGGAAAGTTATTTATTCTTGGAAAAGACTACTCATCATCACCATTGAAGAGGGACCACGGGACTCACACAGATCTCTATTTGGTCAATTCCCAAAGGCAAGCATGGAGGTTAGCATTTGTTAGGGTGGTGGAAGGAAAGGGATATTCTCAAGAAACAACTATAAAAAATTTAACTCAAACATGTAGGCATGGAAAATAAATTTAACAAACACTTAGATATGCAGGTAATGAACTTACACAAACACAAACAAGCTAAGAAGAGGCCAGATATATTGATTTCATTGATGTAGAGGAAAAAACCAATGTTTACAATAATAGAGATCCAAAAAGCATGTCTTCCAAAGAAAAACATTGGAGGAGATAGAGGAAAAACCCTTAGAATGAATACAATTCTTTCCTTTATAGATCAAGAATAACTTGGAAGCACAAACCAAACCCTAACCCTAACCAAGGTTGACAATGGAGTCTATGCGTGAAAGAATGGAGCCATCTAATGAAAATTGTGATTAGGACATGGATTAGTTAGAAAGGTAAATAATGAGCAATAAATAAGCATGGGCACCCATAAAATCCACTTGTAGAAGTTAGGGGTAGCAACAAATGATGTCCTTGAAGCCCATAAATCAAAACAGGTTGCTCAAAATTTTTGTGGAGCATTAATGTCATCACCCAAAAAACATGCTAAATCTGTAGAAAGGTTGGGGCATCGAGACCAAAAGAAAATCTTTGTTTATGAATTAAATGTTCTAGAGCCTCAAAAAAAATAATCTTTGTCAAGGATTGAGCATCAGGCCTGCTTCATACTTTAAGCTTCATTGGAAACAAACCATTAGGGATCGAGATTCAAACATTCACCATACCGCATACCAGAAGAAAAGAAGAGAGAAGATCAAAGGAGCAAATTGTGAAGTTTAGAAGGATCATCATTTTTGAGCTTTAGAGGTCAGGTATGAGGCTTACACCTTATCACAAATGCAAAAAGGGTAAAGGAGAAGGCCAAAAGCCAAAGTCTGAAGGGAGCCATTAGAGGTCAGAAGGAAGAGAGAATCATTACCTCTTATATAAGAAAGGTAAGAGGTAAAGGATAAGGTCGAAGCCTGAAGTCCAAACACTAAAATTTAGCCACAGTTTTGAAGGAAGTGGTGAAAGTGAGAAGGAATAAAATTGGAAGATGAAAGTTTGATGCTTGAAATCTAGAGACAAGATTTCAGGGATTGGGGATCAGGAGGAAGAGATACACACTATCAAAAGGAAGTGATAAAAGATAAGAGAAAATATTTACACCCAAAATCCCAAAGAATAAAGACTTAAGAAAAATGATGAAGGCTTCATCATGGCTTCAAGGGTCAAAAGGCAAGCTTAAGGCTTGTGAAGATTGAGTGGTACAGGTAGAGGGGTAAGGTTGAAGGCCGAAACCTAAAACACTTAGGAAAGAAAAGGAAAGAAGAAGTGAAAGAGATGGAGGATCAGGGGCAATGAAGAAGGAATTCCAGTATGAAGGGAAGAAAAATTGAAAGCCCAAAAATTTAGGACTTACCCAATTTTAGGATTCTTTAAGGAGGATTCATGCAAGATGGCCCATGTAGGATATTGTAGATCAGTTATCAATGATAGGTCATCAAAAGGTGGCATGAAATTTCAAGAATAGGTATAAAGAGAAGTATAGAGAAAGTGAGAGAGGGAGAGACAGAGGGGGAGGAAGGGAGAGATAAAGAGAGAGAGTTATGTCAAGAGAGATCGAGGTAGAATGGGATAGGTATAATGAGGTGGTGTGTAAGAGAGAGAGGGGGAGGTAAAGGATGTAGTTAGAGAGATACATAAGTAAGAAAAGGTAGAATTAGAGAGATGTAGGTAGAGAAAGGGAGGCATAGATAAAGAGAGAGGTTGGTAGTGAGTATAGTTTGAGAGATAAAGAGAGAGGGAGAGATAGAGAGAGGTATATAGAGAGTTAAGGAGGGAGAGGTAGAAAGAGAGAGGTAGGTAGACAGAGAGGTAGGGTTAGATAGGTAGATATAGGTTGTGTGTGTGATAGAGATAGAGAGAAGGAAAGGTAGAGAGAGGTAGGTAGAAGGAGAGAGAGAGATAGAGGGAGGTAGGGTGGGAGAGGTAGAGAGTGAGATAGGGAGTGTGTGTGAGAGGGATGCAGGTAAGGAGTGAGAGGTAGAGAGAGGTGGGTAGAGAAAGAGCTAGGGTGGAATGGATAGAGGGATGGAGGGATGGAGGGATGGAGGGAGAGGGGATATAGAGAGATTTAAAGAGGGATGAAGGTAGGGAGGGAGAGGGAGAGAGAAAGGTAAGCTAGGAGGGGTAGAGGGAGAGTTATCTATAAATATAGAGTGAAGAGAGATTGTTAGAATTAGATGAAGGGGAGAGATAGGTAGGTAAATAGATGGGGAATGAAATAAAGGGAGGGACAACAGAGATGAATAAAAATAGAGAGGCATGGGGGGGGGAGGGAGAGATAGGGAAGGGTAGAGAGAGATGGTTAATTTGTGAGATGTATTGAGGGGAGATAGAGAGAATTATAAGGGGAAGGTGAGAGAGGTAGAGAGAGAGGGGGAAAGGAGGGATAAAGTGAGGAAGAGGTTGGTTAGGAGGGAGGATACATAATGAGAAGTAGAGAGGGATGGGGGAGGGATGAAGAGGTAGAGAGGTAGGGTGGGAGGGTTAGATGGAGAGAGATAGGGAGGGAGAACTAGGAAGAAAGCGAGGTAGGTAGAGAGAGAGGTAGGGTGGGATTTGTAGAGAGAGGTAGTGTATGTGTGTGAGAGAGAGGAAGAGGTAAGGTTAAAGGGATATGTGGAGAGAGAGATAGTGTGTGTATGTGAGAAAGGGAGATGTAAATAGAGAGAGGAAGAGAGTGGGATAGCTAGAGAGAGATAGGGGTAGGTAGAGAGAGTGAGGGGAGATAAATATACGTAGATAGGGAATTTAAGAGAGATAGAGAGAGGGGGTAAGTTGGGAGAGAGGGATAGGTAGGTAAAAAGAGTAGGGATAAAGAGGGGGGCAGGGAGAGATAAAGAGAGAAAGGTAGCTGGGGATAGAGAGGTAGGTAGAGATAGAGAGGTAGGGTGGGATAGGTAGAGAGGGAGGTAGTGTGTCTAAGAGAGAGAGAGGGAGAGCGAAAGAGAGAGAGGTGGGTAGAAGTAGAGAGAGGTAGGGTGGGAGAGGTAATGAGAGAGAGGGGTAAGTAGAGAGAATGATGGGAGATAAAGATAAATGTCAGATAAGGAGAGGGTTGTTGTGAGAGAGGAGAAATGGTTAAAATAAGATTAGGAGGGAGGTAGAGAGGAGGAGGAATAAGAGAGAGATAAATGGGGATGGAGGAGGAATTAGAAAGATAAGGTGAGGTGTGTGAGAGAGAGAGGGAGGACGAGGGAGTAAAGAGTGAGGTAGGTAGAGTTAAAATTGCAGGTAGGTATAGAGAGAGGGAGGGAGAGATAATAAGAGAGAGGTAGGTAAATAGAGAGGTTATGTGTGAGAGAGATGGAGAGGGAGGGATAGGTAAAGAGAGAGGTAGGAAGGGATAGGTAGAATGGGAGATTTATGTAGAGAGAGAGGGGGAGAGATAAAGAGAGATGGGTAGATAGATAGATAGGCAGGGTGGGAGAGGTAGAGAGAGTGAGAGGAAATAGAGAGAAGTATAGATGGAAGAGAAGAGAGAGATAAAGTGAAGGGGGTAGTTGGTAGAGAGGGAGAGTTGGGAGAAAAGAGTAGGGAGAGAGGGAGAGAGAAGAGGAAGAGATAAAGATAAAGAGGTAGGTAGAGAGAGAGGTAGGGAGGGAGAGGTAGAGAGAGGTAATGTGAGTATGTAATGGAGAGGGATGGAGAGGTAATGAGAGATAGGTAGGTAGAGAAAGAGAGGTAGGGTGGGAGAAGTTGAATGAGAGAGAGGTAGGTAGAGAGGAAGGTAGGGTGGGAGAGAGAAAGAGAGAGGTAGGTGTGTGTGTGTGACAAAGAGAGAGAGGTAAATAGAGAGAGGTATGTAGAGAGTGAGATGGAGGGAGAGATAAAGAGTGAGAGATAAGTAGAGAGAGGTAGGGTGTGCAAGAGTTAAAGAGAAGGGTAGTGTGTGTGTGTTAGAGAGATAAATGGGTAGGTAGAGAGGGTGAGGGGAAATATAGAGTAAAGAGGGAAGGGGAGAGAGTTAGAGATATGAGGACGTTGGGAGAGATGGAGAGTTAGGTATAAAGAGAAGTAGGGAGAGAGGGAGAGAGGAAGAGCAAGAGATGGGGAAGGAGGGAGAGATAAAGAGACAAGTTTTCAAAGAGAGAGGTAGGGTGGGAGAGGTAGAGAGAGGTAGTGTGGGCGAGAGAGAGGGAGAGCTAAAGAGAGAGTAGGTAGAGAGATAGGTAGGTGAGAAAAGGTAGAAAGATAGATGTAGGTAGAGGGAGGAATATATAAAGAGAGAGGTAGGTAGAGAGAGAGGTGTGGTGGGAGACATAGTTTGTGTCTTAGAGAGAGGTATATAGAGAGAGAGGTATGGATGGAGAGGTATAAAGAGAGAGGTAGGTAGAGAGAGGTAGTGTGTGTTAGAGAGAGAGAGATGGAAGTTGGGAGAGAAGGAGAGGTAGGTAAAAATAGAAATATGGAGAGAGCGGGAGAGAGGAAGAGATAAATAGAGAGGTAGATAGAATTAGAGGTAGGGTGGAAGAGGTAGAGAGGAAGGTATTTTGTGTGTGTGTGAGAGAGAGAGGGTTTCAAGGATGGAGGGAGAGGGTATATAGAGAGAACTAGAGATGGATGGAGGTAGGGAAGGAGAGGGAGAAAGAGAGGTAAGTTGGGAGGGATAGAGGGAGAGGTATGTAGAGATTTAGGGGAGATAAACATAATTAGATGGGGAAGGGGAGATATTAGTAAAGATATTTGGAATGAGGGATAAAGGGAGGGAGAGGAGAGATAAATAAAATTAGAGAGGGATGGTGGGAGGGAGGAAGAGTTAGGGAGGGGTAGAGAGAGAGATGGGTAAGTTGTGAGATAAATTCATGGGAGATAGAGAGAAGTAGAAGGGGAAGGGGAGAGAGGTGGATAGAGGGGGAAAGCATAAAGGGACAGAGAGGTAGGTTAGGAGGGATGGTGGGAGATGAGACATAGAGATAAGTAGAGATGGATGGGGGAGAGAGGGATATTTAGATAGGTAGGGTGGGAGGGATAGAGGGAGAAAAAGAGAGGGAGAGAGAGAGGTAAGGAGGGAGGTAGGGAGAGGTAGGTAGAGGAGGTATAGTGGAGGTGAGGGGAGATAAAGAGAAGTAAAGAAGGAAGGGGAGAGAGGGGGGGAAGGTGGGAGGGATGAAGAGGTAGGGTGGGAGGAATATAGGGAAATGTAGGTAGAGAGGGATAAAGTGTGTGGAGATAGAGAGAAGGTGTGAGAGAGAAAGAGAGATGCATATATTTCTCTTAGATTCTTGTAACTTTATTATAATAAAATTATATTTAAAAATCCCTTGTAGCAATCAATCAAATATTTTTTTAATAACATATTATATATATATTATTATATTATTATATATATATTATATACATAAGATTTATATTATGTTATATTATAATAATATTAATATATATCATATTATAGTATATAATGCATATTATATTAATATTTATATGTCCTAGCATATAATAATATTTTAAGTATGTACAATATTTATATTAGTATTAATATTATGACATGTTAAATATAGTTAGCCAAAAAAAATTATAAGGTTAAAGAAACAAATATCAATTTCTTAAAGCCACATATATATTTGTTTTCTAAATTAAAATAAGGTTATCCATTTCTATTAGATATTCACTATTAATGGATATCTATTTTTTTTACTTTATTTTGCCTCGATTATTGCCTCGGGATTGCTTTGGGATTTGGCTTGGGGATGTCAAACATGAAAAGATAACTGTCCCAACATGTTTAAAAGGGTTCTAGTGGTTTATTCGACTTCACCCTTCATGTCAAATACATTTTTAAATTCAAATATGATGATGCATACTCATTCTTAGATGGCTTTCTCAGTTCATCTTTCCCTTTCATGTGAGAGGAAGTATGACAAAATGTGTATTTGACAACCCATAAAGTTTATAGGAGCTTCTCATTATGGAAAATTAAGAATCAACAATTGTGCATATAAATATGTAAATATAATATGCATTGAGTTATACACCCTATGTAAGTGAGTGGTAATTGTAAGCATAAAATATTATTAAAATGGTAAAAGTGAGTATTTTGGAACAATTGAGTTATAATATAAATGAAATTCTATATGTAATTGATTACATTCATTGATCACATATATTAAAATAATTACAAAATATTATTAGACTTTTGAAAAATTAATGATTAAAATGCAAAAGATATTTGAAAGATACTATGAGCAAGGAGTAAGCTCTGACCACTTTCCCTATATATTATATTATTAGGAGAAGATTTACAAGGGCCTTAGGGGGGACAAATAATCTAATCTGGAGAAAAATACCAAACTCCTAAATAGAGCTTTCGTAAAACCTTAAAATGATTTTCAATCCGAAGAGAAAATGGAGCTAAGCTTCATGGAATCGTAGGGGCTGAGATAAAATATTTTTATCAAATGTCTTATTATTAATTATTAATTAAATAAAATAATAAAAACTATTGCATTTTTTTATTTTCTTTATATATGACAAGAGGTGCAGAGTAGCGAAGTTCCTACCAAAATGTACAAGAATAGTTTTGTTCATGATTTTGGTGTATTCATTGAGTATTGAGCTATTTTGTTCTTGCCATATTTAAAAATCTTCTCTTTAGAATCAGTCCTCTAGGGTTAGGCTATAAAGGACTAGAGATAGCCTCCTCTGCAAGAGCAACAACCTCTACCATGGAGAATAACACATTGTTGTGTATATCATTGGACTCTAACACAGTTTTTGTATTTCATTGGAATTGTGCCATATTGACAATACATGAGAAGAAGAAACCTTGATTAACACAATAGATTTTATTAATACTTGTAGTTAATATTGTCAAATAAAACATGAGTGAAGGCTTCTGATATTTTCTTCCTTCTCTTTGGTCTCAAAACTAATAAATGTTTTTTTTCTAGTCAAATTATGGTGCAAATACAAGGAGAATATTTCATAATAGATACCATAGTTTCCAAATTTGAAAAATTTAATCTGATCCAAAGGACAAAAATATAGGAGATCTAGAGTGTTAAAAAAGATTCAGAGAAATATATGAAACAATCGAAAAATCCAAACCAAAAAGAATTGTTAACAATGCTTAACTTCCTTTTATTGCATTCTTTGTTCAATTCATCTGCCTCTCTCCACTTGTGTAATCTGATTTTCACATATGAACTTTGATGTGAAAATATTATTTGACTTGGTTTAAATTGAAAAGTCGAAAACAATAAATGTAGGCATAATTTCCATAGAAGATGACAATTTTATTTTGCATAGAACTAAATCATATTATTGAAATGATGATTCCTGATAAATAAATACAATCCTCCAACTGATTCTAATGTGGAAAAAATACAAATAAATATTATAAGGAGTGTTATGCTTTGTCATATCATTTTACCAAGAGCATTATCAATGTTTCCAGAATTGAACCTATGACCAAGTGGTTGTTTTCCTTCATAAACTTCAAAAACCCCTGCGAACAACAAAGCCAAAAATTCAATGTGATGCCCTAAACAACAAAAACAAAAATAAGTTAGATATGATTGTATGCACTTGCAATGTCCTATTTCTGACCAGACAACAATCAATCTGCCATACAAGGGCTGTCCACTATAAAATTGGATGCAAGAAAAGAAATGGGATTGTCATTTTCCTTTAGTGTCCATGAAAAATGAAAACATAATTTGTTAAGTGTCAGTTCCCAAGTAAACCAAGGATTAATAAAGGTCCAAAGAGAGATTTTTGTGCCTCACATTTAGTTAAACTCATAGCCACCGATTACGAGATAAAGCCCTAAATCACTTCACCAAACAAACTAAACAATGAAAACTACATGGCATTGAAAATTCCTTCATTAAAAGAAACAATTCCTTCAATAAAAAAAACCATCTAGTATGTAAAGAAAAAGTATTACAAAATTGTAGATGGACCTCTAAGATTCTGGAAGTTCTATGAAGAAAGCATAGCCAAAAGCTATTCAAGAATATGGCAGATTTCTTCAGAAAGAAAAAATGTCAAAAAATACAATCTATTTGACATAATACTAGACTAGTAGGGCTAAAGTACTAGTGCCATATATCTTTATAAAATGCCAAAGTTTTTTGTGCTTTTCTGTACAAAATTTGAAAACTATAGAAATGTTAAAATAGTATTGTTGTTTTGTATAAACCCATATTCCAAATTTAATTCTGGAGAATTATGTGAGTGATACCCAGAACACAGGGATTCAGGGACTAGTTGGGTTTTGGTTAATGTGTTACAGACTACTGTGAATATTGGCTACTTCTTGCATGTTGAGAAAATAATGCTTAACTAATGGTTTTAGAATAAAAATAAACAACAGCTATCCAGTTTCACCACTATTCAGTTTGTAATTTTGTTTATTATGGTTATGTTGTTTTATTTTATTTCAGCCACTGTAAGCTAAATATCTATAGTAAGAATCAATGTAATTATAAAAAGTGAATGTGATGGAAGTTTATTTTCAGTTCAATGCATTCTACCCAAATTCTATGAAATCCCCACTTTTTTATTCTATAATATTAGTGAAGGTTGCAGTAGATATGCAATGATTTAATCTTATCAAAGCATTGGGTTATAGACGTCTTGAAATGGCTCAGTTGTTGAAAGCTCTTTTTTAACTTCTTAGGGCACAAAGAAAAAAATGGCATCAGAAAATTCTCTTCCACAGGTTCCTCCATTCAATAGTGATCTCTATGACTATTGGGCAATAAAAATGCAAAAATTAATGGTGTTTAAAGAGACATGGGAAACTATTCAAGTTGGATACGTATATCCTCAAGACTGGAATGCATTAATAACACAAGAGAGGAATGAAAAGAAAGAGACAAAGAAGAAGAATTCCTTGTGCATGTCCAAAGTTCTCTGCATGCCAGCATTTTTTGTAGAATTGCCACAACAGAAAATGCCAAGGAACCTTGGGGAACTTTGAAGTCTTCTTACCAAAGCACAAATAAATGAGAGAATTTTTGAATCTTCAAATGAAGGAAAATGGGAAGATAATGGTAACCAGTTGAGCAACAATGGAGAGACCATTACAAACTAGGTAATTTATGAAAACAATGACTTAGATCCTTACCAATAGAATGGAATTTAGTGGTTACTACAGTTGAATAAAGTAAAAATTTAATGATACTAATTCTAGACCAGCTCATGGGATTGTTGTCATCTCATGTAAGTAGATTGGATAGAGCTCTAGAAATTTTAGAAAAAATATTTACAACTAAGACTTAAGTTGGAGAAGTCAATGGCATCACTAAAAATCTTCAAGAGAGAGGAGGAAATATCATCTTATTCAAAAGGGGAAGAAGCCATGGAGGAAGAGGTCGAGGTCATGGTCTTGGAAATTTAGATAAGAGGCATATACAATGCCATTATTGTAACAGATTTGGTCATTTCGAGAGGGAGTATCTAGAATCAAGTAGAGTTGCATACAAAATAAAAGAGCAAATTTCAGCCCTAAGGAAGGAGAGCATTTAGGATCTAATATTTTTTTTCTTGTTATATGACAAAGAAATCTCAGGATGATGTTTGGTTTCCTGACTCAAGATGCTCCAATCATATGATAGGCAACAAGGACTCATTTGTCAAAATTTATGAAACAAAGAGAAGTCAAGTGAAGCTTGGAGACGATAAGGTAGCAGAAGTTATTGGCAAAGGCATTTTGGCTATACAAACCAAGCACTATGAGGTAAAATAAATTCAAGATACTCTTATTTTCTGATCTTAAGAATAATCTTCTAAATGTAGGTCAATTATCACTAGATAAAGGCCTGAATATCTTCACCAAACAAAAACTAAGAATGAAAAATCAATAAAATAGCTAATAGCTATGAAAGAAGGCAAGTTCAAAGTCAAGAGCCCATGACATATAGAGACACCAAAACACTTGTGAAACATTCATGACTTCCAGGTCTAATGACTATGACATACACAACACCAACTACAACTCTTCAGTGCGTTCTGGTCGTGGAGAAGAAAATAGAGAGAGAAAAGTATACCTGGCTCGATGCAACAAAAATTTCATCTACAATAAAGAAGCTCAAAGTAGTTGCTTCTTTCTGTCTTATCCTTTTGGTAATTAGTTTAGAATGAAACTTTCAAATGGTAGATAGTTGTAACTGTTCAATGATAATTACCCTCTATTACAACAAGAAGCCTCTTTTTCTAAGAAACCCTACACAACAATAAAGTTGAAAAATACCACCGAAGAAATGGTTAAAAATCCCATGACAGAGCTCATGAAAAGATTCATACATGATAAGCATAGAAAGAAGAAAATGATAAGAAGGAGAAAGAACAATCCATCGTTAAAAACTGAAAAAACAATAGAGTTTCCCTAAATCTATTAGGAAAACTCTATCATGATCTAAAAAAATAAGCATTGAAAAGGAATGCACGCTTGATGCTAAAGAATCTTATATTTAAATCCACAAAAATCATAGAGATAATTGAAACATAACATGACTGGAACCTTTCCTATAACAGTTTCACAATGGTTGAATCAGTGGCTTCTTCAATTTTATTTGATATGGCCTTGATAGAAAATATTAAAACCCTCGTATTGCAGAGATTGCAATCGATAGATAATATTGAGTCTCTGCAATTTGACAACCATATTGTGTGCCCAAGCTGAAGGAACTCCTACCAGCTCCTTTTGCTTGTTGTAAAATGCTTCGTTTAGGTTTCTCGATGAGGCTTGCATGTTCTATGCAGATTCTCCCCTTCGGCTCCTCTCGAGAATACACAGAGAAAAAATTAACCTTTGTTAAAGGTTCCAGAAGCAAAAGTATAGAAGAAAATTGGTTCAAAAAAAAACACAGGTGTCTCTTGCATGCAACCACTTCTACCCTAATTTCCAACCGTCCAAGCAATCTGATAGTCTACAAAGCCTACTTTGGAATTTGTGTGCTCTCTACTCTTGATAGCTATGAATGCACTTGCCGACCATTTGCAACTCCAATCAGAGGCAGCCAAAATAGTCTCCATAAAAATACCCATTAAAAACTTAATCATGACTTAGTAAAAAATAAATTTGTCTAAAGAAATTGGAATCATTTTGATTGGTTGAATGCAGATGGTTTAATCACAGTTTAAGTTACCAGCCTCCCTTATAGTTCTTGGAAGAAACTCATAATAGGAGTAAGCCTTAAACATATTGTACAATAGTTTTAGTTCATGTATTTTACTGCTTTGATATTCAACCCATAATAAGCACACTTAGTGAAGATATAGGATTACATAGTCTATTGTATTTTTGTTTTTATTGATAATTGTATTGAGACTAGAGGAAAACTAATGTCTCTAACACAAATATATGAACTTTGTAATTTTTATTGTTTTGAGTATTGCTGAACAACAACAACAAAAAAAAAAAATACCCTATTTTTACCCACTTCATTATATACCTATTTTTACTATCTTGTTCTAGGAAATGTAGTATTTTTCCAACTTTTTACAATTAAATAATGGTTCAATCAAGTAAAGAAATAAATAACAACATTGTCTTATCAACCAAAATACTCTCAAAAGACAATAATTGTCTCGTGAGATATAATTCTAACTATAAAAATATATAATAATGCATCCAATAAGTCAATCAATGATATCATTCAAATTGTTTAATTTTTAAAATATATTTAGGTGAATTAAATAAATATTTATAATCAAATATATATTATTTAGATTAATAATTTTTAGTTTTGAGAGAAATAAAAATAAGATTAATTTAATATATTAGATGTTAATTTACTATAATATATAATCTAATATAATATATATTAAAAACATTTAATAATATAGTATATTAAAAATATATTAATTTTTAATTTTTTGCTAGGTTAATCATGGTTAAGCGATTTTGATGGTGTCGTAAATGCCGACTTTAATCCATCGTGGGATTCGAACCTTAGATAACGCAACTGTTGTCCTTGCAACTTAACCATTGCACTACGAGGTCAATCTAATAATATATTAAATTATTAAAAAGATAATATATTACTTAATTTAAAATTAAAATATAAAATTATAATATTATTATATAATATATTAAATTATATGGGTATGTGCACGATTATCATGGAAAAAATAGGCTCTTAAAATGACAATAAAATTCAAAAAATCAGAGTTAGTCAACTTAACGTAAAAATTTGAATAAGTTATCTATATTATTTCAAAAATATGTAAGAATAGAATATGTAGAAAATTGAATTTATTTTCTAAACTACTAGGTTTATCTTTTAAAAAAAAAATCGAATTTATTTTCTAAACTACTAGGTTTATGTTTTAAAAAAAAATTCCATTTGGTGAAGATTTGAAATTTCAATGCAGTAGTACTTAAATTTCAGGGAAAAAATAAGAAGTGGGTGTCTCTCTGACCACCCTAACCACAAAAATATGTAAGAATAGAATATGTAGAAAATTGAATTTATTTTCTAAACTACTAGGTTTATCTTTTAAAAAAAAAATCCAATTTATTTTCTAAACTACTAGGTTTATGTTTTAAAAAAAAATTCCATTTGGTGAAGATTTGAAATTTCAATGCAGTAGTACTTAAATTTCAGGGAAAAAATAAGAAGTGGGTGTCTGTCTGACCACCCTAACCACAATAAAATGATAATATTTTTTTATAAGATTTTAGATATAAGTAGGGGAATCATGACCCGATGTGATGCATATTTTTTTATAAGTTTTTTCCAACTAAATAATTAATTATGATTTTTTTATTATAAATTTTAAAAAATATAAAAACTCGTATGTCTGACCACCTTAACTTGGTCAAAACTTCATGAAAGTCAATTCTTATTTTCTTAATCCTATAGTATGTGAAGCATAGAATGTGATGCATATTTTGGATTTAAAAAATGTGATACCGTTTGAAAGCTATAGATTTTTTTCAATCAACCTATCAATCAGGACTTTATTCATAGTTCAAATAGAAAATGAATAATAATAATTTATTTAATTCAAAGGAAAGCATAATTTATATTGGTATAAAGCTGAGAATATCCTTTAAAACCCCTTTTTGTTTAATCAATTTTGGGTAAAAAAAAAGTCATCAACCACATGGGCCATCATATCACTTAGATATCGCCACTTTTTGACCCATCATAATCTTGCACATACCTATATATTAGATATATATGTTACATGCTATATTATATTGTATGTAGATTATAATATTATAATATGATGTTAAAATTATAGATTAGATATTATATATGCTACATATGTATTATATATATTATAATATTATAATATATTACATAATTTAAAATTACTATATAAAATTATAATATTATTATATAATATATTAAATTATATATTAGATATATATGTTACATGTTATATTATATTGTATGTAGACTATAATATTATAATATGATGTTAAAATTATAGATTAGATATTATGTATGCTACATATGTATTATATATATTATAATATTATAATATATTGCATAATTTAAAATTACTATATAAAATTATAATATTTTTATACAATATATTAATTTATATATTAGATATACATTTTACATACTATATTGTATGTATATTATAATATTATAATATGTTGTTTTAAATTAATAACATAATATATAAAAAAATACATTATTTATTTGAATTTGTTATTAGATTATTTTATATATTTGAATTTATTATTTGAATTATATTTTATTTAATAGGTGAGTAAATGAATAAAATGAAAACTATAACATGTAAACAAATTTTGAAGAGTTAAAAAAAATCCTTAAAAATTAGTTAAATATTTTTCTGATTATGGTCTTTGTGGTAGAAAAACATTAAAAAGTTGTGATGAAAAGTTTATGCTCTGCCCTTATTGCTCAAAATTTTGTAGCCAACAAAATTGAGGAAAATAAATTTTTCAAATTTGAAAAGTTAAAAATCTTGTATTTTACATTAAGAAAAGAAAAATATAATGTATTAAAAAATAATAATGTATTTTGATTGGCTACAAATAAAAAGTTTAATCACTAGTTAGAAACTACCCCTTGCCTATAGTTCCATAATAGGAACTAATAAATAATTTTTTTCGAAAATATTATTAAAAAAAATTCTATCGTCAGTTTGAAATGCCAAACATTTCATAGAACTTGTTTGAAGAGGATGATTAAAATATAAAAAAAAATTTATTAGTATTGATTATATAAAATAATTAATAGTGGTGCATCTTGTTAATATCTATATATATATATATATATATAAATGGTAGGAGCATTTTTTATTATTATTATAATTTTTATAGAGTTTTATTTTAATTTGATTTTTTAAAAGAAATTTTATTTATATGAAAAAAAATGTGTGTGATGTATTTAAATTTAGCTTATTAAGGATTATAAATTGAAGATTTTTATTTTATTTTCTTTATAATTTTTTCATAATATTTTTTAATTATAATTGAGTTTGTATTTGTGGATCACTTCTATATCTATGCATTTATCTTCTAATATATGGATTTTAATTTATTTGACATATATTTTTATTTCTTGATTCATTAGGTTTGCTCATAATTCTTATGTTCCAAAGGCTAGTAATATTTAAGAACACCTTAGGAAGATTGTCAAATTGTAAAGAGACAAGTTCTCGTAGGTCAACCCTAGAAAAGACTAGCTTTACAATCAAAAAAATTATCCTTCTATAATGATTATGCAAACTAGATTCAGTTTTCTATTACATTGAAAATGTTAATAATATGCTTCTTAAATGTGAATAATAGTTCCTTTAGGTTTGATGATGACAAATGAATTCAATTAATAAGTTTTAAATACAAACACAATAATTAATTATGGAGAATTATTTTCTATCATCTTACAATAACTAGTAATAGCAAAAGAAGTTGGCCAAAATTTAAATTAAATATTTTAAAATCTAGGGGTTAGATTTGTATTCACAAGATAAACCAAGAATAATGGAACAATAGAGATTGCAATGGATGAATCTTTGATCATGGTAGGTGCATAAGTGAATGTGTGAATAGGGATAGGTGAAGTCTACGGGAACAAGCCCCTAAATTCCCATAGGATTGGAATTTTTTTTGATATGTAAATATATCAATATTTTCTTTTAGGATGGGCACCAAAGTAATTGGGAAATAGTATAGTTATACAAATTTCAATATTACATTTTTCCCTAGTTTAAGGTGCATGTGAATCCTAGAATTATCATCTATCTCAAAGTATGTAGCATTCAAAAATATGAATAAAAATTAAATATTTAGATGTAAAATGATATTAGATTCATATAAAGTAATTGATATTGTTGTCATATTCCCAAACTATTGCTTAAGTCTAGTATTTGCAACCATGCAATGCAATAATATAAATCTAGAAAGATACTAGATAAAGTTCTTTGTTATGTTCGATGACAACAAGATTCATTATTGTGTTCCCTTTCATTCAATTATGGTGATTTTTTCTAAGATATTTTTGTGCTATATTTGTTTCTTCTCTATTTAATGACTTTCTTTGTGTCACAACATCTACTCATACTTTGTAGCAATTTATTATCCCATGTTCTTGCTTATAGTTGATATGAAATGTACCCCCTATGTTATAATTTTCACTCAAAGGTAGGTATGCTTCAAAATATCATCTTCCCTACCTATGTTGTGGTGATCCCTTTCTTGCGTGGTGAGTTTTTCTAGTTTTTAATGGTATCAATTGTTACTATATGGAAAAATCAATTTCATGGTGTCACCCCTCTTGCTATCTTGATCTATTAAGGTAGATGTGGTGAGTAAACTAATTTATTTTGCATGTGGTTGTGATGCTAAAATTTTGAGTAGCTCAAGGATGATTTATCTTTATATATTTAAGCCAATTAGTGCCATTTCAAGGTGGTCTATTTATGGATTTGTAATGTGTTTGAAGACACCTAAAATTTACCACTTTCATTTGGTAAATTTATCCTTATGTTGATTGATTTTTTATCACATGTATTATTTAATGAAGGTTTCATTATTTAATTAATATCCCCTATCTTTCATCTATTTTTGAGTCTTATCCTAAGGTAATTATTATAATCAATTTACCTATCTTAGACTATAATGTTTCATTAATATATTAAAATAAATAAATTTCTTTATTTATTTAATTCAATTCCAAAATCCCCTTTCTCCTCCAAATATAAATTAAACATTACCTTCTTCACTCCACCAAAAGATAGATTTTCCCTTCATCATATCAACAATATGACATGTCTTTTCTAAGAAGTTAGGGAGAAACCTACACAAAATATTAACCTTTCCGAAGAAAGAATTAACTATTTTCTTACTTGAAGGTAGAGTAATATCTTGAATTGATTTTAACCATTTTGGATCAATATTTATACTTTCCTTGGATACAATATGACCAAGATGTTAACCTTCGATAACCCCGAAAACTAAATTATTGGGGTTGAGAGAAATTCCATGCTGATAACAATTCTCAAGGACCTACTATAAGTGATAAAACTTTTCTTGACATTTCTTTGAGAATATCATCAAGTCTTCAAGATAAACAATAATAAACTTACCCATGAAATCATGAAAAGCTAAGTCCATTGCTCTTTGAAATTTAGCACCAACATTGATTTAAGCAAAAGGAATTGTATGATATGAAAAAGTACCCCATCAAGTGGTGAAAGTAGTCTTATTTTTATCTTCTTCATTGACCTCCACCTAATTATATCTCGAAAAACTATCCATCAGGGATAGCATTTCAAATCCTGTCACTACTTGCAATACTCAATCCATTATTGGTAGGGGGTAATTATCTTTTAGTCATAGTTGATTCAAATCTCTAAAATCCACATAAATGTTGATTTCCTAATTATTTTTCCAAACAATAATGATATTGGCTATCCATGTTGAATGGTGAATAGGAAATATAATTCTTACATTAAGCATTTTTTTAATTTTAGAAAGAATAGTACATAAAATTTTAGGATTGTATTGCCTCTGCTTCTACTTATGAGGCAAAGAACCTACCTTTAGGGGAATCTCATGTTGTACCTCCTTTCGATGGAAATATTTCAACTCTTCATATGAATAGATGAGCACATCAATATATTTCCATAACAACTCAACAAACTTGTCTTTCTCACTCGGCATGCAAAACTTACCCATGTTAACCATCTTAGGATCTTACTTAGTTCCCAAGTTGGATTTCTCTACTTCCATTGATGATTTAGATCCATATTGTGTTTCCTTTTGACATAATGGTCATGTTTATCAAAAATTCTCTCGAGAGATACCAAACCTCTGGGAATCCTATTCCCTTTGAGCTACAACACTTCTTCACTAGAGTCTAGATCATTCTAAAAAGTTGAATCTCATGGAGGAGAATCACTACCTTCAAAATATAACTCATTAAAAAATTTATCCTTCTCAAGAAAGGCAGCAATCTAATCATTTTCATTGAAAATATTTCAGTTATCTAGGCTGTCTAGAACACTGGGCTAAAACACTAGCTCAATAGTGTAAGTAGTAACATGGAAATATTTATGTGGAATTAGGAGAGTAGCTGATACCACTAAAGAATGAACTTTATCATTAAACTTCCTAGGTACCATAGAAATATTGAAAGCATAAAAAACATTTGATGAAATCCCAAATGAGAATACGATAATGCCTAAGTCTCTCATTTTTCTTTTGATACAAATATCTTACTTGGCATACCACTAACTCAACATTTCCTTGAGCATGAAGGTTTTTAATTCCCTTCTTGCATGCAACTTCCATTCCTAACAACAATGCTTCATACTCTATTATGTTGTTAGTATTATCAAATTATCGTTTGAAGGAAAAAAGGAAAAATATTTGCTTGTGGAGATATTAACACAATCCCCACATCAGATCCTGTAGAGGAGCAACTACTGTCAAATTATATAACCCAAACACCATTTGGGTCACCTAAACTAACAACTTCAAAATCTGAAGTTTCTTCATTCGATGAAATTTCATCATCTAAAGAAGACATATTATCTGAAAATGATTCTCTTTCTAAAGAGGATGATCCATCAGACTCCAATCCTTTACTTGAATTTTTTACTAAAAACTCATAATCGTCTTCAGTCTAAAAAAATTATGTACCAATACCTGAAGATTTATAAAGGATTTGAGGTCTTGGGCCATCTGACTTCATTACAAAAAATTTAGATTCTCTTTCAAGAAGTAATTTATGGATCACAACATTGATGGGTATTCTTGTTTATGATCAATCCATATTAATTTCACCTCCTACATGCTTACAAAAATTACTTCCTAGAAATATCCCATATGATGTTGTGACATCAGCTACTAGGACAGTCATTTTGATTTTCTTGTCCAAGAATGCAACAAATACAAACTATGCATCCTTAATTTTCCCTATCAAAGGCACTTGTCTATTCTCCATTGAAAAGAAGTGAACAAAGGTTTTGCTAAGATTTAGACCCAAATTGGTTGCCACTTTGGTGGGAATCACATTTTTAGAGGCACTAGAATCAATAACAAATTGGCTTATCTTGTAACCATCTACTAACAAGGAGATATAGAATGAATCAATCTTTTAGAGAATAGATGAGGGAACTAAAACCAAATTGTTTTGTCAAAGCTTAGGCTTGGGAACAAACAATATGTCTTGAGGGGAATCTCAACTTGGATGGGTTCCCTTGTCTTTGAAAAACTTAACAAGTCTATCAAACAAGTTAGGATTAGCCTTCGGATATTCTACTTCAAACATGTCTATCTTGGTTTTCTTTGCATGGTCAATTATATCAAATTATTGAAATGAACTTACTAAAGAAGATGGGGTAATTTCATTGGTATGTTTAGGAACTGGAACATTAGTCTTAAGAACTAGAGTATTGGTCTTAGGAATAGAATAAGAAGCAAGAGGATGAGAAGTACTTTCTTACTTCCTATTGTATCTTTCGATTAAACCAACAAAGGATATCCCCTTTTAGCAATAGTAACTAGTGGATGTGGGCTATCCTTTTCTTTTGATACACCACCTTCATGTGTATTAAGTTATTTTGTGAATTCTTAAAAACAAAATAAGCATCCATAATAGGTTCATCCTCTTGATTATATTATTTTTCATAGTTTAGATAACCAGTATTTGAGCCACCAATAGGATCTTCTTCCTCCTCCTGAAAGAGATTGAAATTTTCTTCTAATTGATATTTTGGCTCTGAAGAATCTTCTTGCTTAGATTCATAGTACCCCACCATTGTATTAGTGGGAGGTGCCTCAAGAGCAAGCCTTCCTTGTAGCATAGGAAGTCTAATATGGCTCCTTTGAGCATTGCCAAAAAAAAATAGAAGAATTAAGATAGGTTCTCCTTGGATGTCCTTGTAGGCAACAGTAGACAAACCTTGAGATATTTGTTTCTTCAAAGCTAGAAATTCATTTCCCAACTTCTACACCATAGGATCCATGGTTATTACAAAATTTTGAACTTAAGGTGTTTATCCTTTATTTCTATTTGTTTCTTTCCTTATCTTTTCAAAAAGATTAAAATCATCTTCAAAACCAGTAGCCAACTATTGAGCTACTTCGAGATCAGTTGGGGTTGATCTTCACAATAAGAAACCTACCTCTACCAACTACATGTTAATGAAAAACTACTTCAGATTGTGAGGAGTTGGTTGTGCATCAACTAGAATCCTCGTTGTCAACTTGTTAAAATTTTCCACAAACTCATGCATGGGTTGTTGTGACTTTTTTCCTATTGTCATAAGTTTACCCAACAAGGCATGGGCATCCTCAACAAGCTTGAAACTTTCCTCAAACTTGGTTTGAAGAGTGGCCTAGCTAGTGATAGTAACAACAAGATTATAGAACTAATCAATTTCTACTCCTTGTAAGGTTTCCATGAATAACCTTATTGAAACATCTTCATGTTACACACCAAGAACACCACATATAATATAAAAAGAAAAAAATATGTTCATTAGGATGCTATTTTCCATCTCCATAAAATTTAGGGATGTCCTTACATGAAACCTATGCGAGATCATGCAAAGTTTCTCTTAAATGCAAAGGACCAAAGGCATTACTAATGGGTAGGTGTCATTGTTTTCACAATTCCCTAATCATTTAATCTTTTAATTTTCAACCTAGGAGTGTCTAAAGCCATCTGCAATAAGAGTTGGATTGGTTTTCAGGGGGTTTTGTTGTTGGTCCATATTGTCAGGAGTAGTTCAATTTTGTTCCTTCCTTATGGAAAGTGCCCCTACATTATTTTTCTAACCATGTCCTTACTTAACTTATTCTAAGACTAATTATTCCTGACAAAAAATGTGCAGAGATCAGATGTGTTTCAAGCTAGATTAGATCATTAGGAATGGATTTTAACCTTAATCTATTTGCATAAAAATGACAATCTATTTTAACTTGAATTCAAAATCTAATTAAGCAAAAAAATTGAAATCTAACTAATTCAAAAGCAACCTATTCCATTCCATATCTATCCAATCTGTCAAGTAACAATTCTTTCTTCGTACATAATCCATTAAGAACAATACGAGCATAACTACTTATCACGATTAGTGAACTATTCTATCTTCAATCCAATTAATTAGAATTTAAACTAATCTTAAATAGAAAAGATTCTATTTTATCAAGACAATGATGGAATGAAGATCATAACAATGCAATTTTGAATTCAAGATCTATTCTAGCATCATACTCATGAAATAATTCTTATTGAAAACAAGAATAAAGATGAACTAATAATGAACATGATCACCTTCCTTCAGTAGAGTGGGCCCTGCTTTGCCTCTGGAGAGATCTAACATAGAATTGATGAAATTCTTTTCTTTATTTCATCGAATTGGCCCAAACAGGCGGTGAAGTACAAAATATTTCAATTGGGAATTGAAAAATGAAATCTACTTGGAACAAAAAACTAATACAATCTACTCGCTAAATAATCTTGAGACTGGATACATATATCCTTCTCTTATTTGAAAACAAGGAAAAGTAGGAAATCTAATCAAGTCCAGATTATCAAAGATATTTTGGAGCACTTGACTAACAATCATGGGGATCTTGTGATCATGTTCAATTAACGTTGAACCAAATTGCAAAGGTAGATTGTATGTTGGGTAGAATAGTTGTTTGGATGATAAGTAAGTTGATTGAGGCTATTGAGTCATGAAAGGTAGGTCACCAGTTTCATTTTGAATAAAAAAATGGTTAACACTTCTTTTGATCCATAAATACTCTGCAGTCATGAGTTAAACATTCATAACAACGAAACAATCACACATTAAATTCCATTTAATTATGCATTCAAAGAAAATAAGCATTTATATAAATGTATTCATATTCTAAGTCTTCATGCATAATTAAGTACATAAATGAAGCATATAAAAGATAATATCATAAGTTTGTAAGCCAAGCATAAAGTATGAAGTGTTAAACTTAGAAAATATATGAGGTCTCTATAAGGCCTCATCCTCCTCCCCCTTCTACTCTTAACTATGTCCTCATGGTTACAAATTAATTACATTAGGGATGTCTTTGTTCATAGTTTTGATCCACAAAGCACAATCAAAGAAACCTCCTCTATACTAGTCTATTGTCTTGCATTTATTAGCAAAATCTTGGTTATGTTCTAGTTTCTCATACCATGATTTCTAGACTTATGTAAGTATCATTTTTGGTGCATTGATTTTTGGGGTCGGCATAATAATGATGGGGATCCTGAATCTCATCCCAATCCACAACTCTTGTTTTTTATTAAACTGATAACATGTCTCACCCTTGTCAGACTCCATTTGATATTTTTTGGACTAATAGACTCTCTCCTTTTTAACTGATTAGGAATGGAATTATATCTTTCTTCACATGCATCATGAGCTAATGGGGTTAATGTGCCTTAGATACATCCTGATAACATCCAATACTCTTTAATAATTTAGACACATAAATGGGAGAAACATCATTGAGTCTAGCCATAGATCTAAAATTCTTAATGTAGTCAATTGCATCAAGTGTCTCTCCTCTCATGGGTAAAAAACATTTCTTTTGTGTTTCCCTTTATTCACCCATTCTCTTCCTCCATTCAATTTGATTCTATAGTAAAGAGACAAATGATCTAATCTGGAGCTCTCCAACATAAATGTTGAGGAGAGAGTCATCTATATCTCCCATAATGAAACCATGTTGAAAGAATCCACACATCTAATTTTGTGTAATACCCCTCTGTTTTGCCTTCTGGCTAGACAGTGTGTCCTTGTGTTGTTTTGTTTGCTTTGATGTGTTTCTAGATATTTAGATACCTTATTATGTGTGTTTTATGTTTTTACTTTGACTATGGTACTCGGTTACTATTTGATCGCTATCTATTAAGTGATGTGAATGTTATATTTTGAAGTATTGGTATTTCAATCAGATATTATCATTATGGCATGCTTTGGATTAGCATTGTGAATATTTGAATCAATGATGTTAGATACGTCAGTTAGTAATAATGTATTGGTGAAGGGGATGGTATCGCACCACTCGCTTGCGAGCACCCTACGATTCCGTGATTTCCTCTTCATGGTGTGTTTTAATTATGACATATATATGCATGTGGATATACTCTTTGTTCGCAGGTTGACAGGTACAGGACATCGATCGACTCTACCTGGTTTCATAGGTTTGAGCGTGTCCATTGCCCAACGGCATTCGATTGGGAGATAGTAGCTAGGTTTTCCATGCCAAGTCATCACCCTAGTCATAGTGTGTCGCCAGGTCTTAGTCGGGTTGTGTTGCTTTGCATATTGTTCCTTGTCTTTGATTATTTAATCACTTGTTATAAAGGAAAATAAATGCTTCTATAGTTAAAATTGAGGATTAAAATTGATCCGGCATTATGTTAGTAAGGTAATTTATTTCATTAGTTAATTTAATTTAATTAATAAATAATTTAATCATGGATCGAATTAATTTTATTGATTAATTAAATTGATGATGTTTAAATTAGATAAGTATTTCATTGTGAAATTATGGATTTAATGTTGGAAATCGAAAATAAAAGGAAAAAGGTTTGAAATTTCATTTTAGAAAATTTTAAATCCAAAAATTGAAAAAAAAAAGATATTTGCTATTCTGTTTTTGGAAATTTATGAGGGTTGGTGCATGGATATTTTTGGGAAAATTTCTTTATTATGGAAAATTTTCATGAATTTGAGGAGAGACAAATTGAAAGGAAAAGAAGGAAGAGGATGTTTCCTGTTGGATTTTGGATTTTGGAGAAGCAAGCTGAATCAGAGGAGGTATGAAAACCACCATTGTCAACCTTCAAGCTTTTGGTTTAGGTTTTCTTCTTATTTATTTAGTGTCATTTTGCAAGTTTCAAGATTGTAGATTGCCAGTTGGAAAACATTCAAAACCTTTGTTGATTTATCGGAAAACCCATTTTAAAATCTTGCTCTCAAACTTGGAACTTATATTTGGAAATGAAATTTTATTCAAAACAAAAAAAAGAGTTCTTAGCTATAAATGGTTGTTTTTCAACTTGATTTTCTCAATTTGTTTGCAATTTCAGTTGTGAAAATATAAATATATATATATATATATATATATATATATATATATATATATATATATATATATATATATATATATATATATATATATATATATATATATATATATATATCTATATATATATATATATATATTATATATATATTTTTTCATTTTGTAAGGTTATGTTGTTAAATTTTTGATCAAAAAAAATCCCACATGAGAGGGCGCGGATTTCAAAATTCGCAGGAAATTTTTATAAAAAAATTGTATCAGAAAAAAATTTATATCAAAAAAATTCTTAAAAAAAAATTTAAATTTTTGTTGTTTTGGCAGTTGGGGCTCGACCCACAGCTGCCCCCATGGCCGCCCCCATGGGAGGCACACCAACCGCACCCACCACCGGGTGGTGGCTTGGCACCACTACCACCATAGAGGTGGTCGGCTATGCTAAGCATAGCCGAGCCACCCTGTGGGGACGGTTGTGCACAACTGACGACCACCAAGGGTTGGTTGTGGCCAACCTCCCAACCCACCATCATAAACCCCACCGCTGCTTGCAAATCCACGGTCGACGCCCCAAGCCACACCATCCTTATGCACACGGCCCAGAAACGCGTGACTCAACCCTAAAGGTTGGCGCGCAGCCCGAGGCCAGTCAACTTTGTTTTAAAAAAAATATATAAAATAAAAGATATTTATTTCATTATTTAATATAATTTAATATTATAATATTAATTATTAATATATATTATATTAATTATAATATGTATTAATGGTTAATGTTATATTATATAATAATATAATATTGTATAATTTGGGTTCATATAATTAAATAGGTATATATATATATATATATATATATATATAAATGAATTGTATATATATATCTTATATGTATATATATTTGAATTATGTTTTTTTTTCTTATGGCATGATTTAAGTCAAATTGAGAAAATTGAAAACATGATAACTTTAGTAAATCATTGTTTGATTTTAAAATATTATTTTAAAGGAGAAGTGATTATGATTTAAATAATATATTTTTTTTAAGACCATTTAATTGCTTTAAAATAGATATAAGGAAAGGAGGAAGCAATAATTATTTATATCAGTGAACTTTGATTTACATGATAAACTGATTAATTTATCATTATTTAAATACAAGTAGGGAAATTAAATAATTAGTATTAATTTCTCCCTTATCTGAAAAGACATATTTTAATTCAGTTTATTTAATGCAATAAATTATTGAATGTTAATGAGGAAATGGATTTAGTTAATCCAAAGTAGATTTAATTCTTGTCTTGATTGTGAATTGTTTCTCTTTTCGTTGGGGGAAATTGTGTTATAGAGATTAATAAGTCTTCCAGGTGAGGTCTCTTAAATATGCGGGTTGTCATGTCATGTTGTCAACCTGTTGTGAATTTCTTGCATAGTGCATGTTATGTTATCAGTTACTTACCAGGTTTCCACGAATGGGGATGTTTTGTGCCTCCTTGGATTAGGAGTGGATTATGTGATTTGTGCCTCCTTGTAAAGAGTGGCTTTGTTAGTTTTGTTACCTCCAATGTTAGGAGAGGGTTTCTACTTATGTCACCTCCTGAGAAAGGAGTGGTCATGATATCTTGTTTGTTTGCAATTTGGTACCGTTGGTGATTGGATGGTGTGTATGTTGTCAAGTAAAAGAGTGGCTTCCGTTAGGGGCCAGAGCCTGTAAGAGGTAAGATTGGGTAACCTTCGGAAGTAGTTTAATCAAGTGATAACTAAACTAATGTACTTAGAAGTTAGGTGGTACTTCACATTAATCAAGATAAGTTCTAGCCTCACTCATAGTCGCAAGTGCTTGTTTAGACTTGGGGTGAGTGGGAAGGCCTGGAATGGCAAGGTTATCTATCTGGTCTTTATGACAAGTATTTGATCTTGCATTAGTAAGTATGAGGGTCAGGGATCGGTTGAGGCCACCAGGATAATTCATAATGGGGGCAAGAGCCTATGAAGATCCAGAGTGGGTAAATCATGATGAGTTGTGCGATGACACTCTATCTAGGACAATAGTTAGTACTTGATTTTATGTGTATGGTTCTCTTAACATACTTGATCTGTTTTAAGGTCTGGAAGCAATGTGATGCTATTAGAGTTGTACTTGTGTTGTACATGTGATTGGTTGTGTCAGTTTGGTGCAGTTGTGTTTTAGCCTATGTCTAGAGGTAGATGGTCTTGGCTAGGATTCCTTGTTACTATCTCCTAGCATGGGGGGTGGGCCTTTGGGTTCCACTTGGTTGGGTGGAATGTGCACCTTACTCCATTGGGTTTTCTTCTTGATCGTGTGGATGAGATTTCAAGTTGGAAAGCTCATATGATCCAGTTTCATTTCATGCCTTATTTATTTCAGTTTATCTTGTGATTTATTACCCCTCATTTGTTATCGAGGTGGAAAGTTGTAATTGTAACCTTATTTATTGGAGTTGCCTCATTCAGGGAATGAGAGATGTAATCGTATTGTTTAATTATTGATAAATGAAATTGAAAGTTATCTATCATGCTTTGATGTAATTTATCTTATTTCGAATGTATGTGTTTAATTTCTTAAGTAAATAAATGACATGGTTTAGATTCATGTTTTTTGTTGAGGTTCTATATAACTCTATCTCGTAGCCTTAGAGGTTGTTGGCTTTGGGTAGTGAACTTGCATGTTAGTTTTTCTTAAGCAAAAAAAAATTAGTCCGTTTAAGTAGTTAATTGCAACTTCCTCTAGAGTTACGTGGCGGGGAGTTACACATGGTATCAGAGCCTAGGTTTAAACATTGGGTACTCTTGGATTATGATGAACCCATTAAGCTTTTAGTTGTGTAGGCTTTGATTTGTTTACCCTGCCTTATACCTTGAGGTGTCAGTGCAGGATACTCATCCTCAGGGGTCGAGTTTATGATTTGGATGCAGTTTGTATGAGGGAGTTATATCCCTACTTGTTTGCAAGCTTCTAGGAGTAAGCCTGACCCTAGGGGGGGAGGATGTAATACCTCTCTATTTTGCCTTCTGGCTAGACAGTGTGTCCTTGTGTTGTTTTATTTTCTTTGATGTGTTTCTAGATATTCAGATACCTTATTATGTGTGTTTTATGTTTGTACTTTGACTATGGTACTTGGTTACTATTTCATCGCTATCTATTAAGCGATGTGAATTTTATATTTTGAAGTGCTGGTATTTCAATTAGATGTTATCATTATGGCATGCTATGAATTAGCATCATGAATATTTGAATCAATGATGTGTTATGATGTTGATTATATTAATGATGTTAGATGTGTTAGTTAGTAATACTGTATTAGTGAAGGGGACGGTATTGCACCACTCACTTGCGAGCGCCCTGCGATTCCGCGATTTCCTCTTCATGGTGTGTTTTAATTATGACATATATATATGCATGTGGATATACTGTTTGTTCGCAAGTTGACAGGTACAGGACATCGACTCCACCTGGTTTCATAGGTTTGAGCGTGTCCATTGCCCAATGGCATTCGATTGGGAGATAGTAGCTAGGTTTTCCAAGCCAAGTCATCACCCTAGTCATAGTGTCATCGGGTCTTAGTCGGGTTGTGTTGTTTTGAATATTGTTCCTTCTCTTTGATTATTTAATCACTTGTTATAAAGGAAAATAAATGCTTCTATAGTTAAAATTGAGGATTAAAATTGATCTGGTATTATGTTAGTAAGGTAATTTATTTCATTAGTTAATTTAATTTAATTAATAAATAATTTAATCATGGATTGAATTAATTATATTGATTAATTAAATTGATGATGTTTAAATTAGATAAGTATTTCATTGTGAAATTATGGATTTAATGTTGGAAATTGAAAATAAAAGGAAAAAGGTTTGAAATTTCATTTTAGAAAATTTTAAATCCAAAAATTGAAAAAAAAAGAGATATTTGCTATTTTGCTTTTGAAAATTTATGAGGATTGGTACATGGATATTTTTGGGAAAATTTCTTTATTATGGAAAATTTTCATGATTTTGAGGAGAGAAAAATTGAAAGGAAAAGAAGGAAGAGGATTTTTGCTGTTGGATTTTGGATTTTGGAGAAGGAAGTTGAATCAGTTGAAGGAGTTGGAGTTAGAGTAGGGATCAAAACCACCATTTTCAACCTTCAAGCTTTTGGTTTAGGTTTTCCTCTTATTTATTTAGTGTCATTTTGCAAATTTTAAGATTGTAAATTGTTGGTTGGAAAACATTCAAAACCTTTGTTGATTTACCAGAAAACCCATTTTAAAATCTTGCTCTCAAACTTGGAACTTATATTTGGAAATGAAGTTTTATTCAAAACAAAAAAAGAGTTCTCAGCTATAAATGGTTGTCTCAATTTTTTTGCAATTTTAGTTGTGAAAATATAAATATATATATATATATAGATATATACTTATATATATATACTTATATATATATATATATATATATATATATATATATATATATATATATATATATATATATATATATATATATATATATATATATATATATATATATATATATATATATATATAAGTATATATATATATATATAAATTTTCATTCTGTAAGATTATGCTGTTAAATTTTTGTTCAAAAATAAGCCCACATGAGAGGGTGCTAATTTCAAAATCCGCAGGAAATTTTTATAAAAAAATTGTATCAGAAAAAAATTGTCTCAGAAAAAAATTTATATCAAAAAATTCTTAAACAAAAATTTAAATTTTTGTTGTTTTGGTAGCTAGGGCTCGATCCACAGCCGCCCCCATGGGAGGCATTGTGGGGAGCCAAGCCAGCTACACCCACCGTCGGGTGGTGGCTTGGCACCACCACCACCATAGAGGTGGTCGGTTGTGCACAGCCGACGACAACCAAGGGTCGGTTGTGGCCAATGCCCAATCCACCATCACAAACCTTGCCACCACCTACAAATCCATGACTGATGCCCCAAGCCACACCATACTTATGCACACGGCCCCAGAAATGCATGGCTCAACCCTAAAGGTTGGCACGCGGCCCAAGGCCAATCAACTTTGTTTTAGAAAAAATATATAAAATAAAAGATATTTATTTTATTATTTTATTTTATATAATTTATTATTATTTTATATTATAATATTAATTATTAATATATATTATATTAATTATAATATGTATTTATGGTTAATGTTATATTATTTAATAATATAATATTATATAATTTGGGTACTCATATAATTAAATAGGTATATGTACAATGTATATATATATATATAAATGAATTGTATATATATATATATATATATATATGTTATATGTATACATATTTAAATTATGTTGTTTTCTTATGGCATGATTTAAGTCAAAATGAGAAAATTGAAAACATGATAACTTTAGTAAATCATTGTTTGATTTTAAAATATTATTTTAAAGGAGAAGTGATTATGATTTGAATAATAAGTTTTTTTTAAGACCATTTAATTCCTTTAAAATAGATATAAGGAAAGGAGGAAGCAATAATTATTTATATCAGTGAACTTTGATTTACATGATAAACTGATTAATTTATCATTATTTAAATACAAGTAGGGAAATTAAATAATTAGTATTAATTTCTCCCTTATCTGAAAAGACGTATTATGATTTAGTTTATTTAATGCAATAAATTATTGAATGTTAATTAGGAAATGGATTTAGTGAATCCAAAGTAGATTTAATTCTCGTCTTGATTGTGAAATTTTTCCATTTTCATTGGGGGAAATTGTGTTATAGAGATTAATAAGTCTTCGAGGTGAGGTCTCTTAAATATGTGGGTTGTCGTGTCATGTTGTCAACCTGTTGTGAATTTCTTGGATAGTGCATGTTACGTTATCAATTAATTACCTGGTTTCCATGAACGGGGATGTTTTGTGCCTCCTTGGATTAGGAGTGGATTATGTGATTTGTTCCTCCTTGTAAGGAGTGGCTTTGTTATTTTTGTTACCTCCAATGTTAGGAGAGGGTTTTTACTTATGTCACCTCCTTAGAAAGGAGAGGTCATGATATCTTGTTTGTTTGCACTTTGGTACCCTTGGTGATTAGATGGTGTGTATGTTGTCAAGTAAAAGAGTGGCTTCCGTTAGGGGCTAGAGCCCATAAGAGGTAAGATTGGGTAACCTTCGGAAGTAGTTTAATAAAGTGATAACTAAAGCAATGTACTTCAAAGTTAGGTGGTACTTCACATTAATCAAGATAAGTTCTAGCTTCACTCATAGGCGCAAGTGCTTGTTTAGACTTGGGGTGAGTGGGAAGGCCTAGAATGGCAAGGTTATATATCTAGTCTTTATGATAGGTATTTGATCCCACATTAGTAAGTATGAGGGTTAGGGATTCGTAGAGGCCACTAGGATAACCCATAATTGGGGTTGAGGCCTATGAAGATCCGTAGTGGGTAACTCATGATGAGTTGTGTGATGACACTCTGTCTAGGACAACAATTAGTACTATATTTTATGTGTATGGTTCTCTTAACATACTTGATTTGTTTTATGTTTGGAAGTAATGTGACCATGCTAGAGTTGTCCTTGTGTTGTACTTGTGTTGTACATGTGATTGGTTATGTCAGTTTGGTTTAGTTATGTTTTAGCCTATGTCTAGAGGTAGATGGTCTTGGCTAGGATTCCTTATTACTATCTCCTAGCACGGGGGGTGGGCCTTTGGGTTCCACTTGGTTGGGTGGAACATGCACCTTACTCCATTGGGTTTTCTTCTTGATTGTGTGGATGAGATTTCCAATTGGAGAGCTCATATGATCCAATTTCATTTCATGCCTTATTTATTTTAGTTGATCTTGTGATTTATTACCCCTCATTTGTTATCGAGGTGGAAAGTTGTAATTGTAACCTTATTTATTGGAGTTACCTCATTCGGGGAATGAGAGATGTAATCGTATTGTTTAATTATCGATAAATGAAATTAAAATTTATCTATCATGCTTTGATGTAATTTATCTTATTTGGAATGTATCTGTTTAATTTCTTAAGTAAATAAATGACATGGTTTAGATTCATATTTTTTGTTGAGGTTCTATATAACCTCTGTCTCATAACCTTAGAGGTTGTTGGCTTTGGGTAGTGAACTTGCATGTTAATTGTTCTTAAACAAAAAAAAAATAGTCCATTTAAGTAGTTAATTGCAACTTCCTCTCAAGTTGCGTGGTGGGGCATTACATTTTGAATACTCAGATAACTTTTAAAATAAGATTGCAAAAAATCATTATCAGTCTAGAAATAAATAGGCCTTTTTAACACAAGTTGATTTAATTTCCAATTCAAAAATAACTCTCTAAGAAATAAACCATAGATCCCTAAAAGTTTTTTGATTGCTACTAGTGAAAATGCTATGTCCATCACTTCAATTACTCTCTTTTCTACTTCATCCTTTTCTTTGGTAATTTATTCTATCTTATTCTGAAGTTGTTTATTGAGTTATTTATATTTCATTGCAGCAAGGGAAATATACCTTGGGTCTATGGAATTTTCTTTTGGTTTTTCCTCTGGTGAAGGTAAACTAAGTAATCCAGAAGATGAAGATAATGTATGCTCTAGTTCGTTCCTATTAGCAGCTACTCGTTGGTTTCTTTCCATCTCCTCTTTTAACTTCTGAATTTCATTATCTTTCTACTCACATTGCTCAGTCACCTTCCCTAGGGTTTCTTTTGCACTCTCTAGTTGTGTTAACAATTGGTTTGTATCTTGTTGCAACTATGACTTCAAATTTTTTGCCTCTATTTTAGACTGAAATTTCCTCATCTTTTTGTTTTAATTTCATTTCCAGTATCATATTCTGCATTTTGTATTCTTGTCTTTCCCTTTCTAGCTTAGATAACCTAAGTGCATAATGAATTTTTCTTTCTTCTTCCTCTCTCTAATTCATATTATCTTTAGGCTCTTCGTGTTGCTCTAAGGGTTACTTTCCCTCTTTATGGACAAATGTTTCTTTAGTTTGTGTCTTTAACTAATTTAGAGAATCAGGGGTAACATTAAGTATTTTGGTTTCCTCAAACAAATGGAATTCTAGTATTTCAACATTTCCTTCAAACACTGGTGATAAAGGCTTAGAAACATCCTTTTCAATAGGGGATTTTGGAATTGTACCTTCTTGTTCTCAAAAAGTAAGGCTCGGAATATAAATTTCTCTAATAGGGGAAGATGAAAATAATTTTGGGGAATTATTTCTTAGAGATTAAGAATGTCTTTCTTCTTTTTAAAGTTCTTCAATTTCTAATTCCTCAACTGGAATGACATGAGGATATTTTTGAGCTTTCTTCTTCCTCCCTCTTTCTAATTTATTTTTCTCCTTAGGTTTTTTGAGTTTTTCATCTTGCTTTCTTTTCTTTAGTTTTTCTTTCTTCTCAACCCCTTTCTTCTTTTTGCCACTCCCTTCTTCAGACTCATGTTCCTCTAAGGTTTCCATTTTTTTTTCTTTTCTTTTTCTAGGAGGTTCATCTTTCTTAGAGTCTTGTTTCCTAGGTCTCCCTATAGGTTTTACCCTAATTTTCTTGGAGCTCTTTTCCATCTCTACTTTCAAGGTTCTGCTTGTGGGGGTTTTATACTTCCCAAAACCCTCATCTTCAATATGCATCAAAAATTGTCTCCATTTTTCTTCACCATTCAATTTTTGCATAAAATGATGCTTTATAATCAAGTGCATTAATCCATGATGAGTGATTCTACTTTCTTTTTCTTTACATCTCATAGCCATATCACTGATTTGAGAAAACAAGAACGCATTTAAATTTACCCTTACCTCTAGTTTTACTTCACCATGGTTAATATGAATCAACAATCAAAGAGCTAGTCCTAGAACTATAGAAAACTGGCCCTCATAGGTAAAATAGTTCATCAAATAATGGAAAATTGATGACCATGGCTCTTGGAGACTTCCTCGTTCGATGCCCTTGTTTTTCCCTTTGTGAATTTGAAATGAAGGCAAAGGTTATGGGTCAACATGAAACATTTCTAGAAGCTCCTTTAAATCATATTGGCCTTTCCTTATAATTTCTCCCTTAACTGGAATTCTAGAGAGTGCATTGATAACTACCGTGGACACTTCAATAGCCTCACCTCTCACTACTATGAAGTTGATATGGAAATTTCTTATAAATTCTTGAATTACATCCCATTCATACCCTTGATATTTGAGAATGAGGTCTAGCCAGCCTAACCTCTACAACCATCTTCTTGTTTCACTATCAATAATGGCTTTCTTTGGTTCAACCATCCTCTTATAACCCATTTTCACAAATGGAGAATTCAAAAACTTTCAAACAATTTAGGAAATATACGGAAATGGGGATATGGCAGAAATGAAAACGGTTTCCTTTTCTTGAAAAATTAAGACATAGTGGCTCATGATTGCTTCTATACCTAGACATTAAATGCATTTCATTTGCCATAATGTTCAGTTTTCTCAGAGTGCACTTCGCATGCATAAAGCCTCCCATCAATCAAATTTTTGAAATTTTATGATGATATGTGGTGACAGTTCATTCACTGATGTTGACGTATAGATTGCTTCCTTTTTAAAAACTACCACTTCATAATTATTACCATGAAAAAAACAAGAAATGCCTCCCCATCTTTTCATCACTTAATAAATTGCATTTGGCTTTTAAACATAATGATATGACTTTTATGACTTTATGAAAATAATTAATATATTTAAACTTTAAACAAAAAACATATCATATAAATGCCTACCTTGTGTGAAATGATATTTGATAGATAGTGTACTTTGATGGCAGAATCAGTTGGAATAATCTTGATGATTTTCAACAATGATCAAAATCTATGAGAGTTTGTCAGATGGCATAATATGCATGATCATAGTTGATAAATGTAATGCTTTTTGCTAAATTCCTTCTCAAAATAAGAAGGTAGCATGTTGGGATCAACCCTTGGGGAGCCCACTTTTCTCCACATGCTATTATGTGAAACCATGAAAATTTGCAATATCAGATGAACCTATACCTGCAGAATTAACAAACAGGTTAGCAAAACAATGACGTCGAAAGCTTCAAATGATGAATTAATTCCTCTACTTCCAACTAATAATCAAAATTTCAAAGCTATCAGAAGTCTTCCTCTCAAGATCTTCTTTGAATACCAAGAAAAACTAATCGGGAGTAATTGAGATTCATCAAAAACTGAATTAAATTGAACATCTAATCAAAGCTTCATCAAGGAATTGATTTCTGATTTGATCAGGAGCTATTAGGAGCTTTTTGGTTTTTTAAGGAGCCATCATAATATTTCCAAAATTGTACCTACAAGAGACAAGAATATTAGAAAAATCATTTTCTTTGGAAAGTAAACCACCATTGTTGGTTTTCAATTTACTTTCTTTATTCGGAAGGTAAACCACCATTTATGGTTTTCAATTTACCTTCTTTATTTAGAAAAACTGAAAAGTGTTAAGGACAAGACACTTCACCCAAAGAAAAATCTTCCTTGGTGAAGTGTTCTATCCTTGATTGAAGTTTAGTTTTAAATTCTTCTTTCGATGTTGGTTTATGATATAACCTTAGTCTATGTCCATTTGTCAACATTGTCTTCTTTTCTCCATCAATAGGTATCAATTGGACAACTCCATTATCAAAAGATTTCTTAATCTCATACAGTCCCAACCATCTTGTATGCAACTTCCCTTTGAATTCTTGAAATATTAAATCAAACAACAATTCCCAATCTCTTATAGTAAATTGCTTACTGCGGATATTCTTATCATGCAATTGCTTCCTTTGATTTTGAATAATCTCAGTTTGATGCAAATCTTCCATCCTCATTTCATCTAATGTATTCAATTACATCACTCAGTCTCTATGTGCTTCAATTAGGTCTATACCCACATTTAAATCTATTCTACGTGTTTCAAGTTCAAATTCTATAGGAAGAATAGGCACCTTCCAATAAACTAACTCATATGGAGAAAATTGTGTGGTTATTTTCCATGTTGTGTTGTATTACGAAACAACTTCTTTTAATCTATCAGACCAATCACTCTTTCAAGATGAAATTGTCTTTGTTAGTATATTCTCCAACTCTCTATTAGTCATCTCTACTTGCCCATTTGCTTAAGGATGGTATGATGATGAATTCCTATGTTGAACTTGATATATTTGAAGAAATTATTGAAGCATCAAAGACATAAATTGTGGCCCTTGATCTAATACAAGTGTTCTAGGTGCTCCATACCCCTGTACAAGAAATCTAAAACTCTTTCTTCCTTAGGAGCTGGAAACGCCTTAACTTCTACCCATTTAGTGACATAATTAGTACACACAAGGATGTAATGATTTCCTTTTGATGGTGGATCCATGGGACCAACAAATTTGATTCCCCATTTCTCAAATGGTTCTAAGGAAACTTGTGGTTGCAATGGAATTTTTGTAGAGCATGTGGGCCTCCCCATTCTTTGGCATTGATCATAATGTCTGATGTAGTGAGTTGCATCCTTTGTGATTGTTTTCCAGAAATAGCCTGCTCCAAGAATCTTATGCACTGTTCTCACTATGGAATAATGTCTTGCACTTGGATCATCATGACATGCACTCAAGATATCATGAACATCTATATCCTATACACATATTCTCAAAACATGATCTAGACACATTTTAAGAAGCAAACCATTAATCCATTCAAATGTGAAACTTTCTCTAATTAATCTCTTTTGTTGTTTAGATGAAAAATAAGGACATTTTCTAGTTACTAAATAATTAGTAATATTAGAAAACTGAGGTGATTGAACTGATATGGAAAATAGGTGTTCATCAAGAAATGCATCTTTTAGTGGTTCATTATTTCCCCATAAAACCATTCTGGACAAAAATTCAGCCACTACATTATCTTTACCTAGTTTATCAACTATTGTTATATCAAATTCTTATAATAAAAATAGTCATCAAATGATGCATCCTCCCACCACAACTTTATTCATTAGGTATTGAATTGTTTCATGATTTGTATGCACAAATTTTTTATAACCAGTAAGATAATGTTTGAATTTATTAATGGCATAAAAAACTACTAAAAATTCCTATTCAATAGTGGTATAATTTTGTTTGGTTGGATTAATATTTTTACTTATGTAATAAATGGCATGCATCTCTACTAATTCATCCTTATGTCCAAGAATTAGTCTAATTACAAAATTAGATGCATCTACATTTATATAAAAAGATTCACCCTAGACTACCCCAGCTATGATAAGTGAGTTTGTTAAGGAATGTTTTATATCATCAAAATATTGTTCAAACTTTGCAATCCAAAGAAATTATGAATCTTTCTTTACTAAATTAAACAGAGGACTTGCAATCTTACTAAATCCTCCTATAAACCTTTTGTAATAACCAACATGTCCTAAAAAGATTCTTACATTAGTCTAGTTTCAAGGTATTGGTATTTGAAAAATAACTTCAATATTTTTAGGATTTACCTTGATTCCCTCTTTTGACACATGATGTCCTAACACAATTCCTTCAGTCATCATTAGCAGACTTTTATCATAGTTTAATGATAATCTATGCTCTTTGCACCTATTCAAAACTTTATTCAGACTATTTAAAGATTCCTCATCATTTTTACCATGGATTGTAAAATCATCCATGTATACCTCTACACATGTTAAATCTACAAAAATGTCAAGAACAACACATTGAAAAGTTGCAGGTACATTACACAATCCAAAAGGAAAGAATCTATAAGCATAGGTACCACATGGGCAAGGAAACATTGTTTTTATCTTGATCTTCTAGAGCTACTTGTATCTGGTTATACACACTAAAACCATCAAGAAAAGAAAAGTAATTGTTGCCTGATAGGTTATCCAAAACTTGATCTACAAAAGGTAGTGGAAAATAATCTCTCTTAGTAGCCTTGTTCAATTCTCTATAATCAACACATACTCTCCATTTACTATTTTTATCAGATACTATGGCAAGTGGAGAAACCCATTTACTATCCAAAATATGATAAATGAATCCTACTTGGAACAGTTTCTCTATTTCCAACTTCACAAAATCTCTTAGTGTAGGATTAATCCTTCTTTGAGCTTGTCTTTTAGGTTTGACATCCTCATTGTAAATGTGATGTGTACATATATCCAGGTGGATCCCTCTCATATCCTTATAATCCCAAGCAAACAATTCATTAATCTTCTCTAAAATTTCTTTTAGATCATCTTCTTGCTTAGTTGATAAGGATCCATTAATGAGTAAAGACTTATCTATTTGCACTAATATTTGCTTAGTCTTGTCTTGAAGAGTGGATGGTTCCCCAATCAAAGTATTTAATGGATAGGGATGTGGCAAAATTTTATGGAGCAATTGGTTATGATTTGAATTAGAATTCATGATATTAGTTAAAGGGAAATGATCTTGATCATCAATAACATCATGAACAACAATTTTTCCTTCTTCCTCATCCATAGATTCTTTATATTCTTCCACATGTTTTGCCAACATTACCATTGCAAGTTCTCTAACCTCATCATCTTCTAAATTAAAACCATCAATCTAGATTTGGTTTTCAAATGGCAAAGAGGGTTTTGCTCGAGGGTAAATGAATAGTTCCTTTTGTCTAACTCTATTAGAAATGGTAATGCTTCTAGACTTACAATCAATAAGGGTAGCATATGTTACCAACCAAGGTCTCCCCAAAATGATTAGATAGCCTATTTTCCTTTGATTACTTTTAAAAACAAGTAAATCAACTAGATATTCCCATGTATCAATGGTAACAATGATATCCTCCAGAATACCTTCTACTTTTACAATAGATTGATCTTCCAATTGTAAAACCGTGGTTGTTGGTTGAACATTAGTGATCCCTAATTTTCTATTTGTTTCAGTTGTAATAACATTAATGGCAGCACCTAAGTGAATTGAGTTCATTTGGAATCTCAATTCCATTAATGTTAAGGGTAGTTACTGGACTTCCAAGATTAGATTGCCCTCCAAAAGTAGGGTTAAACTGCCTCTATCCTACATAGTTGAGTTCTTCTAAAGGTGTAGATTGAGGAGATTTCTTCAAATGGTTTTTAATCTCTAGAAACATATTACATTTACCAGTGGAATGATTCTTCTCACAAATATCACACAAACATTAGAAGAGGAACCCATATTCTTCTTCCTAGAACATGGTTTTGTCCTGGAATAGTTCATGTAGATCTCAACTATGTCTTCAAAAGTGTGTTTATTGATGTCTCCTTTTCCTATCAAGTTCAAGGAATCTCTTGAATCATCATCAATGCCTTTTAGGAAAATATACTTATTGATTTCTTCATCCAACCCATTCCCACATATTTAAAAAAAAAACTGGTATCTATCCACATAATCCTCTAATCTCTCTTCTTCTAACTGTTTCATTTTAAATAGTTCCTCTTTCCTATCCCTAACCTGACAATAATCTTGGTATTTTTCAAAAAAAACTATTTCCATTTCTTCCCAAATGTTAATGGAATTAGCATTTAAGCCCATGAACCAACACAAGGCCGATTATTTCAGAGTGGATGGAAATAGTTTCAAATTTTGGTTATCAGATGTATAATCATAAGTTTGAAAAAATACTTTGAATTCAAACAAGAATTGATCAGGGTACTCCAAAGTTTTCCCATGAAATGTAGGTAAAATAGAGGGTGAAATATTTCTCATAGGTGGTTCATTAGCCTGCCTACTAATGACAATAGGGAAAGAGAATGTTTAGTTAGGAACCTCTTCCTCTTCATCCCTTCCTCCTATGTCCCCCATATTTTCTAAGTGGTTGGAGAATATTCTAGGAGATGATGATGATGAACTTGTAGAGTGTGGGGGAGATCCTTCTAGAAAAGGTATTAGATATCTTTTGATGAATCTTCCAAACTGATCTCTTTACCTATTCATGAACTAACAAAAATATTCTTACCAACACTTAAGGCTTCAATTTTCTTCTAAGGCTAGATCACTCCTTGACAATGACACCAAAAATGATGGGTAGGGGTCATTGCTATCACAATTCCCTAACCATTTAATCTTTTAATTATCAACCTAGGAGTGTCTAAAGCTATTTGTGGTAAGATTTGGAGTAATTTTTTGAGGGTTTTTTTGTTGGTTCACTTTGTCAGGAGTAGTTCGGTTTTGTTCCTTATCGAAGGTGTCCCTACACTATTTTTCTAACTGTTTCCTTAACTTATTCTAAGACTAATTATTATTGATAGAAAATGTGTAGAGATAAGATGTGTTTCAAGCTAGATCGGATGATTAGGAATGGATTTTGACCTTAATCTATTTGCATAAAAATGACAATCTATTTTAGCTTGAATTCAAATCTAATTAAGAAACAAAATTGAAATCTAACTAATTCAAAACCAACCTATTCCATTCCATATCTATCCAATCTATCAAGTAACAATTCTTTCCATGTGCATAATCCATTAAGAACATTAAGAACATAACTACTTATCTCAATTAATGAACTATTCTATCTTCAATCCAATTAACTAGAATTTAAACTAAGCTTAAACATAAAAGATTCTATTTTATCAACAAAATGATGGAATGAAGATCATAACAATTTAATTTTGAATTCAATATCTATTCTAGCATCATACTCATGAAATAATTCTTATTGAAAACAAGAATAAAGATGAACAATAACTAACAGAATCACCTTCCTTCAGTAGAGAGGGCCTTGCTCTACCTCTAGAGGGATCTAACATAGAATTGGTCAACTTTTCTTTATTCCATCGAATTGGCCGAAAGAGGGGGCGAAGTATAAAATGTTTCAACTAGGAATTGAAAAACGAAATCTACCTGGAAAAAAACACTAATGCAATCTACTCCATAAGTAATCTTGAGACTGGATACATATATCCTTCTCTTATTTGAAAATAGGGAAAAGTGAGAAATCTAATCAACTCCATATTATTAAATATATTTTGAAGTGCTTGAATAAAAATCATGGGTATCTTGTGATCATCTTCGGTTAACATTGAATAGAACTATAGAGGTGGATTGTATGTTGGGTAGAATAGCTATTTGATTGACAAGTAATTTGATTGAGGCTACTAAGCCATGAAAGGTAGGCTTCCAGTTTCCTTTTGAATGAAAAATTAGTTAGTAGTTCTTCTTATCCATAAATACTCTTCCATTCATGAGTTAAAAATTCATAACAAAACAATCACACTTTAAATGTTATTGAATTATGCATTAAAAAAAAAAAGCATTTGTATAAAATTATTCATATTCTAAGTCTTCATTTATAATTAAGTCCATAAATGAAGCATATAAAAGATAATATCACAAGTTTTTAAGCCATACATAAAGTATCAAGTGTTAAACTTAGAAAATATATGAGGTCTCTATAAGGCCTCATATGTTACCCCAAGGACCTTGTGGTGGTTGAGCTATAATTATTCCCTGATTGAAAGGAGGAACGAAAGACCTTTGAACTAGTGTTACAAATACAAGTCTCTAAATGCTAGTAGCTTCACTTGAAATAGGTGATCTTACATGTCGAATAGGAAAACTCCTTGTCCATTGCAAAGGTGATCTTGTCCTTGGAGGAAGAATATAAAGGTTGTGTTTCTACAACAATTTAAATATAGGATTAACTCCACCTTTCACAATTTGACCACACTTATAGCTTCTATCTACTAGAGTTTATTCTTTGAAAAGAAATGAAAATTAGCAGTAAAAAGATATATACAAATTACAATAAGACACAGGTATACCCATCTACTTCAACTGAAAGCATGAGGCTTTGGTTGCATTATCATATCCCCAGTGGAGTTGCCAAAAAACTGTTGGGTGAATATTTTGTAATTCCTCTAACAATTTAAAAATGGTAGTTTCAGCCACAACTATGATGAGATTAATCTCTCCTCTCATAAAGGGGGTGCTCCCTTCTTATTTCTCTCTAAATCAATGAGAAATTAAACTAAGATTATGTACACTACAACTATCCATGAGATGTTGTGGTTTACTATCAAAAATGTGTTAAACCTGGCCACCTCATTACGAAGTGAAAATCCATGATTAGGCTTGACCCCAATCCCAACTATCAATGGAGAATGTTGTGATTTACTGTTAGAAGTGTGCTAAACCTAGCCACCTCATCACAAATTGAAAATCCATGATTAGGCTTGACCCCAATCCCAGTACTCTAGCTATGGAGATTCCCTTTGAATGTAATATTCTTAAGATTATTGAATCCTTGACCAAGCCTATTCTTGTTGACCCTGTGATTCCTATGATGGATGACCCTATGAAGCTGGTCTCTTTAGTTTTTTCTCCCTCTAGTTCTGCTTTGGGACCTAATGGTTACGTCCCTACTTGTGCTATGGACTTCAATGTTTCCTTAATGTTTACACTCTCTCCAAAAGGAGTGGAGGAAGGTGAAATCTAGGATAAATTTGAGAAGAAAGTTGCACCCTATCTTGCACGGGAGGTGGAGATTGTGGTGTCTCAGGTGGAAACTATGGAAAAAGTGTTTTGGTCAACTCCTAAGAAGAAGGGAAAACAAAAGAAAGTAGATGTGGGGGGTGAGTCCAAGCTAGGTAGACCTAACTAGTGGCTAACTAGACTCAAAGAAACAACAAAAGAAATTTTGATTGGAAAATAGAGGACATTGGAAGTGTCCTCAAAGAAAAATTCAAAATGAAAATCCTATCTTGGAATGTGAGAGGGTTAAATAGCCCCCATAAGAAACTCAATCTGAAGAATTATGTTCTTCAACATAAGGTTGATATTGTACTCCTTCAAGAAATTAAGATAAAGAAAACCAATTTTGAATCTATTGCCAAATTTATTTGGCCTAATTCCCACTTTTCTTGTTGTGATGGTAATGGGGCATCTTGTGGTTTGTCTATTTTATGGAATCTCTCTTGGATTTCTAGCTCTAAATTGTTTCAATGTAAAATTAGTCTTGGTATAAAGTTATCCAATGCTGGGGGCTCTTTGTCCCTGATAAATGTTTATGCTCCCAATATTAGGAATGCAAGGAGATCCCTTTGGTAGGTGATTTCTAACTGGATTTTGGCTAACAAGGCTATTCAATGGATGGTGGCTAGGGATTTTAACTCCCCCCTTTATCCTTTAGAGAAGAGTGGGGGTCTAACTGACTGCTTTGACAACATGTTTGATTTGGCCGACTTTTTGAATTGTACTAGTTTGGTTGATATAGGCCTACAGGGCCAATTATTTACCTAGTCTAATCATCATCTTAGGGCTGATCTGATCTAGGTCCACCTTGATAGATTCCTCATTTCTCCCAACTAGACTTCTATTCTTAATGATAATTTGTGAGCTCTCCTTAGAACTGTCTCAGACCACAACCCTATACTGTTACTCCCCTTTGACCATTTTATTTTTGGTATGTCCCCCTTTAGGTTCCAAATCATGTGGAATGCTCATCCCAACTTCAGGAACAAGATTTCTACCTAGTGGAATATTCTAGTGCAAGGATCCCCTATGTTCAAGCTCTCTCAAAGGCTCAAACATATCAAACACATGGTGAAAGGGTGGAATAAACATGTTTTTGGAGATGTATTCCATCAAAAATGGGTGGTGGTTGATAAACTTAATGAGTTACAAAATAATGGAAGATAAAGGTAATAGTATTATGATGGGTCAACAAGAAAAGGAGGAGCGATTGGAATGGGAGAAAATCCTAAAGAAAGAAGAGGTCTTCTGGAAATAAAAGTCCATAATATAGTGGCTTGTTGAGGGGGATTGAAACACATCTTTCTTCCATGTATAAGCTATTAAACATAGAAAAATAAATTAGATAAAAAAAACTAAGAAATAAGATTGGGGATGAAGTTACTTATGCCTTACAAATTAGTCTATTGGCTACTAACCACTTCAAGAATACTTATTTGAGTCCTTTCAAGGCTCCTGACCTTGAGCTGGTTGATCTGTTATTGTATCCTCTTCCTACCCCTATTACCCTTGAGGATAATGATTCTATTTTGAGAGTAGTTACCTTTGAGGAGGTTTGGTCTGTTGTGTTTAGTGTGGGTGCCTATAAATCCCTTGGGCCAAATGGTTTCCCCCCGACCTTTTTCTAAACCTTTTGGGAGATTATGGGGGAGGATCTTATCCATCCTTCTAGGGATTTTTTCAACTCTAGAAAATTGCTTAAACAGTTGAACCACACTTTCATAGATTTGGTCTCCAGGTCTAAGGACCCTCTGACCATGCTTGATTTCCATCCTATTAGTCTTTTCAATATTTTTTATAAGATTCTCTCTAAAATCTTGGTGAACCAGTTGAAACCCCTTTTGAAGAAAATGATTAGTCCCAATGAGAAAAGTTTTGTTTTTGGCTGACATATTTTGGATGCTTTTGTATCCACCCATGAAACTCTACATTCTATGGATAGGTGTAACAACCCTAGCATGTCTTTTAAACTCAACACTTCCAAAGCTTATGATAAATTCCTATGGAACTTTCTCCCTAAAGTCCTTATTAAGTTTGGCTTCAACTAGAAAGTAATCAAATTAATCATGGAATGTGTCTCCATGATGAAGTTTCCAAGGGTTCTTTGAGGCTGGGAGTCGAATCAGACAGGGGGTCCCCCTATCCCCTTATTTCTTGATTATGGTGGCTGAAGTGTTGAGTAGGAATGTGGTTTGTATGTTGTAAGAGGGCTCCATCAAGGGTGTCAAATTGGCCTCCACCCTTGATCCTATTACTATCCAACAATTTGTGGATGAAACTATGATTTTTGGAAAATATTTGGTGATTGAAGCCAAAAAGTAGAAAGGTTGCCTCAATCTTTATGTGGCTTGTTCTGGTCAATGCATCAATAAAAGAATGATCTAATTCATCTATTGCACTCCTAGTCTACAAGATCGTGTGACCATGGTGTTAGGCTATGTTAGTGCCTCTCTTCCCTCAGTCTATCTTGGCCTTCCCCTTATTGTTAAGGAAGTGACTCCCAACTTTGGGAATTCTATCCTTCAAAGAATCCAAAGAAAGCTTGTTGGTTGGAAATGTTCCCTGCTGTGTCATGCAGGTAAGTTGCAGCTTCTCACTACTAAAATTCAAGGTATTCCGGTTTATTTTCTTTCAATGTTAAAAATACCCTATAACATAGCTAAGAAGTTTGAGAATGTTCAGAGAGTCTTTCTTTGGTTTGGTACTGAAGATAAAAAGAAGATGTCATTAGTTAGCTAGGAGAAATTTTTACTTCCTAACCTTAAGGAGGGGTTGGGCATCAGGAGAGTCCTTGCTTCCAACAAGGCTTTTCTTGCTAAGGTTAGATGGGACCAATTAAGAGATTAAAAAAAATTGGTGTAGAATAATGAAAGCCAAATACCTAGTTAACTGGCCCCTAATCAGGTGTATAGAGAATGATCATCCCCATTGATCTTTAGCTTGGAATAATATGTGTAAAATAAAGAAATTTTTTATTGTTTGGCCTTAAATGGAGAATTGGTAAAGGAAATAAGATCCACTTCTAGGAGAATTTTTGGCTCTTAGACTCCCCCTTGGCCCTCTTGTAATTCAAATATTTGATGGAACCTGCTTCTCGATTCTTTGGTAGGAATGTGTGTGATTACACACATGGTTTACAAGGTACGAAGTGTTGGAAAGATATTATCTCTTGTGGCCCTCTTTCTCCTAACCTCCTTGGTCCAGCCTCTTCTTTACATGACTAACTCTCTCATCACATAATTCCTTTGTCAGATGTTGAAGATGATTTCCTTTGGGGCTTGGATTGTAAGGGTGAATTGACTGTCATGATGACTTATGGTTTTCTATCAAATAAAGGCTTACAAAGTAAGTTATGGAAGAAGGTCTAGAACTATCATTTAATCCCCAAAATTATCTTTTTCTAGTTGATAGCCTGCCAAAATAGAATCCTTACCCAAGATAATCTAAGAAAGAGGGGATTTCAAATCTCGAATAGGTGCTTGTTGTGTAAAGATAATGAAGAAACTATGGATCATATGCTTCTGCACTATCCATTTGTTATTGGTGTATGTGAAGTTATTTTTCAAAAGTTGTAGACAAACTAGACTATAAATAATGATTTGGTTTCCTTTTTTCAGGGATGGAATGGTCCTCTTAGACACCCCCTACCCTTGGAAATTTGGAGACAAATTCCCCCAATCTTATGCTAGTGCATCTGGAAGGAAAGGAACAACAAGGTGTTCTGGGACATTGAGAAGAGTCTGAAGGATGTTTTCTTCTGTGGGTTGAGGCTTATCTCTAAAATTTTCTCCCTACTCAATTGGAAACTTTCGGATACTAACCCTATTGCTTGGGAGATCAAGATGGCTAAATCCTAGAATTTAGTGCATGGCATTGATGCCTATGACAACTCAAAATCTCTTGCTAGGAAAAACACTATTTGGAAATCCTCATTAGAAGGCTGGTTTAAACTAATTTTTGATAGGGTGACTAAAGGAAATGCTAGTCCAGCTAGTATAGGAGGTGTTATAAGAGATAGTAAGGGAAACTTGGTTGCGGGGTATGCTGGTGGTATTGGTGTTTACTCCTCTATGGCGGTAGAGTCTAGAGCGTTGCTCAATGGCATTAAGATTGCTGTCACTTTGGGAATTAAGTATCTGGAGATTGAGGGGGATTCTAAAATGCTAATAGACTCTAGAAAATTTTGCCACTTTCTTGGTTGGTACTTAAGGAATATACTATTAGATATTCTCTAAGTTAGAAAGGTATCACCTAGCTCATATTTTTTGGGAAGGTAACCAGGTGGCTGATGGCTTTGCCAATTTGGGGTCCACATGGCAGATTAGTAGATGTTGGAGAAGATAGATGTCCTTTTGATGTCTATTCAAAGGTTAATCCTCTTGGAGCAGAGGAATTATTCTACTAATCATGATTAATATGTTTTTCATGTTTAGGTACAGGTGGCATTCCTTCATAGTTCAATGGTTGGTTCGTTCTTTGGTGATTTTGTGTGTTAGACCCAAGTTGATTTCCATAGGGGTTTTTTTCCTATTATTTTTCCTTGGTGGGTCCCCTAACCTTTACATGCTGCCTTATCAATGGTATAACACATCCTCTCAAATGCTTGTGAGATCATGTGAAAGGATGCTATCTGCCACATTGATTAATAATTTCAAATTAAGGATCCTTTTGATTCACATTAGATTTTATTAGATGTACTTGAACATTTCAAATCTCCCCCCGACATTCATTTGGCATGGGGAAATGTGTAACTTAATCAAGTTGATGTGCTCTTGGGATTTAAATCTGGATCCCATCATTAATTTTAATTATTTAATCTCGGGGTTACTCGTGGTTGATTATAGGCCAGTGTGGTGGTTGTCATTAGGATTTACCATCAGAACATGTAAATTCCACCTTTCCTTTATTATTCCTTTTCCCAGTTGGCATTATAATTTTTTTTTCAATAGTATTGTCTCTAATGAGCTCTTTATTTTTAGGCAGTGTTCTTTTGGCTACTGTGTGTTGTGGGTAAATATGGGTGGAGATGGAGTTAGAATTGATCCTGACAATTGTGAGGAGTTTTTCCAAGACCATTTGGCTTGGCATATCTGTTCTGAAGGTGGGTTTGTGCCACTTACGGAGAATCTTGTGGGTCATGACGAGATGTTGTTGGCCCAGTTTCCTAGCCCATGGAAGGATCGTCGGGTCACCGTAGGTGGAATTACTTTTTATGTTGATTAAGAGGTGATAGGTAAGGCTACTATCCTTCCTTGTGATGGAATGAAGTACAAAAACCATACTAAAACACATGACTTGGTGAGTCTTAATGTGTTCTTTAAGGGTAACAAGAAACTGGTGAAGAAGCAGTTGAATTTTGATTATGAAGCTTTGCCTAAGCCTTGGGATAAATTTTGTCTTGCCATCATGAAATATGTTAATCTCGAGGGGAGATTCAAGGTATTTTATTTCTACAACTTACCTCTACTAAATCATCTTAGGCATAAAATTTTTCTTAGCTTCCCTTTCTTTTTGCTATGTTCTCTGGAAAGATCCATCAAAGATTCCCAGGAAATTTTCATGAATGACCCTGATTCCTCGCCTCCTTTACATCTGCACCAAGGCATTATCCATAGACTTTACCAATTTCATTCGGCTCTGGTCCCTCCCAACCCTATCTTGGCTATGTGCATTGAAGAAGTGGAACCCTAGGAAAATACCCCTACTAACCCTTCCCCTTCTATTTTAGAGGGCTTGAAGAAGAATTCCCCCATCCCTATAG
>CM021100.1:324996040-325221130 GCA_007115665.2 Sequoiadendron giganteum
GTCATAAGCCTACTGTTAGATACTTCAAAATATTTGGGAGTAAATTCTATATCAAAAGAGATGAAGATATATGAAATTTTGATGCTAGAAGTTATGAAGGAATCTTTCTTGGTTATTCGATACTAAAAGTAAAGCCTACTGATGCTACAATAAGAGATTGAGGAGAGTAATTGAAAGTGATAATGTCAAGGTTGATGAAGACACAACTAGACCATCTAGGACCTATGAGTATGATTCAAATGATTAGAATGACAGTTCAGATAAAGGAAAGAAAGTTTAGACTCTAAATCAAGTTCAAATTATTCTGGTGAATCAGGAAAACAAGAGGAAGAAACTAGTGAAAGTGTAGAATTAAGATCACAAGAGCCTGAAGTTCAAGAACGCCCTAAGACTCCAAGGTATGTAAGACTAAATCATTTAGAAGATTAGATTATAGGTGATAAGAACAAAGGTGTTCAAACTAGGAGAATAATTGCAGAAGAATATTGTTTGATCTTAAAGACTGAGCCTAATAGTGTCAATGAAGCATGCAAAGATGAACAATGGGTGGAAGCAATGATAGAAGAACTACTGCAAATTCAGAAGAATGATACATGGATTCTTGTTCCTAGACCTAAGGACAAAATATATTTGGAGCTAAATAGGTCTTTCAGAACAAATTGAATGAGCAAGTTGAAGTTGTTAGAAACAAAACAAGACTGGTGTGTAAAGGATATTCTCAGATGGAAGGAATTGACTTTGAAGAAACTTTTTCTCTTGTTACAAGGATTGAAGCTATGAGACTATTTCTTGCTTATGTTGCTTACAAAAACTTCAAGGCTTATTAGATGGATGTCAAGTCAACATTTCTAAATGGTGAACTGGATGAAGAAGTGTATATTGAGCAACCTGATGGATTTTAGTTGACTGATCAGGGAGATACGGTTTTTCGGTTGAAGAAAGAATTGTATGGACTTCAACAAGCTCCAAGAGCATGGTATGCCAGATTGGACAAGTATTTGTTGAAGCTTGGATTTAAAAAACTTATTGCTGATAGTAATTTGTATTTCAAGATTGATCATGATAAAGATTTGATTGTTGAAGTCTTTGTTGTTATATCATTTTTGGAGGAGATGATAGTTTGTGCATGAAGTTTGTTGATGAGATGCAGAGTGAGTTTGAGATGTCTATGTTTGGAGAAATGAAATTATTTTTGGGATTGCAAATTACTCAACTAGATAGAGGGATCTGTATATCTCAGTCCAAGTATGTGAAAGAATTGCTAAAGAAGTTTGGTATGGAAGATTCAAAGCCAATTGGTACACCTATGGTGGCCGGATGTAAGTTGACACAAGATGATGATTCTCCTAAAACAAATTAGACTAGATACAGATCCATAATTGGTGGATTTCTCTATTTGACTCAAAGTAGACCTGATATCATGAATGTTGTATGCATTATTGCAAGATTTCAAGCTGATCCTAAGGAATCTCATGTGACAACTATGAACAAGACTTGTAGGTACTTGAAGGGACAATTGATTTTGTCCTATGGTATCCTAAAGAAGATGACCTTGCTTTGAGTGCTTTTACTGATGTTGATTGGGCAGGAGATGTGAATGACAAAAAGAGTACTAGTGGTGGTGCATTTTTATTGGGAAAGAAGTTGATTTCATGGTTAAGTAAGAAGCAGAATGGCATTTCTTTATCTAGTACAAAGGAAAAATACATTGTTGCTACTAACAATTGTATTCAAGTATTGTGGATGAAGCAGATGTTGAAAGATATTAGAGTTATGTATGATAAACCTATTGCTATATTCTATGATAATTCAAGTGCAATTAACATTTCTAAGAATTTGGTGTTGCATTCAAAAACCAAGCATATATCTATCAAGTTTCACTTTTTGAGAGAGAAGGTGAGTGAAAAGGAAGTTAGATTGGAGAATGTTCCCACTAAGGAACAAATTGCATATATCTTTACCAAGCCCTTTCCTAAGGATACTTTTGAGTATCTCACAGGGAAGCTAGGGGTGATTACCCCTCCTAATAAGAATTAAGATGCATTGACTTGCATTAGTCAGTGCATTTCATTATCATATTTTGTGATTTGGATTGATGTTGTGGTGGCTGCTACTCATGGGAAGTAGATAGATGTTCAAAAATGTGGTTCAGATCTTGTGTTGAGAAAGATAATTTGTACCTTTGTCATTGATGTCAAAGGGGGAGAATAGTCATGTGAAAAAATATGAAAGAGTTAAGGAGAAAAGAGTCAAAATCTAAGTGGGAGAAAGTATCATTGATGGTGTTTTTCACATCATGTATTTCCATCAATTCCAAAGGGGGAGATTGTTGGATATTGCTAATATGTGGTTGTCATTGATGCAAACACTATTTCCATTAATTTCTTTAAGGTTGTATATGTCGAGGATAGTGAGAAAATTGTAATAAAATAAGTTGCAGGTTGTTGGTGATGCAGTGAAGTTCAGTATGATGGCTAGCTCAGTATATTGATGATAAGAAGTTGTTGATTAAAGGGTTTTTTGATAAGTATATCTAGTTTATCCACATGAATATTTAGAGGTTCGCATGAAGATCTGATTAAGTTATGAGTATCTATGTTCTGAAAGTTGTTTTGTTGCTTTAGTTGGTGTTCCCAAAAGAAGATGATGTGATTCTAGTAATTTGAGTTGTTGTCGATGCTTCTGTGGTGATTCATGATGCTTGTGGATGTTTCTAGATCATTCTCTATCTATGTTATTGGTCTGCATTGATTTTTGTGCCCACGATTGATGATTTTCTTCTATGAGTCATTTTTTTCATGATCATGGCCGACAGGGTGATTGTAGCATGTTGCGGACCTTCGAGGCATAATTGCTTAAGGTGTTTCATGTTCGAGACATGTTATTTTGGGTCCTTACTATGTTTTGGCCAACATTTTTTGGTCCACATTGATAAATTGTTTATTGATTTGGGCCGATAGTTTGTACACATTTCATATTTTGTTGGACTGAGATGTAGTTGATCTTATCCTTAGTTGAGAATATATATGATCGATTGTTTATACCATTTGATGGAATGGTGTGTGATGTATGGTGTGTGTTGTGTGAAAATGATGTTCTAATCTTTCGAAGGAATAAGTAAAGTGTGAAGAAGAGTGAGAAGAAGAAAGTGTTTATGTTCTTAATTGGAACTGTAATCAGGCATTAGAAGATGCTATTTTCTCAGTTCAAAATCTTTTAGATGTAATCCGAATGTGATTGTAAGACAGTGAGTCTTCCTTTGGGTAGTGAGCCTTTTGTATTTTAGTAGTGAGCTCTAGGCAGTGTGCCTGAATGCATGTGCATTCCCCATTTATAATACTTTTAACAAAGTATAATCTTGTGGACTAACCTCCATCGTGGTTTTTCCCCTAACAAGGTTTCTAGAAAATTATTGGTGTTATGTGTGTTTTTGAAGTGGTGATGGTTTATTCTTTCATTTTTATTTATCATATTTGAGAATAAGTTTAATAAGTATAATTTTTGTGAAAACTGATTCACCCCCCTCTCAGTTGTCTGCCCTTGTGTTTCCAACATTCTTAACCAAATTCATATAAAAAATATATAGCTCCAAATGAAATATGATAGCACAAATCTATCAATATCAAATATGAATTCCTCTTCAATAATGAAATAATATGCCACTTATAAATCAAATTCAAGATGATATGACAAGAGAGACTTAAGAGCACTCTTACATACACAAAATGTGCTCCAAACCAAAGGTTGGAGGTAATCTAATTATTTTATTGATTAAATTTCAATTTGCACATTCAACTCAAAGATTGCAAGTATGCTCTTTAAAATGATAGTGTTTTATTTAAAAAAATAAAAAGGTCCTATTATAAAAGAACTCCCTCATATATATAGATGAGAGATTAAGAGCTAATCTGGTGCAGGAGCACCTTGAGCATTGTATGCCTCCAATAGGTAATATTTCAAAATTTGAATTTTTATCATAAGTGCATTGTAAATGGACATGTGTAGGCCCATTCAAGTGTGATAAAGTCTCTATTAGGTCTATAGGAAGTAAATTAAGTCAATTTGAAAAAATGTCATTTTGTAGCAAAAGATGTAATAGTGCAAAAAGAGAAAACAAAAGAGGAATATGAAGGGTCATAAGGATTTTAAAAGGTAGTTGAAGTAGTTTCTAACTTTTGGGAAGTTGTAAATCCTTTAAAAAGGATATTTAAATTTTTTTAAATGAAGAAGTGTAGTTTTAAGGAAGGATTGAATAAGAAACAAAGCTGATTTTTGTGCATTTCCAACACTTTCTCTATTTGCAGGCCATTGTACGACCATGTACAAATAAAAAACTCACTTCTCTTTGATTTCAGGTGAAATTATTTTGAATCTAGTTTCTAATTTAATTGGTCTCATCCCATTTCATTGAGGTATGCAAAATATATGTTAATTTCTTTATAGGTAGCTTGAAATTCTGAACTAGTGGCAACAAGCACAAAAAAATGCATAACTCTCATTTTAACTAGTAAAAACTCATGATTTTTGGTTTGGAAGTCTACTTTAACATGTTCTTTGAGATTCCAAAGTTTCAAGGGTGTATGTTAATGTTTGATAAGGTTTCAAGGAGGCCCTAGGCTAGAAAAGAGTAATTTTGGAGCAAATTTAAGAGCCACAAGCCTAGGGTTTTGTGGAAACCAAGTGCTAAACCTTGGGAGATGATTGGAGTAGCATGATCAGATATATTTGAATATTTTTGAAGTATTTTCAAGGTTTTTGGAGGTTGGGTATGCATACTTTCAATAAACCCTCACTCATTTGAGCATTGTTAAGCCTAAATTAGGGTTTCTATATTTTGTGGCCTTTAAAAGGGTTTAAGGGATCAAGAATCTATTTCTTATAGAGTTTTATGATCTAATAGAAGACTTTCCATGGTTTTTTCAGTTTATGGAGTTCATGTTTTTGGTACTTTCCTTGTAAATTAGACATATCTAGGGCATAATTGTTGCGATATAGTCATTTTTTGGATGTTCTTTTCAAAACAATATTACCTAAGTTTGGAATATGTTTAATGAGGCTATAATGTGTTTCAAAAAAAAAAAAATTTCCTTGGAGATTCAATCAAGGTCAAAAGATATACCCAATTTTTCTATTATGGAATACTACAAGCAATTGGTATCATGGGTGCAAGTAACTAAAAGTCTAACAAGACAATGGTATAAGTGATTATATTTGCTTTGTTTCAATAAAGATAATGATTTTCAAGGTGTTTTGATGGTCTGTGGTGAGTTTGGTAACTTGATTTGTTGATTTGGTGCCTTGTAGCAATGAGGAATCAAGTGTAAAAGAAGGATTTTTTGTTGAAAGTTTAGTTGGCCTCTTCAAAGTTTGTGGTTTGGGTTTTAAGAACCTCTAAATTTTGTAGATTCTCTACATGAATTTGTATCAGAGCTCAGAAGGTCTTAGAAAAGAGAGTTTGGTGTTTGTTTGTTTGTGTTTGTGCAGGTTGAAGAGAGTATTAGAACCCTAAAATTTCATAAAAAATCCCTAAGGTTTTTTCCCATTTTAGCCTAAATTCTTCATCAATACCCTAAGGGGTTTTATTTATTTATACCCTTTTCCTATCTCTCTCCTAAAATAATTCACTTCACCATTATCCATCAAGCTAAAAAATACCTTATACCTATTTACCATCACCCATAAAATCCAAATTCACTACATACCGCCTTACCGTGAACAATTTTCAAGCTGATGGTGGTTGGGGGGTAAAGGGTTAGCCTGGTGGTTTGAGAACAATCATCGCCACACCACACATGGATAAATTCATTGATCGCGGTATCACGATGGCAGTGAGATGAACGAAGATGGCAGCGAGGTGACAGTCAAGGGTGGCTACCATGGTACCACTAGCGGTCAGGCCAGTGACTGTGGTAGCACGGTGAATAGATAGGTAACAATGAGGCAGTGAGGTGGAGGATGGTAAGTGGTTACTGCTATACCGCACACAATTGAAATGAAGACTGCGGTAACGCACTAACATAAGGAAAATAGTTAAGAAGCGGTGAAGATAATAGTGGGTGGTTACCGTGGTACCGTTGGCAGTTAGGCCAGTGACCGCGGTAATGCAGTAAACATGGAGATAGCCATCGTGGTTAGCAGTGGGGAAGGCAGTCAGTGATTGGTCATTGCATTACCATGGGATGAGGAAACGAAGGATGCGGTAGTGTGGTGGTAAAGGGAAGCAACGACTGGTCAAATTCAAACACCGCTATACCGCATGGAAACATAAGGTTGACTGTGGTAAGGTGGTAAGCATAAGGAAGCCATGGGAAGTCAAAATAAAAGTCAAGAAAAAGTATAAAGTGAGAAAATCAAAAGCGAGACTATAGTTTAAAATATTTAGTTTGTCGATAGGCAACTAATTAAATATTTTGTTTCAGCCATGGAATGTAAACGGTTTTACCAAAAAGGTGAAGGGTCGTGACCCTTGGGATTTCAATTTATAAATGGATTGAAAAATTAGTGGAAAAAGGGGTAGTAAGTAGATAGTAGGAGTTAGATTTTCTAGAAAATGGAGTGGGGAATGTAAATAATGACAGAGCCTTTCCTGAAACAGAATTAATGGAGATAAATGTTTTAATTGGTGATATTCTTTCAGTGTTCAATTGTTGTGTTGTATAAACTCATATTCTTTATTTTGGTTGTCTCCAACTCGAAGTCTTTTAATCATTTAAATCAACATATCAAGTATATCTCTGATTTATCAAAATGTACTCTCATTTTGTGTGATTTAATCAACTGGTGTTTGCAAGTCAGAATTAAAATATTTTAATAAGTCATAGTGATTTTAATATTTATTTTGGATTGTTGAAGTAGAACCTGATAGAGAAACATTCCAACATTGTTTATGCAAGTCATAGATTTAGTGAAGTTTTATGCCAACCATTGAATTTTCAAAGTGCCTAACAACTAGAGTTAAGCCAATAAGAGGAAACACATATCATTTTTATTTTTGACTCCATTGCCCATGTGTATAGAAGGCACTGATCTGCCACAACCCAAAGATTTAATTTCATATGAAACAACTTATTCAAAACCTTTCATTTGTGCAGTAGGAGTAGGCATAGTCATAGTGATTTTCATTTATTCACTTCCATTTGTCATTGTGAATAGATTGGTTGAGTAGGAAATACATCTTAAATCTGCAACATACACATAGGTGCACCTACTTAGGTTTTGCAGAGCCTAAAGAGCAGAAGGTACAATTGCATCAATTAGCCTTGTACATATGCCAAAAGCATTGTGAGAGCTTGGCAACCTCTCGTGGTTCAAACCTGCATTTTTGAGACCCAATAGTTTGGCAAGTCTGCTTGGGAAAACCTATCAAGAAATTTTTTAGCCTTTCCATATAGAGTCATACAGTTTCAAATTTGGTCTTCGATCAACAAATCATACTTGTGTATTTTGCAGCTCCCCATCCGAGTCACACACACAATAGTTTGGCGACTTTGTTGGGGAATTACTCAGGAAGATTTTTCAGCCTTTCCATTTATAGAGTCAACATAGTTTCACATTTATTTTTTTGAGATTCTGCTAGGGCAAACCAAAAGCAATCCATTTCATTTTCCTACTTTTGGAAAATATGGTGGTGACTCTATTTTAATTTTATATATAATGCATGGATGTTGTGGAGCCATAACATTTTTTTCAAGATGTCAGAAGAAGAAAGAAGGCAGTAGTCAACAAAAGAGTTGAAAGAATTGGAGCAACAAACACTATAATGGAAAAAAAAGATACTATAGGCGAACCAACGATTGTTGCAGTTGGGAGTCAAGGGTACTCCAAGTACATCACCAAATAGGTCATCATGCAGTGAGAATAAAGACACAAATTCCAGGAGATATTGGACACCACAAGTACCACTTGATGCAACTGAGAGCTTTGATAATAAAGGTAATGTACTCCATTCACAAAAAAACACTTTTGATGAGTATTTTCAAATTCAAGAAGAAATAAAAGTCTTGTGGATGCCTTTTTTGACATAAGGAGTTATAAGGGAGAAGATGTGAACTCTTTGTACAATAGGATGATAGACATCTGTATGCATTTACCTCCTCATTTTAGGCCCACAAGACCCACATTTGTTTCACAATTTCTAAGAGCATCAGAGCTTGAATCAATTTATTGGTCAGAGTCATTAAAACAAAAAGCCTTTGATGTATTAAATAAATTTATTGATTCCATGCTTGGGACAAGGTATGTGGATACTACCAATAATACTTCAGAAGTTGAAATCGAAGAAGATGTCATGCCTTCCAAAAATGAGGTTATGGAGAATTTCTCTTGTATAATAGATTGTGAGTCAAATTTTGAAGATGAAATTGTGGATGTTGATCTTCAATAGGGTGATTCTTGCAGTTAATATGGAGATCAAGAAGAGGAAGAAATGGTAGAAGATATGGAAGTAGAAACATGTTGACTCAGTAGTGAGCAAGTTTTAGATTTATTGACTCTTGAATACCAGAAGTATGCACATAGAGATGATTCAAGAAATTTTTCTCCAACATATATTTTCTTTAACAGTGAAGATACTATGTGTAACAATTCATATGACCCCATGTACATCTCTCACAGTGATGAGCAGTTCTTTGAATCTGATCAGGAATCCATTTGTGTCCAAGAGGAGGTATGTGACTTGAATAATTTTTGCCTACAAGAGAAAGATACTGGTTTGCATATCATTGATGATGAGTGCTCAAATTTTTCAAGTATGTATACAAAAGAATGCATTGATCAGATGTGTGTGGCAATGCTAACTAGTGATAGGAAACCAACAGAAAGTGATTTGATTGTTTCAGAAGTTGTTGATGAGATATAATTTTTTGATTTCCAAGAAAAGCATTCAGATTTTTAGGTTCTAGTACAACTGCTTGATCATTTAGCAACATATGACAATGAGCATGCCTATGAATGTTTTATTGAATGTGGATACACTTTGTATGTTGAGGGTGATAGATTTATTGAATGATGAATTGCAGAGTGGTGTATGTTAGGTTGAATATAATGACTTTCTAGAGGTTTTCAATGACAGTGCATGTAACAGGGCAGATATAGTGGATAGTTTTAAAAGAAACCTGATGAGATCTAAATAGAATAAGGTCTATGACATAGGAAAGGGCAGGTTTTTCTTTTTTGGGTGGCTTGAGGCCATCCCTTGTGGTTATATTTTTTTTTGAACCATAGCAGGTACAAAGGATTAAGGATTTCCAGTGCATGGACAATTCCTAGCAATACCTCTTTAAAAATTCTTTTCCATGCATAGTAGTTTGGGAAGGGTCTGGGTTTGCCAGTACATGGACATTCCTAGAAATTCCCTTGTTGAAAAATTTGGTTTTCTCTCCATGTACAGTAGTCTAGGGTTTTCCATTCTTCATTTGCTCCATCTTTCATGTCCTTCACTTTTCATTCCCTCCATCTGCCATGGCTTTCATTTTTCATATCATTTACTTGGTCTACTCTCCCAAAGATATTCTGGATTCTTGTAGTGATTGCACAATCACTCATCCCCAATAGGAGCCACTGTTAGAACGCTAAAATTTCATAAAACATCCCTAAGGTTTTTTCCCATTTTAGCCTAAATTTTTCATCAATACCCTAAGGGGTTTTATTTATTTATACCCTTTTCCTATCTCTCTCCTAAAATTTTTCACTTCACCATTATCCATAAAGCTAAAAAATACCTTATACCTATTTACTGTCACCCATAAAATTCAAATTCACTACATATCGCCTTACCACAAATAGTTTTCAAGCGGATGGTGGTTGGGCGGTAAAGGGTCAGCCTGGTGGTTTGATAATAGTCACCGGCACACCACACGTGGTCAATTCATTGACCACGGTATCACGGTGGTGGTGAGATGAATGAAGATGGCAGTGAGGCAACAATCAAGGGTGGCTACCATGGTACCATTGGCAATCAGGCTAGTGATCACGATAGCACGGTGAATAGGAAGTTAACAGTGAGGCGGTGAGGTGATGGTCTGTAAGCGGTTACTGCTATACCTCACATAGTTGAAATGAAGACCACGGTAATGAGGTAACATAAGGCAAATAGTTAAGAAGCGATGAAGATAACAGCAGGTGCCTAGTGCGGTACCGCTAGCAATCAGGCTAGTGACCATGGTAGCATGGTAAACATGGAGATAGCCATCATGGTTAGAAGTGGGGAAGGTGGGCAGTGATTGGTCACCACATTACCATGGGATGAGGAAATGAAGGGTGTGGTAGTGTGGTGGTAAAGGGAAGCAGCGACTGGTCAAAGTCAGACACTGCTATATGCCGGGAAACATAAGGTTGACTACGGTAATGCGGTAAGCATAAGGAAGCCATGGGAAATCAAAATCAAAGTCAGGAAAAAGTATAAAGTGAGAAAATTGAAAGCGAGAGTATATTTTAAAATATTTAGTTTGTCGATAGGCAACTAATTAAATATTTTGTTTCAGCCATGGAATGTAAACGGTTTTACCAAAAAGCTGAAGGGTCATGACCCTTGGGATTTCAATGTATAAATGGATTGAAAAATAAGTGGAAAAAGGGGTAGTAAGTAGACAGTAGGAGTTAGATTTTTCTAGAAAATGGACTAGGGAATGTAAATAATGATAGAGCCTTTCCTGAAATAGAATTAATGGAGATAAATGTATTAATTGGTGATATTCTTTTGGTGTTCAGTTGTTGTGTTGTATAGACTCACATTCTTTATTTTGGTTGTCTCCAACTCGAAGTATTTTAATCATTTAAATCAGCATATCAAGTATATCTCTGATTTATCAAAATGCACTCTCATTTTGTGTGATTTAATCAACTAGTGTCTGCAAGTCAGAATTAAAATCTTTTAATAAGTCACAGTGGTTTTAAGATTTATTTTGGATTGTTGAAGTAGAACCTAATAGAGAAACATTCCAGCATCGTTTATGCAAGTCATAGATTTAGTGAAGTTTTATGCTAGCCATAGAATTTTCAAAGTGCCTAACAACTAGAGTTAAGCCAATAAGAGGAAACACATATCATTTTTATTTTTGACTCCATTGTCCATGTGGATAGAAGGCACTGATCTGCCACAACCCAAAGATTTAATTTCATATCAAACAACTTATTCAAAACCTTTCATTTGTGCAGTAGGAGTAGGCATAGTTGTAGTGATTTTCATCTATTCACTTCCATTTTCCATTGTGAATAGATTGGTTGAGCAGGAAATGCATCTTAAATCTGCAACATACACATAGGTGCACCCGCCTAGGTTTTGCAGACCTTGAAGAGCAGAAGGTAAAATTGCATCAATTAGCCTTGCACGTTGGCCAAAATCATTGTGAGAGCTTAGCAACCTCTCATGGTTCAAACCTGCATTTTTTGGACCCAACAAAGAGAACATGGTTTCCAAAAGACTAGGTGAGGCAAATACAAGAGGAAGAAAGGTTAAAGGGAATTGCTTGAAGAGAATATGGATTTGTTGAGAAGGTACCAGTAGGCTGAGGGTTCAAAAAATAAGAAGCAAGAAGAAAAAGAAAGGAAGAGTTCTAAGAAGCTGTGTTTTGGTTATAGACAAGGATGAGTCTGTGTTCATTATCCTCCAATAGAGATTAAGCTAGGGAGAAGGTGCAAAGTGAGTGAGGCCACTGAGAGAAAGAGTGGTAGGTGTATCTTCTAGGGTCTATTGTTGGGTAAGATGGATGGTTTGATGATTTTGTGTGGTGAAGCAGTGATGGAGATGGATTTTTTTCTGAGAAGCACTTGAAGATTTTGCAGTCATTACAAAGTTGAAAGTTTGTTTGGAGAAAAGATGATGAGAACCAGAGAAGTTCAAGGATGAATTATTTGGAAAGAGGTAATATTGCTTGGAAAAGCAATATGAAAGGACAATCTTGTGTCCTTTGATTGAGAAAATGTTAGAGGGAAGCTGAATGTTGTTAGAAAGTGGTTTGGAATGTGAGAATATAGAGGTTATTGGGAAAAGAAAGAGAAGGTAAAAGATAAAGACCAGTGAAGACAAAATTGAAGGAAAAAGTTGGAACCAAGACAAGGGCAAGTGAAAGATTCAAGAGTAAAGAAAGAGGAAGCAGTCCAAGAAAAAGGTATGCAAATATGTAAAGAGGAAAAGTTGATAAAGATATGCAGGTATGAAGAATCAATGTTGATGCAATAGAATTCCAAAGGGACTTGGAAACTTTTAGGTCGGTTGTTTGGTGCAAGAACACCTTGAGCATTGTATGCCTCCAATAGGAAATATTTCAAAATTTGAATTTTTATCATGAATTGCATTGTAAATGGCCTTTTTTAGGCCCATTCAAGTGCAATCAAGTCTTCGTTAGGTCTCTAGGAAGTAAAATAAGTCAATTTGCAAAAAATGTCATTTTGTTGCAAAAGATTTAAAAGTGCAAAAAGGGAAAACAAAAGAGGAATATGAAGGGTCATAGGGATTTTAAAAGGTATTTGAAGTATTTTCTCACATTTGTGAAGTTGTAAATCCTTTAAAAATTCCATTTACATTGTTTTAAGGTAGAAGTGTGGTTTTACAGAAGGATTGAATAAGAAACAAAGCTGATTTTTGTGCATTTTCATAAATTTCTTTGTTTGCAGGCCATTGTACAAACATGTATGGATAGAAAAATCACTTCTCTTTTTTTGGAGGTGAAATAATTTTTAATATATTTTCTAATGCAATTGGTCTCATCCCATTTCATTTAGTTATGCAAAACATATGTTAATTTCTTTATAGACAACTTGAAATTCTGAACTAGGGGCAACAAGCACAAAAAAATGCATAACACTCATTTTAACTAGTAAAAAATAATTATTTTGGTTTTGAAGTCTATTTTAACATGTTATTTGATATTCGAAAGTTTTAGGGGTGTATGCTAATGTTTGATAAATTTTCAAGGAGGCCCTAGGCTAGAAAAGAGTGATTTTTGAGCAAATTCAAGGGCCACAAGGCTAGGGTTTTGTGGAAACCAAGTGCTAAACCTTAGGAGATGATTGGAATAACATGATAAGACATATTTCAAGATGTTTGAATCATTTTAAAGGTGTTTGGAGGTTGGGTATGCATACTTTGAATAAACCCTCACTCATTTGAGCATTGTTAAGCCTAAAACAAGGTTTTTGTGTTTTTTGGCCTTTAAAAGAGTTTAAGTGATAAAAAATTTGTTGATTCTAGAGTCTTATGATCTAATAAAAGAATTTCCATGGTTCTTTGGATTTTTGGAGTTCATTTTTTGGTACTTGCGTTGTGAATTAGACCAATTTGGGGCTTAATTGCTGGGATACAATCATTTTTCTGATGTTCTTTTCAAAACAACATTACCTAAGTTTGGAATATTTTTAATGAGGTTGTAATGGGTTTCAAAAAATGTATTTTTTCTTCAGAGATTCAATCAAGGTCAAAAGGTATACCCCATTTTTCTATCGTGGAATACTACAAGTAATTGGTGTCATGGGTGCAAGTAATTGAAAGTTTGACAAGATAGTGGTATAAGTGATTATATTTGCTTTGTTTCAGTCAAGATAATTATGTTCAAGGTGTTTTTAGGGTTTATGATGAGTTTGGTAACCTGATTTTTTGATTTAATGCCTTGTAGCAATGAGGAATGAAGTGTAAAAGAAGGAAGTTTTGTTGAAAGTTTAGTTGGCCTCTTCAAAGTTTATGGTTTGGGTTTTAAGAACCCCTGAAGTTTGTAGATGCTTTGCATCATAATCTAGGAAAGAAATAACTAAATTGACTTATTCAATAGGAGAGTTTGATTTAATTTAGGACTATCTATTTTTACATGTAATTACATTTCGAAAATGACATGTAAAATGGCTAAAACTAATTACATAAATTATGTAAATACTAAAAATTAAACAAGGCACATGCAAATTTCTCCACCATCCTTCTCCATGAAATATGCATACTTCTTCATGATTGTTTGAACTTCATCATTATTGAGACCTAAGGTATGTTTGAAGATAGCTAGGACCCTTGTTATGGAATCCTTTATGGTGTTACAAGATTTATTTCTCCTTCCTAAAAATACCTTTAGGTTGTCCAAAGTTAAATTGAATATCCACTAACTTGTCCATTGTAGCCATTGAGAAGGCTTGATATTCAATTTCTATCTCAACCATATTGGTGAATTCCTTGACAACTGCATAGATCTAAGGAAAGGAACTTTCAGTTTTCATCAGATAACTTACAAGGAAGCTCTCCAACCCTATTGTTAAGATTCAAATCGTTGTCCACAATGACTTCTTGAGCACTTTGTAAGTCATTGATAAAATCCTTGATGATGTTCACTTTGTGTGGCATAGTCTCCTTTACCCTAGAAAATTCTTCCCTATTGGTAATGATCCCAATTCTCACTAATCCATCGAGTTTGAGCTTCTTCATTTTGATCCAAGCTTGCAAACTATCTTCCATGTCTTGTTGTTCCTGGGATAAAGTATTAGTAATTTTGTCTAACTTTGATCTTATGTTTTATTTTTTTCCATTTTCTCCATGTAGGATCTTAAAAGTGGTGAACCTTGTGCAACCATTCGGTCTAGGAACTCACCAACTACCCTACCCCTTGTATGCACTTTTTCCACCTTCTAGATGATTGCATCCTCAATTCTCATGATCACAAGTTCAACTAACTTTGAAGATTGGGTAATCTTTTGGAGTACTATAGCTAGTTGTTCTACCTTGGCTTTATATTGATCCTTCACCTTTTTGAATTCATCACATTTCTCTATGAGACAACTTAGTGTGAATTGAGCATCTTCTTTAACACTCTCATGAGTTACCTTCCCCAAGTCAACTCTAGTGATAGAATAATCAAAGATGTCCAATTCTTCCAAAGTCTTTTCGAGAGGAGATTGTGCCACCTCTGCATATCTATATCCTTCTTTATCAAACAAAAACTTGGAAAGGGTCTTGGAATTTTTCTTGGAATGTGTCTTCACTAGTGCTAGTTTCCAAAAATCAAAGTCATCTTGACAGAGGGCTTTCTTCTTCCTCATAGGTTTTTGGGATGAGAGTGAAGGTGGAAGTAATGAGCTATCTTCAAGATTGGTAGCCATGGCTTGATTTGATGTTGTTGTACTAGAAAAATTTGTAGTCACAATAGGAGAAGTTTTAGTCAAAATGGAACTAGGAATTTACATAGTAGAGACTTGCACAGACTCAGACATAAACTATTTTAAGTTAGATCAAGAAGTAATATCAAATGAAGGTGATGATAAGCTAGGAAAAGACATAGGTGATCCTGAAACATTATCCAAATCATGTTTGGAGCTATCAAATATTGATCTTGAGGTACCTAGTATGAATGAATGGATTGGACCGACATAGTTGGAGGAACATTGATAGTGACTATAAGAAGGACAATGGTAGGAGCAATGGTTGAAATTGGTGAAGAAATAGGACTAGGGCTAGATACATTTGGAGAAGAAGAAACAGGTGGTTCCTCTGGAATGTTCTCATGAGGAGATATTCACTCTTCCTCATGTTCTTCTTCTTCTTTCCTTTCCTCTTGAGCATATTCTTCTTACCCCTTAGTAGATGGCCCCTTTGTAGCTTCTTTACTCTTTTTCTTACTACCTTTTAAAACAAAAATAATCTTTGTCCTAGAAGACTTGTTGGAGCTAGGAGAATCACTTTTATTCTTCATCCTTATGAAATGAAGGAAATAGGGGGCAAAGGATGGGAATGATGGCATCCCACCTTCTTTCCTATTTCACTATATTTTATTCAAGGAAACCCTAGGGATCTCAATTCTAAGGGTGCAATTGAGAGAAGGGGTTTCTATAAGGTCTCCTTGGGTGTGATTAAAGACAAAAGTGGGTTCATCACTAAGAAAAGGCTTGGAAAGAAGGAAATGTAAATGATATGCAAGTCTAGCTATGTAATCTAGGAAAATAAACTTAAAATTAGAATAATAAATTGTGAATGAACATAGGTGCACTTGGAAAATTGAATATGCCTAAAACAAGGTCTACAATCTCAAAATTATGACTTTTGATGCACATTAGGACTCATACGCCAGTTGGGGTAATTTAGTCCCAGTTTAGGGTTTTAGGCTGAATTTGGAATCTACAATTAGTAAACTAGGATCTACAAGAAATGTCTAGAAACTAGTATACTAGGACTCATATGCAAGCTATGGTGATTTAGTCCCTGTATCAGGGTTTTTCTGAAACTCTGATATCCTCTATTGATTTTTTGTAGCTTCTCTCCTCTCCGATCTCTGAGTTTGAAACTATGAATTTTGACGTATAGGTGAATTTTCGTGAAGATGACAAATTCTTGACAACTTTGACAACTTTCTTCAATCTTGTAGCTTAATCTTCAAAGGATCTTCAAATCTAAAACACCTACATCTACAATCACACATGTAGAGAAGAGAAAAATGTTTTTTTGTTAGTGGATAGGGGTTTACCTTGGTCAAACCCTGTTTTGGTGATAAAACCTTGAAATGAAATAAATAATAATAAGGAATGATGAATGATAAAATATGCTATGTTGCAACTCACCAAAACCTTATAACAAAGGCTACAATCTTGTATGAAATGGATAGCATGAATGTAGATCTTGACTCTTGATTGTATGCTATTGATCTTGAGTTGAATGCTTGCTTGAATCATGAAAACTTACATCACAAATGTTAGCTCAAAAACAAACATGATGCATGATGACTTTGACATGATCCTTGAATCTTAAATATGGCTCCAAAATATTAGATAATCAAGTCTTGAATGCTCTTGAATACTTGAATTTATAGATCAAACTTGCTCATGAAAATTGCTTAGATTACTAGATTGCTTGTTAGGATTTCTTAAGAGAAAAGATGTGAAATAACCTTGTATTTATACTTGTTTAAGCCAAATTTCTCAAAATTACAACAGTACAAGCCAACATCAGATGTAGGAGAATAAAATCCCACCAAGAATTGAATTCAAAATAGGTCCAAGCTAAGTAGGACTCATACACTAGTTGGGGCATACGAGTCTTGGTAAGCTAAGCTTGGGACACACATTTCAATAAATATTAAGTTCTATGCCAAATTTAGGATCAAGCCTCAAAACTTGTGTGGGACCTATACGCCCAAGGTGGCATATGAGTCCCAAATCACTAAATCCGGGACACAACTGAAAATCATTAAATTATGATTGGTTAGGAGATATGTGTCAAGATTATCCTTGGAAAGATGAATTCAATAATGCTTGTGGATTCAAAATAAGACCAAATAAGGCATAAAGAAGCCCAATTTTATTAGGGAGGGCCTAAAAAAGTGTGAAAATGTAAAGGGATACATTTTTCTACACTACATTTAGCCCTCACTTTAGTGAGAGGAGGAAATTGCTTCAAACTCACACTAAAGTAGATAAACTTGCATCAAGAGGGGTCCAAGCGTACTAATGCTAGTAAGACATGATGAAAACGATGAAGAGGGTTGCAAAATCCCCTAGGATCAAGATCTTATGGAGAACCATCATAGACATAAAATAGCACACATTCCAATGATATAAGGAGTGACAACAAGGAACAAGCATACATTGCCAAAGACAAAAACAAGAACAAAAAACAAAAGGGGTGGATCAAGCTTCGACTATTTTTCGAACATGATGTGGATCAGATCTAAACCATTTTTCTAAAAATGCACACAAGTACTCTGAGGCAACATAACTTCAAGATATCCACTAGGTGATTATCCATAATGGGTGGATTAGTGATAAATTCATGCCTTTGTATTGGCTTCTCACCATACAATGATAAATTCATGCCCATGTTTAGGCTTCTCATCATACTAACCATACCAAAGCTATACCTCCTGATAAATTTGATAAGGCACCACACAACATGAACAATGAGGTTCATGAGGCAAGCAAAACTTCGTATGCTTGACACTAATGAGCAAACAAGATGGATCCATAGGCAAGCAAAGTGTGTTATGTAAGGTGGCCATATAACATATATTATAATGAAAAATAGTGTAAGGTAAATTCAAAGGGAGTTTTCTTAGTTCTTGTAAGGTCTCTTCTTTTGGAACATCATGCCTAATGTCTCCAAGAGAGGAAAAATCAAAGAAATATCATACTCTCGGAGGAAATCAAACCTAATGAAACCACCAAGAAAAAGGGTGCATCACAAGAAGAAAGAAAATCACACAATGAAACATGAATGTTGATGTATGTGTGACCGACGAATTAGTATGGTTTGATTACAATTGATCCATGAAGAATCGAAGCATAATTAAGCCACTAATGCCAATGTCAATAGGATCAATCAAGTGCAAATTAAACCAAGCATCCATTAAAACCAAGCACACTAAACTACAAAAGCTTTAAAAATGTCTACTCTAATCCATTGAAACCTATCCTATTGTGGGAGTGGTGTCACGTTGATGTGGAATGGTGATCCTTTCCCAACCTTGTGGATAAGTGAGCTTGTTCCAATCAGTTTTATTGAAGAAAACTGATGGAACTATTGTGAGATATGTATGAAAACATGATTTTAACCTAAATGAATAGGATGCAAGCTAATTTAACATGATTTTATGCTAAAATGATCTAGATATGCAAATTCAAAGCTAATCTAAATGGATTCTAATCTAAAAGATTCAAACCCTAATTAATAAATAAGATAAATACATGCATCTAAGTTACCATGGAAGACATTAATGGAAGAAAAACTATTATGTAAGCAATTAAACTAAAAATATGCTAAATATGAGCTAAATATGAGTGTGATTTTGAGGGATTTTAACATCATAAGTTTTATGTTAAAAGATGGATCCTTTTCTCTCAAAATAGTGACCTGTTTATAGGAGAGCAAATGAGCAATGGAGGGTTGAGATAAAAAAGGCTAATCAATGGTAAAGAATGGAAGAAGTTGGAGGCATGGATCATGGATTCTAATCAATGGATGAGAATGAAAGATGAGACTTAATCAAGGGTTCACCTTTGTCCAAACAAACACACTTTTAACTTGCACAAGAGGTTACAAGTTAACTTGCACAAGAGGTTACAAGTTAACTTGCTCAAGAAGTCAAGTAAGTTTGTTCAAAGGAATATTCCCCTTTTTCAAATGAGTGAGGAGAGAGAATATTCTCATGGGTGAGGAAAATAAAATTTTAGTAAATTAAAACAAAGTTTAATTATGTAAAAAGGGGAGGAATATTCCTTTAGGAGGAATGTGCAAAGAAGGAATATTCCCTTGAAATATTCCCTTGCAAGTGGGGTGAAATTAGATTTAATTAGGTAATTGATAATTAAAAAAAGGTTTATTTATGCAATTAAGGGGAACTAGATGATATTCATTAAATAAATGATTTAATGAAAAGAGGGAAAGTGGAATGATATTTAATTAAATAACATAGGGTAATTTAATTAAATAAGAAGAATTAGGGATTTAAATTCAATGTTTAGATGTATTCAATTTTATAAGATGAAATGTTAGCATGAAAGGGGGTGAATTAACCTAATTAAGTTAATTAGGTTAATAGATGAAAATGACATAAATAATTAAATAACTAGGCTAATTTAATTAGTTAAGCGAAAAGAGGATGAGTTTGAGGATGAAATGATGTTAGTATACCTAATTCTAGTGCATGACATCATTCAAGTCATTTTTAAGTGTCTACATTTTGCTACTCTTTGAAACGAGGTACCTATTACATTGGTTCAAAGATTGACAATTATTTGGATTAAAAAATACTTCTTAAATAAAATAAAATAAAAATTATGATTTTTAGATGCCCCACTTTTGCATCAATGGAAGGAATAAGTTGGTTCACTGCCCCCTTGAGAAATCAAGCAAAAAATTTGAATTTTGGGTTGATTTCTTAACAAAGGTAAAATGTCGCTTCAGGTGTCCAAAGAGGCTTTGGGATGCAAAAAAGGTTTATTTTTGCAAGATTAGTGAAAACCCTCGTTGCACGGTTAAATTAGTGCAAAAAACCCTAATTAGCAGGCCTAAATAGGTGAGGATGGGTCACTTTCAATTCATTTTTTAATTCACACCTCAGAGAATCCTTACATATTGAGCTTTGATCATCTAATGAAATGGCTCAATGAATGCTCCCATGACACATTTCTGATTGGGTTCGTGAGTATCACAGGCCACACCAATATGTGATTCGAAACTTGACTTGTATTTTGACTTTTGAGTGCATTTATTACAATTTGAATTTTGAATTTTGGTGGCATTGCTATATAGCAATGTTGTTTTTTAGAATTGACAATGTTGTTTTGATTTATAGCAACACATATGTGATTAGCGACATAGTTCATAATTTAAAATTAGAGTTTCATATTTCAAATTGTGACACATATGTAAATAGCGACACATCTTGTGATTTGGAATTTGGGATTAGGTTTTTCCAAGTTCAGATAGTGATCATGCATATGTGATTAGCAACACATATTGTGATTTACAATTTGAATGCATCCAACATCACTATTTGGAATTTAAGTTATAGTGAAGCTATTGTAAATAGCGACACTTTTACAATTTTAGAGGATAAAAACTACAAACTTAGCCAACTTTTGCAAATTTTGGTGTCATGCGCTTCATGGGTGTAGGAGGTTATCCTTCCATTGATGTCCCATGAGCACCAGCTGACCATTTTATCCAGACTTGGTGATTTTTTTGAGTTGTGACATGAGCCCCTGGGAGAGATCAGTTTGTGGTACGTGGCCTACATGCCCATCATACCGACTCATTTGGTGATGATGACAACACTATGCAAGAAAAGGCATAGCGAGACCTCATCATTCCACTTACCTACCAACGAGGTGACAGTAACACTAGAGGATGTCTAGCAGATTTTACGATTCCAATACGTGACCAACACATTATCTATGACATTGATGTCGGTTATGATGTCTATCATGAGATTCTTGACCAGGAGTCTATTGTCCTAGTCAACTCCTAGATTGACCTCAAGATGTACAAAGGTTGGGCATTGAATTTTAGATTGATCATTGTGACAGTGATCATAGGTTTGGTTGCCCCAAATTGGTAGAGTGGGGAATTCAATCTAGGATGGGGGTTGGCTTGGCACAAGATGCTCTTCAAGAGGACCCAGTATGCATGGGGCCCATGATGTTGGCCTCCTTATACCATGATATGCATGACTTTGTATATTGTGATAGGTGAGCGATTGGTATAGGGTTCACCCTTCTCCATATTTGGGCTTGTGAGCACATTGTTGTTCTTCGACCTATTGTTCATATGGAAGATGTGGAGCTGGATTATCTAGTTGCTTGGTGGTATAGAGGCACTATCACTTTGCAGCACACAAAACACCTTGACATTCCTTACTAGCGTTGAGTGATTGATGAGATGACAGTATTTAGATGGTCTTCATGGCTTTAGATGCCAGCATGGTACAATGATGTTCAACAATTGTTACTTTCTCATCAAACCTGTTTGATGCAAGATCAAGAGCACACCATTATTGAGAGGTACCTAACTAATAGGGTTGCTAGATAGTTTAGTGAGAGGAAGGACATGCCTGATGATTAGTTTACTACCATTTTTTCTAGGTTAGCACGAGAGAAAGCATGTAGACATATGATCATAGCCCATGAGGTTGTAGAGGGATTCAGAAAATTGGTTGCTAGGCCATGGGCCTATGATCAAGGATAGGAAGACGCAAAAACTATGCTTTCTTATGATGCCTAGTTCATACCCCCTCCTCGATTGAAAAATCCAATAGGTGTACCTCCATGAGGGAGGTTGAGAGGGAGGGGAGTAGGCGGAGGTCGAGGCCAACTAGATGATGGATAGGGTAGAGGATAGGGAAAAGGTTCAAATGGTAGGGGTAGAGGACATGATGGCTAGGATGGCCAACATCAAGATGCATAGGTCTCAGGTACACCACCATTTCACTAGCAGCAACAACCACCTCAACAACCACTAATATAGAAAAAACCACCATCGGGGTCAAATCCCTAGATGCTTAGATTCAACAACTACAACAATAGATATAGGTGATTACGGTTGAGAGAGATCAAACTTGTCAGTAGATATTGGCAATGATAGCCGAGAGACACTAGGCCCAATAGTAGGTACAGGTAGCTATAGTTGAGAGGGATTAGGAGTGTTAGCTACAATAGCCCTTAGATATGCAGTTTGCATAGGAGGTCGGGTGGCACCAATAGTTAGAGATTGTGATAGCTGAAACACAGGGACAAATATTTTATTTATTTTTTATATAGAGAGGCTTTGATTGAGGGGTATGTGCAGGATCATCATGGAAAAAACAGGCCCTTAAGTGGCAATAAAATTCAGAAAATAAAAGTTAGGCAACTTGACGTAAAAATTTGAATAAGTTATCTATATTATTTCAAAAATATGTAAGAATAGAATCTATAGTAAATTGAATGTAGTTTCTAAACTACTAAGCTTATTTTTATTTTTTTAAAATCTATTTGGTGAAAATTTGAAATTTTAATGCAGTAGTACTTAAATTTCAGGGAAAAAATAAGAAGTAGGTGTCTGTCTGACCACCCTAACCACAATAAAATGATAATATTCTTTTATAATATTTTAGATATAAGTAGGGGAATCATGTCCCAATGTGATGCATATTTTATTTTAATTTTTTTCCAAGTAAATAATTAATTATGAAGTTTTTATTACAACTTTTTAAAAATATAAAAATTTGTATGTCTAACCACCTTTACTTGGTCATAACTTCATGAAATTCAATTCTTTTTTTTTTAATCCTATATTATGTGAAGCATAGAATGTGACACATGTTTTGGATTAAAAAAATGTGATACCATTTGAAAACTATAGATTTTTTTCAATCAACCCATCAATCAAGACTTTAGTCATAATTCAAATAGAAAATGAATAGTTATTATTTATTAAATTCAAAGTAAAGCATAATTTATATTGGTGGAAAGCTGAGAATCTCTTTTCAAAACCCTTTTTGTTTCATGAATTTTGGGTAAAAAAAAAGTCATTAGCCACATGGGCCATCATATCGCTTAGATATCGCCACTTTTTGGCCCATCATGATCCCGCACATACTCTGAGGCTACATATTAGATCACATGTAATACAACTGGGATGTCCCCATGGTGATTAGAAAATTGGATTTCTCATAGAGGAGTGGTGCACATCCCTGGGCCAAGGATCAACCAAAGAGACATCCTGGGGAGGAGAGCAACCATCAAGACTAGCCCACCTGTATAGACACTTTTTTTATTATTGCCTAATTCTTTATATAGATATACATTCATGGGATAATTTTTGATAGCCTCGTGGATATTGTATTTTTTATCGATATACATACATTGACTCAAATATTGCACCATGATAGTCACCACTTTTTGATATGTGTATTATATGATACTGATTCGATATGCAATGTGTTCCTTTATTTCATCCCTATGAATGTATGAATGCAATGTAATGAATGAATGTGTTTCCTTTTATTCGTGTTTATGTGATATGTGATGATATATATGATATGTGAGGTAATGGATGGATGCACTTCTTTTGTAGTATCTTTTCATGACATGTTATGGGATGGATGATATGATATGGATGAATGTATGGATAATTCAAATGTTCATGCTTATGATATGATAATTTGATGTATGTTTATGATATGTGTGCAACAATTGAAGATGATTAGAATAATAAATCTATATTATTCATTCACAACTTAATGATAATGATGGTGTAGTGGAATATGATTCCCATATTATGATATGCTATGATGTATGCAAAACGTATTCATGCTGATGATTTTTGGATGTAGGATGGATGCATTTATGACATTTTTTTTTACTGTCACGATACCAGGTTAGTGTGGAGAGAAGATAGAAGAAATAATATGAATAATTTGACCATTGATTTTGATTATTGATTCAAAATATCCAACAAGTCTATGATCCACCAAGACTTTATTAGAGATGGTGATGAGAAGTGGATGATGATGATGATGATTTTCTCATATCTTGGGATTGGGACTTTTCATCATTCCTTATTGTTTGATGTAACACATAGACACGGTGCATCAAGGTATTGATAACCAAGATGGAATTGTATCTAGTGTAATGGAATTTGACTCTAAAAACAAATAGGATAGTTCTTGTTCACACCTTAACATATGGAAACCTCAGTGAAATGTAAGTTAGAGGCTTAGAATATATTGGACCAAAGAATACACAATAGTCAAAAATCTATTCTAAACAACCTCCCTATACATAACTAAGCAAGTATGCACCAAGATTATTTTACAAGAATACCCACAAGCACCAAAAAAAAAAGATAATGATCAATGACCCATTCTTTTCTCTCTAAATTTTTTTGATAGAAATCATTGAGAGGTCCTCAAAATGGGTCAATAATATAAATCATAAGAAAAGATCAAAGACAAACAGTTGGTGTTATCTATATCTCTTTCCAGTTTAATATAGCTAAGGTGATTTTTGATGTTGATGTCCATCACAAGAAGGATACATCATAGGACATGTTGATCATATGGTTTTATTTAGGATGATATATGTGATAAGTCATTGATACAAACTCCACTGACTCATTTACCTATTATTTAGACTTTAGATTTTGACACTTAGGTTCTCACTTTATGACTTATGATACTTGCTTTCTATTTTTTTTTTCAAATGTTGAAGGTGATGATCTATTTATTATGGGTGAAGGTTATTGCAAGTGAAAAAAAAATGGGATGGATGGTTTTAGTTTTTTTATAGAATATTTCAATGTTTTTGAGGTTTTTTTTTTGTCTTTTTAAAAGTTTATGTCAATGTTCATGTTTTAAGATCATTTAAGGTTGTTTAGGGTTTTTCTCTAAGCTATTTGATGTTTTTTAGGTCTTTTGAATGTTTTCTAATGCCTTTGTGTTTTCAATTTTTGAATGTTTAAGGCTTTTTTGATATTTGAATGTTCAGAGATTTTTGAGATTTTGTAAATGTTTAGGGATTTTCCAAGTTTTTTGACCAATAACCTAACCTAAAAGACCATCCTAGGGGCCTTGGGGGCTGATCAAAGATTAGCCTTGCCTACGTTGTACACACAGAGACCACATAGTTTGACTGACTTGACTTATTGTTGAACAGTTGAGATGGAATGATAGTTTATTATGACGAACTCCTAAAGATTGACCTAGGGTGTCTCGAGGGTACATCAATGATGGCCTTGCCCACGTTCAAGTTCAGAGACGTGGTTCGACAAGGTAGTGTTTTTTGGATTTTTTATGTTTTGACCTTTTTATGGATTTTGATGCATTTTCTAGATGTTTTGGATTTTGACTTTACAATTTTCTGCATGTTTTTGGATTTCAAGTGTATAGGATTTTGATGATTTTTATAATTATTTTTTGGATTTTTTGATGACCATTTTAGAAATGTTTTTGGGATTTTCAATGAGATTTCAAAATAACCTTAAGATATACAAGAACCTGATATGATCTAGAACAAATCACCCCCAGTGTGACATGATAGACTACCTTGACGTAGGTAGGACAAAATGACCTTTGGAATATGCCAAGTAGTACTATAGGGGATATGATACTCCACAATATCAAGCTATGATATGGAAATGGATGGGTGATGGAATAAATAGGATAAATGATGTGATGGATGGATGTGATGCGAATAATGATAGGATAAGGGGCCAAAGAAAGAGATGGAGGCGCTTTATTTATTTGAGATGCTGATTTTCTAGGTTTTCACCAAGAAAATGGCCCAAAGCACCTCCAAAGTGGTTTTAACTAGAGGACGATTTTTTTTTTTTACTTTTTTCAATCCTTTTTCTTATTTTTTGGATTTTGATCATTTTTTGATTATTTTGGCATTTTCAGATTTACACCCTTTAAGACTAGGCATAATTTTTTTTAAGATGGAAGCTATGGTTGGTTCTTACAAGGGTTCACCTTCAAGTTTTTACATTTGGTATGCTCTTGATCTATAGCTTGTTGTGATGACAAAGGGACCCAATCAGTTAGGCTCAAACTTTCCTTTCTTGTCTTGATCTGGAAGATTCTTTTGATTCTTCTTTAGAACAAGATCCCCTACCTGGAAAGATTAACATGTGATCTTCTTGTTATGGATCCATTTTAGTCAGTTTTGATATACTTGCAAGTGGTTAAGAGTTTCAAGACAATGCTTGTCCAGGAATTCTAGCTCATTTAGCCGAGATACTCTGCATTCTTCATCAATGATTAGGTTTTGTAGTGACACTCATAGTGATGGAAGTTCAACCTCAATAGAAAAGATGACTTCTAATTTGTAGAAGAAGGAGAATGGATTTGTACTTGTAGGTGTGTAGATATTGGTTTGATAGGCCTAGAGAGCAATTTTTAGTTGTAGGTGCTAGTCACAACCAACTTCATAGATCATTTTCTTTCGGATTTTCAAAATGGTCTTATTTGTAGCCTCTACTTGACTGTTACCCTGGGGGTAATACAAGGTAGAGAATCAATGTTGGATGTTGAATCTTTGACATAGCTCTTTCACATCCTGATTCTTGAAGGGTGTTCTATTGTTTGAGATAAGGTTTTATAGAACACCATAATGGTAGATAAGGTAATTCAAGATAAACTTGCCAATTTTCTTCCCTATTATGGAGGTCATAGAAATGGCTTCAACCCACTTGGTAAAGTACTCACTAGATGTTATGATAAACTTGTGGCCATTCGATGAGGTTGGAGTGATCTTTCTTATGAGGTCAAGTCCCCACTGCAAGAAAGGCCAAGGTGTGATCATTGGTTGCAAGTCTTGAGCTGGAGCATGAATAAGATCTCCATGATGTTGACATTGGACAAACTTGTACACATATTGATGGGCTTCGCTTTCCATAGCTGGTTAGTAGTACCCCATCCTCAATAGTTTATTAGCTAAATTCATACCATTAGAATGGGAACCACATATGCTATAGTGTACTTTTTTTAAAGCAATCAAGGCTTCCTCTTGGTTAAGAAATCATAATAATGTCCCCTCAATGCTTCGACAATAAAGGGTATCACCTAGGATTACGAATCAGCATGTATTTTTGACAAAGTTCTTTTTAAGATTAGAGGTGATATTAGATGGGAAGGTTCCTCTGCTAAGGTAGATGAATATGCCATCATACCATGGGGGTCCAGGACCAACAATGCCACATGAAAATTCAAATTCAAGTATTTCAAAATTTTGTACAAGAATTTGTTCTACCAATAATTCATATTGTAGGACATTGTGTGACATGTCTAACAATGATCCAATAGTTTTCATGCTTTCTGCTACTCAGTTGTTCATGCAAAGAATCTGTTCAAAATTTATATCAATGAAAAGGTCCTTGAGATTATCTACCATATTTTTATAAAGAGTAAGATTTTCATCCTTAGTTTCATAGTCAATATTGACTTGGTTGATAACCAGCTGCGAGTCTCCATGGAATTTCATCTCTTGTATCTTCCATTGAAATACTATCCTTAGATCTATGATTAGGGCTTCGTACTCAAAAAATTTGTTAGTATGCAAAAATGATAGTTTGTATGACTTGGGGATGCAATCACCTTAAGGTGTGATGAAAATAATACCCACTCCTGATCCATCTTGGGTGAATGATCCATCAAAGTACAATTTCCATTGATTTATTGTATTGAAAAGGAATACTGATTCATTAGAGAATTCAAATATCAATGGGTTCTCTGCATATATAGGTGCCTCTACCAATTGGTATGCAATAACTTGTCCTTTGATTTCCTTGCACTCCACATACTTTATGTCAAATTCAATTGAGATCATTACCCATTTTTCCATTCACCCAGTGAGAGTTGCTTTGGATAATAGGTATTTCAATGGGTTGATCTTTGCAATAAGCTTGACTTGATGTGACAACATGTGATGTCTGAAATTTTGTGAAGAAAAAAGCACTGCTAAGCATTCTTTCTCAATGTATGAATAGCTCATTTCATAGCCTACCAAGGTCTTGTTGATGTAATAGATAGCCCTTTCCTTTCCATCTTCATCATGTTGTGCTAGAAGAGGACCTAGTACTATTGATGTTGCTAAGATATATAGGATCAATGGTTTGTTTGGTATTGGCGGCATGAGCACTGGAGGTCAATAATATTCTTTGATCTATTGGAAAGCTTTATCACACTTCTCATCCCATTTGTATGTTATTCCTTTATGTAGAAGATGCAAGAGGGTGGATTTTATCCGATAGTTGTGCTATGAACCTTCTAATGGACTACAATCTTCCTTATAATCCTCTCATTTGTTTCAGTGTTTGCAATGGTTCCATGTCTAGGATGGATTTTACCTTTGTTGGATCAATTTCTATTCCACTTTGTGAGACAATATAGCCAAGAATTTTCCTTGATGTAACCCCAAAGCCACAATTTTTTGGATTCAGACTTACTTTCTATTCTTCAAGTCTATCAAAGATGGGTACTAAGACTTCTATGTGCTCACTCCTTCTCTTTGACTTTTCCAAAATATCATCTACATAATCTTTGACTATTTTGTGAATCATGTCGTTAAAGATGGGGTTCATTGCTCTTTGATAGGTCACTCCTACATTTTTAGCCCAAATGGTATCATGTTCCAATAATATGTTCCCCATGGAAAAGCAAATGCAATTTTGTGTTGATCCTCCTTAGCAATCATGATTTGATTTTAGCCTAAAAAACCCTCCACGAGTGACAAAATTTCATGCCCAGCTATTAAGTTCATGATGAGAATAATGTTAGGAAGAGGGAAATCATCCTTTGTGCATGCTTTGTTTAAGTCTCTAAAGTCCATGCATATTTTGATGCCCCTAGTGGGTTTGGAGACTAGTACCAAGTTTGAAACCCACTCAGGAGAATCTATTGGTTGGATGAGTCTAATGTTAAGAATCTTTTGTAACTCAAGCTTTACCAAGAGTACTATCTGAGAGTGCATCTTCCTTAATTTTTTCTTTACTCGCTTAGCTTTAGGACAAATTGCTAAGTGATGGGTATGTGTAGAATCATGATGGGCCAAAAAGTGGTGATATGCAAGTGATATGATGGCCCATGTGGCTGACAACTTTTTTTTACCCAAAATTGATGAAACAAAAAGGGTTTTTAAAGGAGAATCTCAGCTTTCCACCAATATAAATTATGCTTTACTTTGAATTTATTAAATAATTATTAATAATTTTCTATTTGAATTATGACTAAAGTCCTAATTGATAGGCTGATTGAAAAACATCTACAGCTTTCAAACGGTATCACAATTTTTGAATCCAAAACATGTGTCAAATTCTATGCTTAACATACTATAGGATTTAAAAAAGAAGATTTGAATTTCATGAAGTTTTGACCAAGTTAAGGTGGTCAAACATATGACTTTTTATATTTTTTAAAAGTTGTAATAAAAAATTCATAATTAATTATTTACTTGGAAAAAAATTACAAACAAATATGCATCACATCGAGACATGATTCCTCTACTTATATCTAAAATATTATAAAAAAATATTATCATTTTATTATGGTTAGGGTGGTCAGACAGACACCTACTTCTTATTTTTTCCCTGAAATTTATGTACTACTACATTGAAATTTCAAATTTTCACCAAATAGATTTAAAAAATAAAAAAATAAACCTAGTAGTTTAGAAACTAAATTCAATTTTCTACAGATTTTATTCTTACATATTTTTGAAATAATATAGATAACTTATTCAAATTTTTTTGTCAAGTTGCCTAACTCTAATTTTCTGAATTTTCATTGCCACTTAAGGGCTTTTTTTTTCCATGATGATCCTACACATACCCTAATGTAAAACTACTTTTGGATCAAGCCCTGACATATTTGTATATGAACATGCAAATTTATCTCTTCATTTTCTTAGGAATGCTTCTAGGTTTCTTTGTTCTTCATCCCACAAGGATTCAACATGGAAAGTGATCTTGGGTGTGTCTTACGTTCCCACATTGATTGAGGATACCTTTTCTACTAGCACTACTGACTTCTTTAGATGTATTGCACTAAGGGGGAGATTGAATCAATCATCCTTGGGCACCTTAGAGAGGTTTTCAAATTTGGATGTGTCCTTTATTTTTACTATTTTATGATCAGAAAGTTCAATAGTGTGGTTTTCACAAAAGACCTACACGTTATTTGTATTTCATCAATTTTGTGACTAAAGGATACAATTGTCTCCCCATATTACACCCATGTGTCTATCTCTATATCAAAACCTACTTTATGATCTTCCCATGGTAAGTTATCATGGAGTCCCATGATTTCTGAGACCACTTCATCATTTTTGAATAAATCTAGAACCATTGGTCCTCATTGGTCCAATTCAATGAGTTGTGGGTATACTAGTTATATTTAAGTCAGTTGATCACTCAGAGTAAAGGATGTTATGGATATTATAAAGGGGGATTTATTCTCAAATAGGTCAGCAACGTCAAGGGGAAATTCATCTAAAGTTGTATCACATGTTGTAGGTAACCAAGAGGAAGCCTCAACCCATTTAGCAAAAGTACCTTTTCCAATAAGGGTGACCTTGCTAGTAGTAAAACTTAGTCCAAGATTCTTTAGGTGCTTCTCAAGAATGATGGGTTCTAGAAAACCATTATCATTTTGTCCTAGCTTCTCATTCTTTTTACATCCCCATCCCTTTATTAGCTACAAGACTTTATCATCATCTTCCATGGGAAGAACTAGGACAGGTCATTCATCCTAATATAGTAGTTTAGAGATATCCTCCTCGTTGACATATTCTTGGTTTAAATATCCTCATTTGGTGAAGGTAGTAGCTACCATCTTGATTATTTTGACCTCTTTGCTTCTAGTTGTGGGTTTCCTATGGGATTGAGGAGAAAGTGGTAGCTCTCCTAAGACAAAGGTATTATTCATTAGCTTATAGTCTCCACAACCATCATCTTGGATCACTGCTTTGATGTCAAAAATGTTTTGCACAATAGGTATTTTCATTTTTGAGGTCTATGAAAGGGATGATGGGTCAAAAAATGAGGATGGTGTAGGCCCTTCATCATTCTTAGGTTTTTGGGGGATCTTATAGAACTTGGCCTCAACGTTCTTGTAGTAGTAAAAAGGTTCAAGATCTCCTTGGATGGTAATTTCTCTACCCTCAAAAGGAAACTTTACACATTGATGGTAGGTCAAGGCTATAACTTTTAGGGCATGGATCCATGGTTGGCCAAATAGGATGTAGTAGGGAAGGTAAAGGTCTAACACTTGGCATGTAGTTTCTACAATGATGGGTCCTACTTGGATGGGTAGTGCAATGATGCCTTGTGATACCCGCTCTTGATCGTCATATGCTCTGATGGTGGTACTCTTTTGTTTCTCAATGGTATCTTTTGAATAGCCTAGATTCTTGATCAATTGAATTGTACAAATGTTTAGACCAACACCTCCATCTACTAAGACTCTTTTGAAATTTTTCTTATAAATGATGACCTCAAGGTGTAAAGAACAGTTATGAGATGGTTGTGATGGTAGGTCTTGTTCAGAGAAGGTGAGAAGATGATTAGCGATATGCCCTACCATAGCTTGAAACTATATTGTATCAATATCCTTATGGACAGATGATGAAGAGACAAAATTCTCTAGGATTTCCCTATGTGTGGGGGATAGCGTCAATAGTTCCAAGATTGATATCTACATGGGGGTCTTCTTAAGCTGGTCTAGGAGATTGTACTTGTTGGGATTTGATGTTGGAAAAGTAGGTTGTGCCCTAGATTGAGATGGGACTCCTTGGTTGGTGACTTTTCCACATCGTGTGGTGAATCCACACTCTACACTAGGGCCTTTGATGGTGATGATGGTAATGATGTTGTCATAGGAAGTGACTACATTAGAATAGGTATGCTGCATGTTTGTGTAATCCTTAGCTTTTCTGTTGTCGTTCCCTTTTCTATGATCTGGCATAGGTGTTTTGTATATCTTAAGATCCTGGTTACTAGTTGGTACCTCAATAGATATGGTGTTGCTCTCTATAATATCTTGGATAATATTTTTGAGCCTCATGTAGTTTGTCATTTTGTGTCCTTTGATTTTTTGATAGTCACAAAGATTGTTCTTTTTGTACCAGGATGGCTTCTCTTGTGGTTGTTGATAGTTTTCAAAGTTGGAAAGCGTTATCAGGTTTGACTCTACCAATTTCTTCATGATAGTTTTGATAGGTTCAAATAATTGTGTGTACTTGCATTTTAGATAGTGTGAACCCCTAAACCTACAATTGCACAAAGAAGTCAAACATTGTTAGTGTTAGATCAAAATGCATGCAAAGATTTGAAGGATTCCCCATGAAATCCACCTATTTAAACTACAATTAGGAAATGAAGAACAAGCTTAAATAACATGAAAGTGAATCCTAATTTAGCCAATAGATTAAAGATCCCATGGGGGAATTGGTGCCAATGGAGTGTTGCAATTGGCCCTTTCCCAATTCCTATGTTGTAAATGGTATGTGATTAGAGAAATGGTCAAATCTCCAAAGAGATTTGAGCATAACCTTGTTGCAAATTTGGAGAGATGATGGGTGATTGTGAACAAAGAGAAAAATTAGTTCTCAATTGGAGAGACTAACTTTGCATATGAGTTGTGGATGAAGATTGAGGAGAAGAGTCTTCAATTTATAGATTTCAAAAATTGGAAGAAGAGTGAGTTTGAGCAATGTGGGATCATTCAACATCCAATGGCCAGGTGCCACTTGTCAAGATTTGAATGGTTGATGGTTGTGCACATTTTGATCAATGTGCATGATAAATGCCATGAGATTCAAATTTGAATTTGAAAGGTGGCAAGTTTAGAGGGAAGGGAAATGGAGTTAATGTCACTTGGCTCAAGGCTAAGGACATGTAAAAGGCATTAAATGTCTTGTTGGAAGTATCCATCCTATTTGAATTTTGAATTCAAATTAAGGGAATATTCCCTTTTGATGCCATGTGAGGGAAAATAGATGAATTAATAAATCAAAGTAATTGATTTATTGTGCAACTTGCAAAATCTAGAGGATTTTAGTGAGAGGGATTAACTTAATCAAGGTTTTGATTAATTTAATGAAGAATTAGATGATTTGACAATTTTGACTCAAATAGATGAATTAATTTAAATCAGAATTGAGAGGAAATAATTTAATTAAATAAATGATTTGATTTATTTAACTAAGGAGGAATATGTTAGATTAAATCAAATAAAAAGATTTATTTAATTAAATAGAGATGTAAGGTCAATTAAATTAAATTGATTAATTTAATTACTGAAAGAGGAAGACTTAATCCAATAAATAATGATTTATGAAATTAAGAGATATAATATGATGAAATGTTGAGAGTATGATTTAGGAGGAAATGTCATTAGTAATCTGGATTAAGTGTGCCAGATCGAGAATGTGCATTTTCCATGTCTAAATTTTGCCCCTCTTTGAAGCAATGTACTTGTTGCATTGATTCAAAAAATAAACTATTGTGCTCAAAGTTCAAAATTTCTCGATTTTTCAAATGGCCCACTATTGCCCCAGTGGAAGGATTATGCTGGTATATTGCCCCCTTGAGAGATCGAGTGGAAATTTTGATTTTCCGATCGAGATCACGATAAAATGTGAGAGGAGTGGTTCTATTGATCAGAGGACTCAAGATAATTCTTTGATGTAGACAATTCTGATGATGTATAGACAATCATCGGCCATGGGTAGCCTTGTGTATACTTTGATACAACACACTGATTTTAGATAGAAATGTTAGTAGAGATAGAAGAATAAGAAGAATAAGATGGATGGAAGGAAGATCCACACTAGTTCGCATTATTACCGATGATGATGATGATTTACTTTGCTAGGAATTGGGATTTTTAAAGAGCCAATTACTTTATGTTTGATAACACACATAGGTATGATGCATCAAGGTATAAAGAACCAGGATGGTGTGGCACCTAGTGTGATGGACTTTGACTCGTCAAACAAATAGAAGTACTCTTGTTCATACTTGACAAACATAACCTTATTCAGAATGCAGTTTAGATATTCCAGACATCTCAGGCCAAAACATAAAAAGGCCATCCTTCTTATGTGGTCAACAAAATACCTAAAACATCCTTCCTACAAACAAAACAAAGTATGCATGATGAAGTTATTTTACAAGAATATCCAACAAGTACAACAGACAAAAAGATAATGATCCTTGCCCCATTCCTTTCTCTCTAAACCTGTTTTGTTTAGGCATCATCGAGAGGTCCTTGGAATGAACACAAAATAAGATAAGTCTAAAAAGACCAAGATAAAGTAAACAAACAAGCCAATGTTCTTTGTACCACTAGCCAAGGCTAAACTACTGTGAGGTACCTGATGCTTATGTCCATTATGGGAAAGCTTCATCCTAGGAGATGTTTGTGATTAGGGTTTTGGTGAGACTGATTGGGTGATAAGCTATTGATACTCCGAGGTTACCAACTTGTTGACTTACTGATCTAGACTTTAAGACTTTGACGATTAAGGTGTTCACTTTTGAACCTACTAGACTTGCTTCCGACTGACTCACCAAAGGGCGAAGGTGACGACTGATTTATTATGAGCGATGATTATTGCGGGTGAAGGCGAGATGAAATGTATGCACCATTTTGGGTTTCTCAAATGTTTTGAGGCTGTTTTTGGATTTTTGAGATGTTTTACAACTGTTTTTGGTATTTTTGAGATTTACGGCGAACGGACTAACCTAAATACCTATCCTAGGGGTCTTGGGAGCTAATCCACAGATTAGCCTTGCCTACGTTATACACGTAGAGACCACGTAGTTCGACTGACGACAAACTTGACTCAATAAAAAGATGGATGGGCAAATGGATTGCCAATGCGACAGACGCCTAAGGACTGACCTAATCGTGCACAAATTAGATGGGCAAACAGATTGTCAATGCGACGGATGCCTAAAGGACTGACCTAATTGTCGCGGGGGATGATCAAAGATCAACCTTGCCTATGTTCAAGCTCAAAGATGATGTAGTTTGACAAGGTGAAAAACTGACAAGACTTCATGATGAATTTTTGAAGATTTTATGATATTTTGACCTGTTTTTGATGATTTTTGATGATTTTTTGAATGTTTTTGGTATTTTTGAATGATTTGGATGTTTTTGGATTTTTTGATGATTTGGAAAGAGCACAAAAGATATACACAAATCCGATCCATTGCTAGTTTCAAAGACATGCCCCTAGTGTTTAAGCAATAAACTACTTCGATAAAGGTAGGACAAACTGACCTTAGGAATATGCCAAGTAGTTCTATGGTGGGATATGATATGGGTATCAGTTCAAGCTATGGTATAGATGCGAATGGATGGGTGGATGGAGAATTAATGAAATGTGATGGGATGAGTGAGTCGTGCAGATCCTGGCAAATAGAGAGTGCTTTATTTACGCTTGGCACCTGTTTGCTAGATTTTCACCAAGGTACTTGCCCAAAGCCCCACCAAAGTGGTTTTCACTATAGGATGAATTTTTTCTTTTTACTATTTTTGCATTTTTTTGATTTTTTGATTTTTTGATTTTTTTGATTTTTTGATTTTTTGATTTTTTGAGTTTTTTTTATTTTTTGATTTTTTTGTTGTCACCAAGATGCCTATTTCCCAGGTTTTCATCAAGGTAACCATTTTTTCAGGACTTTTTCTGATTTTTTTGTATTTGGATTTGGCACGTTCTTTTGGTTTTCTTTTAGCACGAGGTCACCAACTTGGAAAGTGCGTTGTCTGATTTTCTTGTTGTAGCTCCTTTTTAGGTGATTCTAGTACACTTGTAGATGATTAAGAGCATCCATGCGTCTTTCATCTAGTAATTCTAGCTCATTGAATCTTGTGACCCTGTATTCCTCATTTGTGATGAGGTTTTGCAGTGATATCCTTAGTGATGGAAGCTCGATCTCAATGCGGAGTATGGCCTCTGATCCGTACACCAGAGAGAATGGTGTGGCACCGGTTGGTGTGCGGATGCTTGTGCGGTAGGCCCATAAGGCAAGATTTAGCTGCAAATGCCAGTCACAACCAGAGTCATTGACTGTTTTCTTGAGGATTTTCAAAATGGTTTTATTTGTAGCTTTTGCTTGGCCATTTCCTTGTGGATAGTATGGGGTGGAAAAGTGGTGTTGGATCTTGAATTTTTCACATAATTCTCGGACATCCTGATTCTTGAAGGGTGTCCCATTATCAAAGATAATGGATCGAGGAACACCGTATCGAAAAATTAGGTAGTTCAGGATGAACTTGGGATATTTTTTTTCCTGTGATATAGGTCATGGGAATTGCTTTGACCCACTTAGTGAAATATTCGATGGCGGTGATAATGAATTTATGGCCGTTGGATGAGGTGGGTGTAATTTTACCAATGAGATCGAGCCCCCATTGTGAAAAGGGCCAAGGTGTAACAATGGGATGCAGTTCTTGAGCTGGTGCATGAATAAGGTCTCCATGTTGTTGGCATTGCAAGTATTTTCTGACAAAATTGTGTGCCTCTCTTTCCATCGTTGGTCAGTAGTACCCTGTTCTCAGCAACTTCTTAGCCAAGGTCATACCACTCAAATTTGAATGACATGTTCCCTTGTGTACCTCAATCAAAGCAGTTAGGGCCTCCTCAGGTTTTAGACAACATAACAGGGTCCCGTCGGTACTTCTACGAAAAAGGGTCTCTCCTAGGATGACGAATCGTGAAGTCCTTTTGACGAAAGTGTGTTTTAGGTTTGGGGTGATGTCATTGGGGAGGATTCCTAGCTTTAGGTAGGTGTATATGTCATGATACCAAAGATCACCGAGACCAATGAGTTCACACGTGTATTCTGACTCTGGTACCTCGAATGTGGGTACGAGAAGTTGCTCTATGAGGAATTCATGTTTTGAGACGTTGCGGGGGATGTCTAGCAAGGATCCAATTGTCACCATTGCATCGGCTACTCTGTTGTTTGTCCTTGGTATCTGCTCGAAGGTGATGTCAATAAATGATTCTTTTAGGATTTCTACCACCTTTTTGTATGGTGTGAGCTTATCATCCTTGGTTTGGTATTCACCGTTGACTTGGTTGATGATAAGCTACGAGTCCCCATAGACCTTTAGTGCCATGATCCGCCACTGTGCTACAATCTTGAGTCCTATGGTCAGCGCTTCATACTCTGCAATGTTATTGGTGCATGGGAATACCAACTTGTAGGACCTAGGAATGCAGTCTCCTTGCGGGGTGATGAAGAATATACCCACTCATGATCCATGTTGTGTATGTGAGCCATCAAAGTATAACTTCTAGTGGTCTGCTGGATCAAGGTTGAAAAGGGATTCATCTGGGAATTCTGATATGAGTGGGTTATCCGTGTAGAGGGCCACTTCTGCTAGCTGATCCGCAATGACTTGTCCTTTTATGGCTTTTCATTCCACATACTTGATATCGTGTTCAGACAATATGATTACCCATTTGGCCATTTTTCCTATAAGCATTGCTTTAGACAATAAATACTTGAGAGGGTCTATCTTGGCGATTAGCTTGATTTGATGTGCTAGCATGTAGTGTCTGAATTTCTGTGTTGCAAACACCACTGCTAAGCAAGCCTTTTCTATTGGTGTATAGTTGAGCTCGTGTCCCAGCATTGTTCTGCTGATATAGTAGATAGCCCGCTTGGTTCCCTTTTCATCATGTTGGGCTAAAAGGGCCCCCAGGGCAACTGTTGTGGCTGAGATGTATAGGATTAATGGTGTCCCACAATGGGTGGCATCAAAATAGGTGGTGTAAGTAGATATTCTTTTATTTTTCTGAATGCTTGCTCACATTTGTCATCCCATCTAAAAGCTACTCCCTTGTGGAGTAGGTGTGAATAGGTGATCTGCTTATCTACCAATTGTGCTATGAATCTTCGAATAGACTGGAGTCTACCTTGTAATCCTTTGAGCTGTCTTAATGTCCTAGGTGCCTCCATGTCTAGGATTTCCTTAACTTTGGCCGGGTCCACCTCTATCCCTCTCATTGAGACTATGTATCCTAGCATTTTCCCTGACTGTACCCTGAAGACACATTTCTTGGGGCTTAGCCAGACTCTGTATTTTTCCAGTCTGTCAAAAATTGCCCCTAGAGTTGCTATGTGATCTTGCCTTTTCCTTGATTTAGCCAATATGTCATCTACATAATCTTCGACCGTTTTATGGATCATGTCATGAAAGATTAATGTCATAGCTCTCTGATAGGTAGCCCCTGCATTTTTAACCCAAACGACATCACATTCCAACAATAAGTGCCCCAAGGACATGTAAAGGCAATTTTATGCTGGTCCTCCTTTGTGATCATAATCTGATTGTACCTTGAAAAGCCATCCATTAGGGATAGCGTCTCATGTCCGGTAGTCATGTCCACTTTCATGTCAATGTTGGGTAGTGGAAAATCATCCTTAGGACATGCTTTGTTTAGGTCTCTGAAATCTGTGTAGATGCGGATGCCCCCATTCAATTTTGAGACAGGTACAAGATTTGATACCCATTTTGGATAGTTAATTGGGCGTATGAAGCTAGCATCCAGAAGTTTTTGTAGCTCAGTTTTGACAAGCAAGGCTATTTGTGGGTGCATTTTTCTTAGTTTTTGTCTGACTAGTTTTGCTCCGAGGTAAAAGGCCAAATGATGAACTACTACTTCAGGGTCTAAGCCTGGCATGTCTGCATAGGTCCATGCAAAATTTACCTTTCTCTCCTTTAGGAATGCTGCCAACAATTCTTGTTCTTCTACTAGGAGGGATTCTGCATAGAAGGTAATTTGTGGTTCTGATTCTATTCCTAAGTTGACCGGGTTGCGCTGTTCTGCTAAAACTGTTGATTTCTCCTGATGTAGAACAGTAGGGGGAGATTGAATCCTTCATCCTCCGGTGCCTTAGGGAGGTTTTCACCTTTGAATGCGTCCTTTATTTTTACTGTTTTATGGTTAGAAAGTGCCAGAATGTGGTTTTCACTTAATAACTCCGAGCTTATTCTTGATATTTTCCTTTTGCGACTGAAGGACTCAATCATCTCCCCATAGTATGCCTGAGTGTCTAGGGTAATGTTGAACCCTGCTTTATGATCCCCATACGAAACTGTATCCCTTAGTCCCATGAATTCTGAGAGCGCCTCATCATTTTTGAATGAGTCTAGAATTGGCGGTCCTCATTGGTCGTGATTGATGAGTTGAGGGTAGACTAATGTTATTTGATGGATTTATTGGTTTGACTTAGCGGGTGAGGCACTAATCATGAGTAAAGATGAATCCTCAAAAAGTCCTGGTAAGTTCACTATGGCATCCTCATCATCACTACTACAAACGTCGGTTATGTCAAATGTGAAGTTATCAAGGGGTAGGCCTATGGATACAGGCAGTCTAAGGGTGGTTGTCGAGACTTGAGGAGAAGATCTGACTACTTGACTGGGAGTACTTCGTCCACGTATAGTTACACTTGGAGGAGTACATCAAGACCAAGGTTTTGCATTCTTCTTTCCACAATGATGGGCTCTAGACATCCATCACTATTCCTTCCAAGGCTTTCATTTCTATTGTAGCCCATGCCAAACATTATTTGTAACCCTCTATTCGTTTCCTCCATGGGTAGGGTTGGGGTGGGTTCTGCATCACGGTATAGCATTCTTGAAATATCTGCCTCACCAACATTTTCCTGACCTAAGTCCCCCCAGTGATGAAATCCAGAAGGATCCGACCTAAGGGCGAGGACAGGTGCTTGAACTGGCTGGGGTTGTCCATGCAACCTAGGAGATTGTGGTAACTCTCCTACAACAAATGCATTTCTCTTCATTCTATAGTCACCACATCCATTGTCTTTGATCATGCCTTTGATTTCGGATATGTCAGGGATGGCAGGTGTCTCTGTCACTGAAGTGGATGTGAGATTGGTTGGGTCTATGTATGAAGTAGATGGTCCTTCATCATTTTTTGGTACTTGGGGAATCTTATAAAACTTAGCTTCCAAGTTTTTGCAGTAGGCAAAAGGTTCAGGATCCCCATATATAGTGACCTCCTCATTTTTACGTGAGAACTTGATGCATTGATGGTATGTCGAAGCCACTGCTTACATTCCATGAATCCATGGGTGACCAAGGAGGATGTTATATGGTAGGTCAAGGTTGAGGACTTGACATGTGGTCTCGATAGTTGCTGGCCCCACTTGAATGGGGATTTTGATAGTACCCTGAGATACTCTTTCTTGGTCATCATATGCCCTTATTGTGATACTTTTGTTCTTATTGATGGAATCCTCAGTGAATCCCAATTTCTTTATAAGTTTTAAAGAATATTAAGGCCTGCACCTCCATCTACCAGGACTCTTTTGACTTTCTTTTTGTCGATTAGGACTTGGAGGTGGAGTGTACGGTTATGAGATGGTTGTGGAGGGAAATCTTGATCTGAAAATGTAATGAGATTTGGGGTAACAATATTACCCATAATAGCCTGAAATTGCTTTGTGTCAAGGGTGGCAGCAATGGTAGATGCAGCTAGTGCTTCATCCAGGATCTATCTATGGGCGGCGAAGATTTTTAGTAATTCCATGATGGAGATTTGTGCGGGTGTTCTTTTCAGCTGGTCAATTACATTGTAATCATAGGGGATGGCCTTTGTGTTGGTAATGGGGGTCTTAGTAGGTGCCCCAGCAATGGTAACCTTTCCACCTCGTGTGGTGACTCCACAGTCATTACTAGCTCCCTTGATATTTATGACGGTGACCAACTTGTTGATGCATCCAACTATCTCCTCGTATACTAGATTAGCGCTAGCATAATTTTGCTTACCCTTATTATTCCCTTGGTTATTTCCCTGATTGTTCCCCTAGTTATGGTTCGGCATCGGATTCATGTATATCTTTAGGTCTTGGTTTCTGGCCGGCTACTCGATGTTGATGACCTTATCCTCAATGAGGTCTTGGATGATGTTTTTGAGTCTCATGCAATTGGTAGTGGTGTGTCATTTGACTTTGTGAAAGTCACAAAGGAGATTCTCATTATAACACGGTGGCTTGGTCGTAGGTTCCATGTACTGCTCGGAATTAGAGATTTTAATTAGATTCTCCTTGACCAACTTCTTCATTATGGACTCAATTGATTCACCCAAAGCTGTGAATTTCCGCTTGGGGGGAAACTTGTTGTGGGGAGGTGGTCCTCATTGATTTCCCACATTATTGATTTGATTGGTGGAAGATGGTTGCGACTGTGCTACTACCGCATTAGTCTACACATTGTTGTGATTATGATTTTGTGATTGATGATAGTTTTGGGTATTTTGCTTAGGAGCACTAATGACTACCTTAGCGTTGACCACGCTGTCGTTCGTGATATTTTTGTTCCTTGACCATGTTCAAGGTTTATCATTGTAGTTGTTAGACGGGCGATTATCCTAAGGTGGAGTGAATGTGGGTACACCTCCTCATGCGGTAAGGGCTCTTTTGATGTTGAGCACCTTTGGGATCAATTGATCATATGATGTAATGCACTACATTTTTAGATACAATGCCAAGTTTTCATCTAGATTGGCTATGATAGTGCAAACTTGTTGTTCCTTTGGCATGGTCCAGTTGCTTTGATTGGCCTTGGATCGCCATCTTTGCAAGAATGATGCGAATAACTCTCCTTTTTGTTGTTTGAGTGCAAATAGTTCTTCTAAACTGACATCCACACCCATGTTGAAAGCATAATTTTTTAGGAAAGCTTCCACTATTTCTTTGAATGTTTTAATGCCCGTGGGTAGGTGAGAAAACCATTCCATAGCTACACCAATTAGGCTTCGGGCGAAGAGTCACATTAGATACGTGTCATCATATGCGACCTCCATGCAGTGCACCTGAAATTCCCTGATGTGGTTCTCAAGGTTGCCCATTCCATTGTATTTGTCGAATTTGGGGATCTTGAATCCCTTTGGAAATGGTACCATGGTGAAACTTCTATCGAATGGATAAGGGCACAAATTGCTTGGTGTTCAAGTTGTTTTTCCCACTTAGAGGTCCAACACCTGTTGTGAGAGCAGTTTGATTTGTGTTGCAACATCTCTGCTCGGATCGGGAGGTGGGATGAATGAATTGTGAGGTGTTTGAAGTGTTTGATGGGTGGGGAGAGTACTAGTAGGCATTTGTTGTGAGCTTGGTTGTATGTTCAAAGCCTAATGGTATGCCTGCATTTGCATCAACAAAGCTTGTTGTTGATCTTGTTGTTGTTGTTCCAACAATGCTTGTTGTTGGTCCATCTGCTGTTGTTCCCATGAAGCCTGTTGTTGGTCGATCTACTGTTGGGCTAGTAAAGCTTGTTGTTGGTCTAGCTACTGTTGTGCCAACAATGCTTGTTGTTGGTCGAGCTGCTGTTGTGCCAGTAAAGCTTGCTGTTTAGCTTGTTGCTGGGTCTAAAAATCTTGCAGGGCTTGTTGGTAGGCTTGCAGATGGATTGCTTGTAATTGTGCTTGATACTGCGCTTGTGCTTGTTGTTGGGCTTATGCTTGGGCTTGGGCTTGAGCTTGCGCTTGAGCTTGTGCTTGGGCTTGGGCTTGAGCTTGAGCTTGTGCTTGGGCTTGAGCTTGCGCTTGTGCTTGTGCTTGGGCTTGGGCTTGAGCTTGAGCTTGTGCTTGGGTTTGAGCTTGCGCTTGTGCTTGTGCTCAGGCTTGGGCTTGAGATTGAGCTTGTGCTTGGGCTTGAGCTTGCTGCTTTTGCTGTAGTACTCTCTGTTGGCTGGCCTTTTGGGCAACTTGCATCATGATGATGAAGGAATTTGACATGTTAACTTTTGGTGGAATTGGTGGTGGATTAGGAATGGTGCTAATTGTCGTGGTGAGTGGGAGGGTGATGTTGGTGGTTGGGATTTGAGTCATTGGAGGAGTAGTCAAGATGCTTGGTCCTTGAGATGGTATGCCTTGGGGGATTTGCGGACCAACTAGTGTATTGATTGTGGTGGCCGGGATGGTTGCCACTTGCGATTGCGATGCTGCCATCCAAAAAGGTGCGCTTGATGTGATGATCGGATTTCCTTGATTTGTGAAGCTAGCAATAGGTAGGGGGGGAAGACCCAACCCAAGAGGTGTTACGGACACTTGTGGTAATGGAGGGAGTAATGGTATGTTCCCTGGGAAGAATGCTAATGTAAATAGGCTGATGATTTTGGTTACTCCAAACAAATTACCTTCCTCTGGTGAAAGAGAGGTTTGTATGTCTAGTGGATAAACCGGCATGGCATGAAATGAGGTTGAATCAATGTGATTATGGAGTGTGAGTGGGATGTATGGGTGAGATGGGTTTTCCGAAATAGATGTAGCCAGTGTGGGGGTGATGATTGTTTCTTTATTAGCCACAAGGCGGTGTTTTTGCAATTCCTAGAACATGGCACTCCCCTTGTTCACATTTGGGGAGGTTGGTGTGATGACTGATGTTGTGCAAGGTACTTCCTAGTTGATGTTGGACAATGGGGATGCATCTGTACTAGTGCTTATGTTAAGGTCGGGAGGGGGCATGACCCCTCCTCTTACTATCGTATTTAGGTATTTGAACATAGCACTAACAATTTTGCGGTTCTCTGGATTTTGAACCATTTCCATGATTTTAGTTTGTATCATCCCCATGTCCTCATTTGTGATGTCCTCTTGATGACTCTCCTCTTGAGGTTTTTGTGACGATAAGGGAGAGTTTCTTGGGGAATTGCTTGATCCCACTAGGTTCACTACGATATTTAAATGACTCATATCCATAGAAGCTGATATTTCTCTGATATTCTCCATGTCCTTCTCGTATTGAGATCCTGTTTGGACCATAAAAAATAGGGATTTGTTCGATCCTAATCCTTTAGGTCCAAAAGAGAAGAACTAGGGAAGCTAAAAGATCAAAGATGGTGATAATGATGATGGTTTAAATGGATGACGATGAGGGAATGAAACCTTTTGAAGGACTCTTGAAGGTGTATGCTAAACTTGTAAGGGCTTTTTAATTGATTGATTGTGATAATTTGACTAGCTATGTTAAGTCAAACAAGATTGTTGTGAAGTTGTTTTCCTTAGGAAGTTGTGTTATCCTAAGGGAACTTGCACAAATGGATGAATTGGAAAAGTGTGTTATGCCAATGTGTTTGAGAACTAATAGTCTTTAAGAAGTTGTGTTATCTCAAAGAAAATTTATCCAATGGTTGAGACTATGTTGGCTAGGTGCATTAAGCCAAGATATGATGATGTTGATTTATCCCTCTAAGTTTAGTGTGATGATTGATTCTAGAGTTCTCGAAAGGTTTGATGATGAAATGAGATTTGGTTGATGGAGGAATGGATGAGAATGACAACTTTGATCTTGAACCTTAACCTAGATGCAACTCTCTCTACAAAACTTTGGTATTGAAGAATATGCTAGACTTCCTATGGGAGAAATGCAAACCTTTGAAAGAGTTCAGGATTTTGTTGACAATAAAATGCATATAATGCAGGATTATTCTTTGAAGCATTTTTGTAGAAGTTGTATACTATTCTTTCTCTTACCTCAAGGAGCCGTTCAAGGCATTGCTCATGAGTTTTTTGACTTATTTTTTTGAACTTTGGTTTTGGAATCTTGATCTTTCGGGAAATCATTGGGAACAACACATATGAGGTTCAAATTGTCTTTTATCTTGCTTTAATGAGCTTCTTTTTATCCAAGGCACTTGATTATTTATGTTCCAAACTAGATGTCTAATGTCCCACTTCTTTTGTAATCCCACAAAGTCCATTATGTGGAAATCGAGAAAGAAAATAGGTAAAAAGTCTCCTATGTTTATCCTTATTGGAAACAAATGATGATAGAATCCAAGCACTTAGAAACCTCTAAGGATATGATCCCTAGGGAAAGCAATAGTACTTGAACTCGTCAAAGATATTTGTTCCCTCTAAGGTGTTTGAAATTTGAGGTTTTTGTGAATGTTTGTTTTTCAAATGTTTTCAAGATCAAGAAATGTATTTCTTCCATGCACTCTTTTACACTCCTAGGATGATGAGACAATACCTTGTTGGGTTCCCACTTGGATAAATCTAGCTATGCATATCTTGTGGGAATGGCTAAATGCTTGACCACACTGGCTCCCCTCCACGACACTCACTTATTTGGGTCAGCCAAGAATTAGTACCCATGAATCTCCCATGGCATACTTTCCATTTCTACAACAAGACCGCATGTATGCATGGGGCGGCTTCAAAGGACATGACCTTTTGCACCAACAAGATAGACAAGGTTTTTGGCCTTCTAGAAATTTGGCTCATAATTAGGGTACCCGTTCAGAAGGCCACATGAGAGGTAGGATCAACCCATATAAAGAGTATTACCAGCTTGTTCGTAGGAGCTCCTGTAATCATGAACTTTCTTCACCATTCTAATTTATATACCGGTTGGGAATAGCTTGGCATTTAGCTCGTTACCTGTTTGAGTCATTCCCTTGGGTGAGTACTTTTTCCCACAAGGCAGGGCCTCTAAAGGTGTACAATGGCAAGAAAGTGCATTCGTAGTTCAATCATATTTGTTAAGAAATAAAGAGAGAACACTCACAATGCCTTTTTCTCACACTAGACAAGTTTGTTCAATTTTTAAATGCCCAAATTGAAGTGTGGAGGCAATCTTTTTGACAAGTTAATATCAAAAAAATGCTTTTGATTCTCAAGATCGCTATAAAGCGTGAGAGAAGCGCATACGCATTTTGATGATGTTAATTTGTAAAAAAGTTTTCAAAACATGAAAGACACTTGTTCATTTTAAACCTCAAAGCAATAATGAATTCTTTTTAAGCACCAAATAGAAGTGTGAATTTGTCTTGTTCAATTGTTACCTTTTAAACCAAATCTAGTTTGTTTGCCTAAAGTTCTTTTTAGCCCCTTGGCAACTTTTGAAAGGAAATTTGATTTGTAAATTTTAGAACCAAATTGAAAATTAGTGTCCAAAGATTAATGAACTTATCAAATTCTTTGATGAGTGTTGAAAAAAACTTTAGTGTTTAAAAGCACTTTGTACAAAATAAGCATGATTACATAAATAAAAGTTTGCTTGTTCTTTTTAGAGCCCAAAAGAATTTTAGTATATCCTAATAGTATGAAGGTAATAAAAATCCTTAAAAAGAGATCATAAGTCCTCCCAAGAGTGCTTAAAAACACTTAATAACAAAGTTTTGAAAATGTGTATCAGTCATTTACGGCACAACAAAGCAGATACGGTGTGCAACAGGTCAGATGCAATGCAGCAGAGCAAATGTGCCACTTGAGCAGGTGAATGTGGTGCAACAGAGCAAATGCGTCACTTGAGCAGGCGAATGCGGTGTAGTAGAGGAAATGCGTCACTTGAGCAAGCGAATGCGGTGCAACAAAGAAAATGCGTCAGTTGAGCAAGCGAATGCGGTGCAGCAGAGAAAATGCATCATTTGAGCAAGCGAATGTGGTGCAATAGAGAAAATGCGTCACTTGAGTAGGCGAATGCGGTGCAGCAGAGCAAATGCATCACAAAATCAGGTAGTTGTGTTGTTCTGTACTTGTACATAAGCAAAAAAAAGGCACGGAATTTTCCAAAAGAAAAACATGATTAGAACTTGGTTGCCCTCCTTCTAGCACCAAAATGTGAACCCCTAAACCTGCAATTGCACAAAGAAGTCAAACATTGTTAGTGTTAGATCAAAATGCATACAAAGATTTGAAGAATTCCCCATGAAATCCACCTATTTAAACTACAATTAGGAAATGAAGAACAAGCTTAAATAACATGAAAGTGAATCCTAATTTAGCCAATAGATTAAAGATCCCATGGGGGAATTGGTGCCAATGGAGTGTTGCAATTGGCCCTTTCCCAATTCCTATGTTGTAAATGGTATGTGATTAGAGAAATGGTCAAATCTCCAAAGAGATTTGAGCATAACCTTGTTGCAAATTTGGAGAGATGATGGATGATTGTGAACAAAGAGAAAAATTAGTTCTCAATTGGAGAGACTAACTTTGCATATGAGTTGTGGATGAAGATTGAGGAGAAGAGTCTTCAATTTATAGATTTCAAAAATTGGAAGAAGAGTGAGTTTGAGCAGTGTGGGACCATTCAACATCCAATGGCCAAGTGCCACTTGTCAGGATGTGAATGGTTGATGGTTGTGCACATTTTGATCAATGTGCATGATAAATGCCATGAGATTCAAATTTGAATTTGAAAGTTGGCAAGTTTAGAGGGAAGCGAAAATGGAGTTAATGTCACTTGGATCAAGGCTAAGGACATGTAAAAGACATTAAGTGCCTTGTTGGAAGTACCCATCCTATTTGAATTTTGAATTCAAATTAAGGGAATATTCCCTTTTGATGCCATGTGAGGGAAAATAGATGAATTAATAAATCAAAGTAATTGATTTATTGTGCAACTTGTAAAATCTAGAGGATTTTAGTGAGAGGGATTAACTTAATCAAGGTTTTGATTAATTTAATGAAGAATTAGATGATTTGACAATTTTGACTCAAATAGATGAATTAATTTAAATCAGAATTGAGAGGAAATGATTTAATTAAATAAATGATTTGATTTATTTAACTAAGGAGGAATATGTTAGATTAAATCAAATAAGGTTTAATTTATTTAATTTAATAAGATGACTTTAGATAATTTAATCAAATAAAAAGATTTATTTAATTAAACAGAGATGTAAGGTCAATTAAATTAAATTGATTAATTTAATTATTGAAAGATGAAGACTTAATGCAATAAATAATGATTTATTAAATTAAGAGATATAATATGATGAAATGCTGAGAGTATGATTTAGGAGGAAATGTCATTAGTAATCTGGATTAAGTGTGCCAAATCGAGAATGTGCATTTTCCATGTCTACAGATAGTTGTTCTTGGTAGGGGTTCATCTTTGTTGCATTTTGGTGTTGTTGATCTGATTGTTATGTGGAGGTGTTGTTTGTTGCACACTTGGTTAAATGTTAGCAACTTTATTTTTGTTTGGTCTAGGAGCACTTAACACCACCTTACAATCTACCACACCATAATTTTTTATATTCTTGTTTTTAGCCCAAACATGAGGCTTGTTGTTTGAGCTAGTTGATAGGAAATTGTCTTTGTAAGCTTGAGTATTTCCCTGTGAGATCAAAACTTTCTCGATGTTAAGGGATCTAGGGACAAGATCATCATAAGATATGATGCACTAAATTTTCAAGTGGAAATATAGATCTAGATCTAGATTTTCTATAATGATTCCTACTTGTTTATCAAGAAGATGCCACTTGCTCTTACTAGCTCTTTGTCTCCACCGTTGTAAGAAGTTAGAGAAAGATTCTCCTTTGTTTTGTCTAAGAGTATACAATTCTTCTAGGCTTATGTCCATGTCAAGGTTAAAGGAGAAGTGATCTATGAATTTATCGCTGATTTCTTGGAATGTTATGATATCAAGAGGCAGTTGAGAAAACCAATCCATGGTAGGACCTATTGAAATTTGAGGGAAGAGGAGCATTAATGATCTATAAACGGATCTAGACTATATGCAATATTGAATGCTTAAACTTTTACAATGATTATTCCAAGTTAATAACATCAAAATTAACTTATGGAAATAACAAAATGAAAGAAATAACAAGGTGATTATAACATAATGGAAGAAAGTGAGAGAAAGAAAGAGAGAAATGCAAATAGAGTTTGATTACGAAGTTCGCCACAAATGTGACTACGTCTCCGGGCTGGCTCCAATAGAGAACGATCGATCTGATTAATCTCCAAATGAATTACAAAATTGCACCAAGACCATTTCTTCTAGCACTTCAGCAGCATAACAATACTCCAATGTACGAAAATGGCTCCAAAAATCTCCTTACAATCCCTTTTTGAATCACCTAACACCTGTTTCACTTGAAAATTATGAGTCCAAAAACTCACTCACTCTCTCTCCTTTAAATACATAAAAATTACTCAAATTGGCCTTTTAACCAATTGATTTTACAATATTCACCTTATCTCTCCAAAATACATAAAAATCTTGGTAATCTCCCATATTTGTATATAAATCCCCTAATAATTAAACTAAGCCCTTTTTAGTTATTCATTCCCGGGCTGATATTGTTTTGGTGGTTTTGATTTAATCCTTTAAAAAGGATTATTGTTTGTTTTATTTAAAACTTAGGGGAATTGGTTTTTAAAAAATAAGGCATTCGGTTTTGGACACTTAACAAATAAAACCGATACCATCTAATAGTCTAAAGCCATTAGATGGCTTATCGGTGGTTAAGATTTTTATTAGGCCGACGGTTGGGGGTTCAACCCCCGCCACTGGCTTTTAATAGCCATTTGCCAATTTTAAATCAACAAAAAAAATTCATCACCATTCTTAAATAGGCCCGAGGATTTGGTGGAATGGCCGAGCCCGTAATTCATGAGGGAGAGGTTCAGGGTTCAAATCCCCAAAGGATATTTTTTAACAAACAAGACAACTCTTTCAACTATCCACCGGAGATAGAAGGGGGACGATGCAACCGACGGGCCACGTTTCACACCTAGAGGGTGCCACATGGTGAAAACTGATTAGCCCTTGTAGTTGATGTGCATGACAACTATTGCTAACTGGCCGATGACTGTGCATTGACTCTGATGCCAACTGTACCTGCCACGCCGATGTTGATTGGATGTACGAATGACACGTGTCCACATGATTCGCTAACCAGGCTGACATCACCTACTCCATCATCGTGCCATGTCGAAATGCATGGAATGTACAGAATTCCACGTGTCAGCTCCTAATTGGTCGACCTTGGATTTGTACGAACTACTGACGTCATCTTGTACCTTCTAGTTACCAAGTCAACAAGAGCTTTGACCAGCTGTATCTTTAGCATACGATGTCGGATTTTGATGAAATGAGTTGCGTTGGAAAGCTAGTGACGAGCTCTTCATGATGATGCCATATTTGAAAACTTTTGATGACATCATTTTTTTACCTTCTGGACGCCCCTGATCCCAGTTTGACCCAAGGTTTGACTAGCCATAACTTGCACAAACAGACTCCTTTTTGCTCCATTCGAGTTGCGTTGGAATCAGGACACCGAGATCTTTTTGATGGTGCAGATTCTAGAGAGAATGGAGACACTTCAATTTCCACTAAAAATATCCACCGGATTGGGCCTCCCCACTGAAGACCTTTTGGACCTCCAAAAGTGACATTTACTCTGACATCAAGTGAGGACTTGGCCTCCCCACTTGTCCTGTATCCTCTGTACATTTGCATACCTGGCTCACAAGCACAATGAAGGCTACAATAACATTTTTGGACATAAACATTATTCTATCACTTCCATAAGCTTCTACATCGACTATCGTAGCCACTAACCAACAAAAATTGACTAGCATCAAGCTGAACAATAATGCAGAAATGAAAGAGAACAAATCAACAAGATATCGATCCTTTATAACAGGAACATTTTCACCCAAGGAACCATCAATGCTTTCAATCATCATTCCCTCATGCTATACTGCGGGTGCATCCTGCAACATCTGACCCTGGTTAGCTACTCCAAGTTCAAGTTTAGAACCACCTGTGCTGACAAACATAAGAGTTAATTCTTTACTTGCATTAATTACCCTCTTTAACTGCCCTGTGTTTGCAAAAGAACGATCAGTCTTAATCCTGTGAGAATGTACAATATACTGTATGCCATCTTTAAACAAGTGATAATGATTCTTTTCCCTGTAGAAAATTGATTTCCGATCATATAAATAAGGGCTACCAAGCACTATCCCACAGATATCCAGTGGAACCACATCAAACTGTACTTCATTCACAAACTTACTAGTGATTGTGAATCTTAAGGTGCATTGTCTTGTTACTTGCAACTTATCATTTTCACAAATCCAGCCTAGTGGATAAGGTTTCTTATGTTGTGTAGTTTTTAATCCCAAGTTATTTACAATACTTTCTGAGATCAGATTAACCTGAGATCCACTATCTATTAGTGCATCAATTTTACTGTTCTTAGCAACAACCCTTAAATGAAATAGCTCATTCCTTTTCTTATCTTCAGAGACATCATTCACTTTAGAAGTAGAAGCACAACTATCAAAGGAAACACTGAAAGTAGGAGCTTTACCTTTCATACCCATAGCTGTTATCTTAGTTTCATCATTTGAATCAGAACCAAGATCCATAACAACATTTGTGGATTTCTCCTTACCCTTATGTTTCTGATTATGTCTTTGAGCCCAATTAGGCTTCAATTCGGGATGCAACTTCCAACAATGATCTTCATCATGACCCTTCCTGTCACAATGAGGGCAAGCAAACTTATCATCCTTCTTAACTGTAGCTGCCTTCTTTCCTTTCCCTATCTCTGCAACCTTAGAAGATTTCTTTACAGAGTTATCATTATCAAACTTATCAATAAAAGATCCTTTACCCCTTGACTCTAAGTGTGTAGCTTGAACAGACACTTCATCCAAATTACAAGGGTTTAATACCAAAATGGAATGTCTAAGATATGAATGAAGACCTCCTATGTACTTTAACAAAGTATCCTGGGTGTACAAAGGTACATTCAAAGGAATAGCCCTTTTTCTAAATTCATGGGTGTACTCCTGGATGGATTGACCCTTCCCTTGCCTAAACATTTGCCAGTCCATCATTAACTGTTGCAGATGGCCTTAGGGATAGAATTGTTTTTTAAGAGCATTAATAAATTCTGCCCAAGTTAAACTGACTCTACCATGCTGTGAAATTTCTACGTTAGACTTACTCTCCCACCAGGTTAAAGTTGTACCTCCTAACCGAAGAGTAGCTAATTGGATCCTATCAACATCATCTAATAGGTTCTGGACTCTACAGTAGACTTCTACTTGCTTAATCCAATCATCCAATTTTTCAGCATTAAGTTCAACACAATACTTTGGTAAATCAAATTTTACATCCAATTTAATTTTAGGCTTATGCCCACTCTTAAAAGGATTAAAAGAAGTAGAATAAGGAGAAGATGGAGAAGAGGGAGAAGAGGGAGAAGAGGGAGGAGAAGAAGAAAAGGGTGATCTGGTTGCTTGCCACCATCTCCATGTTTTTTCCCTTTCTTGTCTTCACGAACATCTTCCTTCGATGAACCTCCTTCACGTTCCTTTTGTTCTTGTCTTTCTTGGAAAAGAATGTCCACCTTAGCCTTCATCTCAAGGAATGCTCTTTGGAATTCCTGCTCACTGATTTCTTCAGGAACCTCCATTCCAGACACAAACATCTTCAAAAAACTTCTTCGCTTCCCGATCTCAGGATTAAAGTCTTCAAGCTTGCCTTCACCCTTTTGAATCCTGGATCTCGTTAGCATTCAAGAAAACAACTGCAATAATAGTCAACTAAGCTCTGATACCACTTGATCTGTAAACGGATCTAGACTATATGCAGTATTGAATGCTTAAACTTTTACAATGATTATTCCAAGTTAATAACATCAAAATTAACTTATGGAAATAACAAAATGAAAGAAATAACAAGGCGATTATAACAGAATGGAAGAAAGTGAGAGAAAGAAAGAGAGAGATGCAAACAGAGTTTGATTACGGAGTTCGCCACAAACGTGACTACGTCTCCAGGCCAGCTCCAATAGAGAACGACCGATCCGATGAATCTCCAAATGAATTACAAAATTGCACCAAGACCATTTCTTCTAGCACTTTGGCAGCATAACAATACTCCGATGTACAAATATGGCTCCAAAAATCTCCTTACAATCCCTTTTTGAATCACCTGACACCTGTTTCACTTGAAAATTATGAGTCCAAAAACTCACTCACTCTCTCTCCTTTAAATACATAAAAATTGCTCAAATTGGCCTTTAACCAATTGATTTTACAATATTCACCTTATATCTCCAAAATACATAAAAATCTTGGTAATCTCCCATATTTGTATATAAATCCCCTAATAATTAAACTAAGCCCTTTTTAGTTATTCATTCCCGGGCTGATATTGTTTTGGTGGTTTTGATTTAATCCTTTAAAAAGGATTATTGTTTGTTTTATTTAGAAATTAGGGGAATTGGTTTTTAAAAAATAAGGCATTCGGTTTTGGACACTTAACAAATAAAACCGATACCATGAAATAGTCTAAAGCCATTAGATGGCTTATCGGCGGTTAAGATTTTTATTAGGCCGACGGTTGGGGGTTCAACCCCCACCGCTGGCTTTTAATAGCCATTTGCCAATTTTAAATCAATAAAACAAATTCATCACCATTCTTAAATAGGCCTGTGGATTTGGTGGAATGGCCGAGCCCATAATTCACAAGGGAGAGGTTCGGGGTTCAAATCCCCAAAGGATATTTTTTAACAAACAAGACAACTCTTTCAACTATCCACCGGAGATAAAAGGGGGACAATGCAACCGATGGGCCACGTGTCGCACCTAGAGGGTGCCACATGGTGAACACTGATTAGCCCTTGCAGCTGATGTGCATGACAACTGTTGCTAACTGGCCGATGACTATGCGCTGACTCTGATGCCAACTGTACCTGCCACACCGATGCTGATTGGATGTACGAATGACACGTGTCCACATGATTCGCCGACTAGGATGACATCACCTGTTGCATCATCATGCCACATTGACATGCACAGAATGTATAGAATTCCATGTGTCAGCTCCCAATTGGTCCACCTTGGATTTGTATGAACTGCTGACGTCATCTTGTACCTTCTAGTTACCAAGTCAACAAGAGCTTTGACCAGTTGTCTCTTGAGCATACGATGTCGGATTTTGATGAAACGAGTTGCGTTGGAAAGCTAGTGATGAGCTCTTCGTGATGATGCATCTTTGACAACTTTTGATGACATCATTTTTTTTACCTTCTGGATGCCCCTGATCCCAGTTTGACCCAAGGTTTGATTGCCCATAACTTGCACAAACGGACTCCTTTTTGCTCCGTTCGAGTTGCGTTGGAATCAGGACGCCGAGATCTTTCTGATGGTGTAGATTCTGGAGAGAATGGAGACACTTCAATTTCCACTGAAAATATCCACCGGATCAATTAAATAAGAATCATTGTATGCCACCTCCATACATATGATGTTAAACTCTTTGAAATGGTCCACAGGACTTCCTCTCCCTTTGTATTTATCGAATTTGAGGATTTCAAAGTTGGGAGGGAATGGTACTATTACAATGTTTTGATCAAATGGATAGGGACATAAGTTTTGTGTATGGGGCTTCTTTGTCTTGCTAATCTAAAGGTCTTGCATTTCTTCTAATAACAATTTAAGTTGTGATGCTAGATCATCTTGTGGGTTTGGTGGAGGAACATATGTTGGGATGATAGATGTGTTGTATGCGGGATTCTGATATGATAAGGTGTTGTATAGGGTGTATGGTGGCATGGGGTTCTATGAAGGTGATTGTGGATTTGATGTATATATTCCTAACATGTTTGTATTGATGATTTTTTGTTGAGGATTATAGTAGGAACATTTTTTTTGTTGTTTGTGGGCATATTGTTGAGCTAGTAAGGCTTGTTGTTGTTGAGCTAGAAGGGTTGCTTGTTGTTGTTGAGCTACTAAGGTTGCTCGATGGGATTTCTTTTGTTGTTGTGCTAAGGTTGCTTGTTGGGCTTCTTGTTGTTGTTGTGCTAAGCCTTATTGTTGGGCTTGTTGTTGTTGCTATGCTAAGGCTTTTTGTTGGGATTGATGTTTTTGTTGTGCTAAGGATATTTTTTGTGCTACTAAGGCTTCTTGTTGTTGTTGTTGCTATTGTTGTGCTTATTGTTGTTGTTGTGCTACTATGGCTGCTTGATGTTGTGCAACTATGGCTAGTTTTTGTTGCTCCTATTTGATGGCTTGTTGATAAGCCTATTATGCTTGTTGTAAAGCTAAGAATGCACTTATAATGTAGGTTTCGTTGGTTGTTGGGACATCTATGATGGATTATGGGTGTTGATGTTCTGAGTGGGTAGTAGATGGTTGATGAGAGGTTGAGGGTTTTGTTGGTTAAATATTCCTTGTAAGATGGTGGATTGAGATGGAGGAATGTAGGTTTGAAATCCCATTTGATTTTGCATGGTGAAAGCGACCATGGTGAAAGATGAGGATGGTGCCATTATATTTTGAGATAGTAATGACACACTAGGACATTGAGTCCTTTGATTAAAAAGGTTCTCTTGTCCCATGTCTTGAGGATTTCCTTATGTTAGGGATGTGGACAAGGTATTTCCTGGGTTGATGGAATTTGTGACCAACGGATTGTTTTGAGATGGGTTGATAATGGATGGGATGGATGTGTTTTGTGAAGCCAATGGCATGGATGAACCAATTGGAGAATTGGATAGAGATTTCCCTATTTGTAGTAAGGGTTGATTTTGTGCTAGAGTGTTGGCATGCCCTTGTGGGTTGATTTGAGACACTTGATCCACACTACTTTGCATGATGTTTATCACACTTGTGGTATTTGTGGGGATAGATTAAGAGGGGTGTCCTCGATATGGATGTTGGGGATCTTTGGGAATGAGAGGAGCACAAAAGGTAGGTGTCCAAATAGTGGTTAGGGATGGAGGATTGGTATCGAGGGTACCCACAAGTGTGTTGCTTTCTAATGGAAGAGTTAGACCAAAGTCCTTGGCAAGACTAGTTGCAAGACTAGGAGTGGATGTTTGATTCAACCCTAGTGATGGAGTTGTGAATCCTTGTGTCAAATTTTGTGCAACAAATGATGGGGAAATTGGATCTACGTTTTCCAAGGCTTAATGTTCCATTGTTTCCTCCCTAGTAAGTTCAAATGGGTTATTTGTAACATCTTCAATCTCATATGGACCTGATGGAGATGATGGTTGTTGTGATGGGGTAACTTGACTTATTGGATCAAATTATTGAGGATTTGGATCACTTGAGGTGAATGTGACTTTGGTTTTCTCCATGATTATCTTGTGTTGTGATCTTGTCTTTACCATAAATTTTGGGTCAACTATGGGAGAGTTATGTTGAGATTTGTAGTGTTTCAACTCTCTAGTTGACTCAAATCTAGGTAAAAGAGATGATCTAAGTATTTTTGGAGCAATAATGACAATGGGAGATGAAAAGGTGGATGATGTGGAAAGTGATCTTTGCAAATGTTTTGGGTTGACACTTTTGACTTAAGAGTTTGATTTTTGAGGTTTGATAAAGGATGATTATGAACTTGGATATATTTAGGGTAGACTCGTGACCTTCCAGATAAACTAGTTCAAATATGATAACTAACTTAACTAAGTGCATGGAAAAGGATACATTTCACATGCAAAGTAGCTAAATTAGGGTTTGGTTTAATAGATGTTCAAGTCAAAAAGTTGTTGGTGTGTTCAATTTTTTTGAAAAGTTTGGCGAAGTAAAGGATGAAATTTGATGAAGGGGTGGATGAAATGTTTGACCCAATTTTGACCTAGAGTGAACCTTTGTTTGATAAGACCAAGGTGGTGAGAAACATGCTAGACCTCTAAATTTTTCAAATCCTAAAGACTTAATGATTTAAATAGGTTCAAGATCATGAAAGAGACTAGGTTTTTGACTATAAAAGAATGCATACAAGCCTAGATTGTTCCTTGAAGCATGTGTTTGTAGAAGTTGTATACCAACCTAGTTCTATTTTGGTGAAGTGCTAAAATTTATTTTTGGAGATTTTTGGGACTAAGATGCCTAAGTTTGAAATGACAACCTGTAGACCTTCTCTTGTGGATTCTAATTTTTTGTGAGATCATTTAGAGAAGTTAAGATTATGATAATGAGGATATTTATCACCACATAGGTGGTCGTAATAGGGGCCTTCTAGCCTCAATATCAGATTCTTCTTCTTCGTCTAAGATGTTTGATGTGTTTCTCCATTGAGCTGGTGTTTATTTTGTTTCAAAATTGAATCTTCTCAAACTACTAATTATATCTATTTGTTCTCCTTCAATGAGCTCAAATTTTGGTTTAATAATAGTAGACATAAGGTTGGTTTGTTCAATGGGAGCGATCGGTCTCCAAATGGTCATGTGGGGTTCAATTTGTCAAGTTATCTTGCTTAAGTGAGCTTCTTTTTACCACAAGAACTTCTCTTGATTAAGTTTCAAACTAAATGTCTATGTCAGAAACATCATAAATTTCACAAGGTCCATTTTGTGAAAATCATGAGGTTGAAGCCATAGTTTCCTATGTTAACTTTGGGAAGTACGCATTGAGATATAAACCAAAATATTTAGAAGTCTCTAAGAATACATTCTTAGGACAAAGATTAATATCAAGGTTTTGTCAAAGGGTATCCATACTTAGACCAAGGGGTTTGAAATTTTCAAAAGACTTTCTTGATGTTTGTTTGCAATGTTTTGGAATGAAGCAAAGTATTAAAATGGCTCACAAAAAATTACCATCTTAGGTTCAAAAGATACTACTTGCTGAATCCCCACTTGGATTTCTCCAAACAATAAGACAATGTGAACAACTAGAGATTTGGAAACACTAGGTCCCCTCCACACCACACACTTCTTAGGACCACCAAATCTCTAATCCTGAAGATCTGATGATCCTAAGGATTTTTTTGTTTCAACAATGAATAGTAAAATGTGGGGCAACTTCAGAATGACCATTCTTGTACCAACAAGAATAAAGGTTTTTGGCTTCTAAACAATTGGTTCTTAGTAAGGGCTTTCGTTCAAGGTGGCCATACACACGACAAGATTAGCTCAATATTGTTTCAACCAAGAGGCTTCCCAATCCTTTCCTAAGAAAGGATTTTGACATATCACATAGATACTAAGGGTGACACTTATCGGTATGACACATCTACACCTGTTTATGACTTTCATCACAAATGCATTTTTTATATAGCCGTTTGAAATAGCTAGGCTTTAGCTCATTATCAGTTGGGTCGTTCCCTCCTTTCGAAGCAGGGAAGAAGGTCCTCTAAAGATTAAAAAAATAAATTATGTATGTTTGTAGTTTGATCTCTCAGTTAGCATGAAGCAAGGAGAGAGAACACACAACACCTTTTCCCTACACTAGCATGCGGTTCATTTTTAATTCAAATTGAAATATGTGGGTGATTACACAAAATGTCCAAGGAATGTTTTTGATTCTCAAGATCACCGAGTGGTGTGAGAGAAGTGCATAAATATTCAATGTCAAAAATGTAAATCATAAGACATGGAAAACACTTGTTAATTTTAACCTTCAAAGTAAAGGTGAATTTATTTTAAGCACCAAACAAAGTGTTAAATTGTATTGTTTAATTTTAAACCCAAAATAAAATGATGTAGTGAGGGTTCATTTTTTTTATGTTTGAGAGTTCATTTTAAAATCCAATTGAAAGCTTGTGTGGTCCTAAAGCATAAAATGAAAAGAATGATAAATGGGTTATAATTTCCCCAAAAGCTTAAAACACTTTTTATAATTATAATATTGAAAGAAAAGAATGCTTCTTCACTTCAACTTTTATTGTCCAACCTGCAAAACCCAGTTAACCTAAAAAAGTGAGAAGTCACTGATGTGTCTTAAAAGTAGATAAAATTAGAAAATTAAAGAACACGCTAAAAATTGATCACTATTTTTCTTACTAGATAAGGGCATCGTTGTTCATGATAGAGTCACCATAAAGAAAATGAGCATCACTCTAGTGAATTTTAGCATCGATCTATAGAAATCTAGTGATGATGATAGTGTCACAATTTGCTAGCGTCGACATTTGCACATTATTGATACCTCTAAAATTATTCAGCATAACTATTTATTTTAATTAGTACCAAGGTATTAATTACGTGTCACTATTTCTAATGATGATAGTGTCACTATATGGCGATGCCCAACAAAGGTGTTGCTAAAATTCCCTGGAGCATCATTATATCCTTGAAGAATTAGAAAGAATGGAATTTGAGATAGAAATTGATTAAATTTTATTTGTTATGCCCTCCTTCTAGTTCTAGAATGTGATTGATGGATTAGTATGGGCCGATTATGCTTTATCCATGAAGAATCAAAGCATAATTAAGCGACTAACTTCAATCTCAATAGGATCAATCAAGTGAAAATTAAACCTAGCATCCATTAATGCCAAGCATACTAAACTATGAAAGCTTTAAAAAAGTATACTCTAATCCACTAAAACCTATCCTATTGTGGGAGTGGTTTTGTGTTGATGTGGAATGACGATCCTTTCCCAATCTCGTGGATAAATGAGCTTGTTCCAATAAGTTTTATTGAAGAAAACCGATGGAACTATTGTGAGATGTGTATGAAAACATGATTTTAACCTAAATGAATAGGATTCAAGCTAATTTAACATGATTTTATGTTAAAATGATATAGATATGCAAGTGCAAAGCTAATCTAAATGGATTCTAAGCTAAAAGATTCAAACCCTAATTAATAAATAAGCTAAATGCATCCATCTAAGTTACGATGGAATCCATTAATGGAAGTGAAACTATTATGCAAGAAATTAAACTAAAAATATGTTAAATATGATTTAATTATAAGTGTGATTGTGAGTGATTTTAACAACATAAGTTTGATGTTGAAAGATGGATCCCTTTGTCTGCAAATAGTGACCTATATATAGGAGAGAAAATAAGAAATGGAGGGTTGAGATAAAAAATGATAATTAATGGTCAAGGATGGAATAAGTTGGAGGTATGGATCATGGATTCTCATCAATGGATGAGAATGAAAGATGAGACTTAATCAAGGGTTCACCTTTGTCCAAAAAAAACACTTTTAACTTCCACAAGAGGTCACAAGTTAACTTGCTCAAGAAGTAAAGTAAGTTTGTTAAAATGAATATTCCCCTTTTTCAAATGAGTGAGGAGAGAGAATATTCTTTGGAATATTCTCATGGGTGAGGAAAATAGACTTATAGTAAATTAAAACAAAGTTTATTTGTGTAAAAGGGGAAGGAATATTCCATGGGAATATTCATTTTGGAGGAATGTGCAAAAGAGGAATATTCCCTTGCAATTGGGGGAGAAATTAGATTTAATTAGGTAATTGATAATTAAAAAAAGGTTTATTTATGTAATTAAGGGTAGTTAGATGATATTCAGTAAATAAATGATTTAATGAAAACGGGGAAAGTGGAATGATATAATTCAATTAAGTAACTTAGGGTTATTTAATTAAATACGAAGACTTAAGGATTTAAATATAATATTTAGATTTAAATTTAATAAGATGAAATGTTAGCATGAAATTGGGTGAATTAACCTAATTAAATCAATTAGGTTACTAGATGCAAATGAAATAATTAATTAAAAGCTAGGATAATTTAATCAATTAAGCGAAAAGAGGATGGGTTTGAGGATGAAATGATGTTAGTATACCTTATTCAAGTACATGATATTATTCAGGACATTTTTAAGTGTCTATATTATGCCCCCACTTTAAAGTGGTTGCTAACACCATTGTTGTGAGAAATTTCTTTAAAGTAGAAGAAGACATGAGAGCTTATTCAGAAAACCCTATGCCAAGTCATATGTTCTCGAATGAATCTACATCATGAATAAAGGGTTTCCCCCAAAATGAAATACTAAAGATAACTTAGTAAATCACATGTGAGCCAACTTAAGGCATGTAATTCACATCCCAAGCTTGCTCCTATATATATACATGGAAGGTGGTCAACTAGGCAAAAGTGACAATAACAAGTACAATACGAGGACAAGGCTACATAACCCCCTTTCCCCCACTTAGTGCATGATAAGGATGAGTCAAGGTGATTGATAAAAAACATGAAAAAATAGTATCAATTAATGAAATTGGGTGCCTCAACATAAGGAAGAGCACCACACTTCTGAAGATGTTGAATTTATCACTTCAAGCCTTACATTCATTAGTAGAATAACCATGAACTCTATGATATGCACAAAATGAACTCTTGTAGTAAAATTTCTTTCATGTTCTTGGAGGGAGAGATATTAGACAATCTTGGAGGAGTCTCAACAAGATACTCTCTTGATAAATAGTAGAAAATGTCCCTTTATTTTGTGACAATGATATCTCTTTCCTATTACTAGATGTGATACTTACACAAGACTCTTTAGATTATGAGATTTTGTGTTCTCCTTGAAGGGAGGGTGGAAAATATAATGAACTCCAATCATTACTAAGATGTATCCTAGGAGTGCTTTGTGTGATGACGTTAATGTTAAGTGAATAATTCTTTGTTTCTTTCATTTATTTTGAAGGACAATAACCAAGACCACTAGTTTCTATCAGTTCAGGATGCACTAATGTTAATGTTGGCTTATATGAATCTTTTGTAAGAGTGTTGATATTAAGTAAGGATTTCTTGTTTCTTTCGAGGGACAATAACCAATACCGTTAGTCATTTCTTATGTGTTAGGTTCTATAGGGACACATATACCTTATTCTCTAGCACCACATCCTTTTCCACTATAACCAAGTTGTTTCATAAGTTCATAACCTTTTCCATAAATATTATTCATTTCTTCTAGATTCGGTGGTTGTTCATAGTCAAGTTCATCAAAATTTGTTGTGTATGCTATCTTTTCTTCTAAAGTGGTTGAGGTGGATGCTTTCAAATTTTGCGTTGACATTTTTCCCTTTTTAGAGTCTTTGTTTATGATCTTGTATTCTCCCATGAAAGTTGTGAGATCTAAGGAACCCCAATAATATTCTAATAGCTTTGTGACTTCCTCAATATGCTTTTCTTTTTCTTTCATGGATTCTACATATGTATTTTGTGTTAGTGTTCTCAAAGTATTTTCCTTGTCTTTTTCAAGTTGTAAAACATTGTAAGGCTCAAAATTGGCTTCAATTTTATGCACTTTATTGTTGTAGATATATACTTCATTTTATGATAAAGAGTTGAAGGCACCACATCCATCTCATGAATCCATGGTCTTCCTAAAAGGGGGTTGTATGGAATATCATGAGGCATAATGTGAATAGGAATTTTTAATGTAACTTTGTCAACTTTAATAGGAAAAGTCATCACACCAAGCAGTCATTTTCCTGCATTATCAAACCCACTAATAGATAAAGAGGTGGGTTGAATTCTTGATTTATCCATGCCAAGCCTATCCAAAAGGGTTACACTACACACATTAAGAGCTAAGCCATTTTCAACAAGGGTTCACTTTATCCCTATTGTATTATATTGAGCTATTATCATGAAAGCTTCATATTATTTTTACACTTCTAATGGAGGTAACTCATCTTGATGGAAATTAATTTCTAAGTTGAATAAAGTTATAGCTTGAATTTTGGTTGTTACATCATTTGATTGCATATTAGGAGGGGTAGGAACTTGTTGTAAAGTACTTTGAATCATGTTATGATAATGAGGGAAGGATTGAATAAGGTCCCACAATGATATCTTAGCACAATTATTCTTTATTTGTTCAACAAGATTGTACTCCTTTTCATTATGTAAAGGAAAATGAGGGTCACTAAGAAAGATAGGGTTAGGAAATGGGAGAGATGTTGAAGGTGTTTTTCTTTTTTGTGGATTGTTTCTAGTGTTATATGTATGAGAAATGATGTTATAATTTGATAGTTTCTAAACATTGTTCTTAGGTGGTTTCAGGAAGAGGATGGGTTTGTTTTGAGTTTCAGGTTTGTGTGAAGGTGGGTAAAGGATGAGTTGAGGTTGAATAATATTAACTTATTTTATGGAAGGATAGTCTAATATCACCTCATTATCTTCATCTAATGAATCCTCATTACTAGTGTTTGGAAGACATGTGTCAATGTTCTAATTTTCTTGCTCCATGATATCCTCCCAGGTATGAAAGGTTTTAGGAGAACTACAAATTATATGTTCATGAAATTCAAAGGTTTTTTATTCTAAAATGACTTAATCACAAGGGAGTTACCAATGGTTGTATTTTCTTTTTTATCAATGATGGCATTCTCTTGTTCAATAATGTTTTCCCTAGGAGAAGAGAGATAAATAGAACTCTCATAACTCTCATTTTTTTGATTGTCTAACACCACAATATATTCTTCACAACTAGGAGAAGAAAAAATGTGTTCACCATGTTTATCTATGATTTCTACCTCTTTAACTAAAACATTCTCACAAGCAAGGGATGAATGGAGACTAGGTAAGGTGATGTTTAGAAATTTTTCTATGATCTCATTCTCTTGTTCATAATATCTTCCCAAGGGGGATGAGGAGAAGGAAAAACAAGACCTTCATGATTCTCAATTATTTCATCTTCCTTCACCAAGATAATTTCTTCAAAAATAAGAGAGCTATTGGGAGGAAAGCAATTGTGATTATCATGATTGTCTATGCTTGCATTTTTTTCTATCACATCATTCCCACACATAGGATAGATAGGAGGGGGTGTCAAATTAAGGAAGGTGTCAAAATTTTCACTCTCTTTCACTAAGAGACTCTCAAAACTAGGAAATGTATTGAATGAATGACTAACATGCTTGTTGATGAGCTTTTTCTTTGTAAAATTCGAAAAGAAAGATACTAACATTTGTGAAAAGTAATCTATACAAACTTAGTGTGAAAATACAAAATGGAAAGAGTCTTGACATGTAATGCAATAACTTGGAATGAAATGTGTAAAAGAAATTTTGAAATTAAGAAATACAAAAAATTAACCATATTAAGCTAGATCTAATTAAATGAATGAAATAGAAGATCAAATAACTAAAAAAGTTATTTGATGACAACAAAAAAAAGCATAGAAATGATTTTTTAATGTTGTAAAAGGAAATTTTAGGTATGATTTGAGACTAAATTTCCTAGAGGGGCATATGAGTACTAGTTAGGGTTTGTGGAGGGTTCAAACAATGAAAAACACACATCACAAAATTTCTAGAAATCTAGGAAAAACACTTGTACAAGGACTAAATCGCCTAGATGGGAAAATGAGTCCCAATTAGGGTTTTTTCACCAAATCCAACAAATTTTGAGTTGATTCTAAGGTTTATAGCTTATATATTGACTTTAATATTTGTAATTACAAAATTTTCATGAAATTGAATGATCTGAGACGTGAAAATGCAACCTATATGCATTTTTCTAAAATGAAAGATTTAGAAGCCCTAAATGAAAATTAACTAATGCAAGACCTAACAAAAAGCTAATGTAAGCTAAATCTAGGACCTTAATGCACTCAAAATCAGAAATAAAGGGTTTGAAGGTTGGGTTCACTAAAATGAAATGGAGGAAATAGGTGGTGCAAAGGATGAGAATGATGGGATCCCACATTCTTTCATATTTCTCTATAGTTCATTCAAGGCAACACTAAGGATCTCAATTCTAAGGGTACAATTGAGAGAAGGGGTTGATATAAGGACTACTTGGGTGTCATGAAAGAGAAAAGAGGGTTCACCACTAAGAAAAGGCTTAGAAAAAGGAAATGTAAATGATATGCAAGTTTGGCTATGTAATCTAGGAAATGAAACTCAAAATTAGAATACTAAACTATGAATGAACAAAGGTGCACTTGGAAACCTAAATATGTCTAAAACAAGGTCTACAATCCTGAAATTATGACTGTTGTTGCATAATCAGAATTATACACTAGTTGGGGTGATTTAGTCCTAGTTTTGGCTTTTGGGTTGAATCCAAAATCTACAACTAGTAAACTAGGATTTACAAGAAATGTCTAGAAATTGGTATATCGGGACTCATACGATAATTGTGGTGATTTAGTCCCAGTATCAAGGTTTTATTGAAACTTTGATATCCTCTAGTGATCTTCTATAACATATCTCCTCTCTAATCTCTAAGTCTAAAACTCTGAATTCTGACCTATAGGTGACTTTTTGTGAAGATGAGAACTTCTTCTTAACTTTGACAACTTTCTTCAATCTTGCAACTTAATCTTCAAATGATCTATAAATTTAAAACAACTAGATTTGTAATCACACATGTAGAGAAGATACAAATGTTGTTTTGTTAGAGCGTAGGGGTTTCCCTTTGTCAAACCCCATTTTGGTAATCAAACCTTGAAATTAAATAAAATAGAATGAAGGAATGATGAGTGAATAAATATGTTGTGTTGCAACTCACCAAACCCTTGTAACAAAGGCTACAATCTTGTATGAAATGGCTAGCATGAATGTAGATCTTGAATCTTGATTGTAAGCTATGGATCTTGACTTGAATTCTTTCTTGAATGATGAAAACCTTCATGACAAATGTTAGCTCAAAAACAAACATGATGCATGATGAATTTGACATGATTCTTGAATCTTGAATATGGCTCCAAAATGCTTGATAATCAACTCTTGAATGCTTTTGAATAATTGAATACTTGAATTTCTAGATCACAATTGCTCATGAAAATTGCTTAGATTGCTAGATCACTTGTTAGGATTGCTTAGGAAAAAAGATGTGAAATAACCTTTTATTTATACTTATTTATGCCAAATTTCTCAAATTTACAACACTACAATCCAACATTATATCTAGGAGAATAAAATCCTACCAAGAATTGAATTTAAAATAGGTCCATGCTAAGTGTGACTCATACACTATTTGGGGTGTATGAGTCCTAGTAGGCTAAGCTTGGGACACAAATTTCAAGAAATATTATGTTTTATGCAAAATTAAAGATCAAGACCTAAAAATTAGATGGGACCCATATGCCCAAGGTTGTGTATGAGTCCAAGATCACTAAATCTGGGATACATAAACCAAAATCATCAAATTATGATTATTTATTAGATATGTGTTGGTATTACCCTTGGAAAGATGCATTAAATAAGGCTTATGGATGCAAAATAAGACCAAACAAGGCATAAAGAAGCCCAATTTTAGCAAGGATGCCCCAAAGAAGTCTTAAAATGTAAAGGGATACATTTTTCTACACTACAACTTTTTTTGACTTCTTACCTGTAGTATCTTGTGATTCTTCCTTTGATCCAGTGAGAATGTGTTTCAATTGAATCCCCTTTTCTTCTAACCATACATTTGTGTTAGCAAGAATTGTTTCAAACCTTTCTCTAATCGAAGTTATGTCTTTCTATGACCATTAGATGGCTAGTAGAGGACATCTTATAGCATTGTACCTTTCATAGGTAGGATCTAGGATGTTGCAATCAACTTCCATACCTTTAGGAATATCAACCAATTCAAGCTCTTCCATCTATTCCAATTTCAATCTATAGTAATCCAACTTATTTATCTCCTCTTTTATCCTATAGTCAACCCACACATCCTCAATTTTATGAACATGTGTGTGAGATTTCTTGATCTTGTATTTCATTCGTTGATAATCAAAACCAGATCTCCTTTTGAAAGTATTCAAAGTGACCAACTACAACTCATATTCAGTGGCCTTAAGCTTTGGAGATGTCTGAATTGAATATCTACCAATCGTCAAGGGAAACTTGAAACTTCGCTTATGGGATTCCATATATTTGCTATGGAATATCATTATCTATCCACATAGCTCCACTAAGACAATTTTTTCATTGAGGTACCTTGGGATCATGTATTAATATACCATGAAGAAACCAACACTTAAGTACATGAATGTGCGAAAATGAAGTTAGAGGCAACCATACTTGTTCACCACTACTTAGGCTTCATCATAAACCCTTTTTATTTATAACTCAAGATCAAGTGCACACATGAATGGAGCCAATAAATCACCATTCACTCTTATGAAATGGTGAATGCTTCCAACAAGAGTAATCTGAGGAAAGTACTTGTACATTGGAGTCACTCTTTTGTTTCCTTTTGTTTTCAACCTAAGAAAATCCCTCATGGAAAAAACACCATACACCAAGTAGGATATCATGTAGAACTCAAGTGATGTATGTGATTTGATTAGTTTTTCATGAATTATGTCACTAATTTGTTTACCCTAGAAGATCTTATTTTTCCTCCTCAATATGATTTTGATTTATAAATACATCCAATTTTGGAATGTGGATGAGGTAGGAAAATCTTGCACTCTCTTGAGAAGAGTGACCAAATTGTTCACATCTCCGATAAAATCACTACGCAAAAAGCTCATAGGCCACCTTGAAATAATCTACCTTGGGTTCTACAACCATTTTTTGTTAATCAACCTCTAGGAAAAATTTGGATCTTTATCATATTCTTTTTGTTCATATTCCTTGTTGATATCTGCATAGGAATCAATACTTGGACATATGAAAGCTTTGTCAAGCAACTCTACATCTAACCTTATGAACACATTTCTAGTGGCATCCCTGGTGCTTCAATCATTTCTATTCTAATGAGTGGAAACTTGAAGAAACTACTCTAGATTATGCATTGCAACAAAAAATGAAGATACCATCTGGATATTACTTTCAACTATAGATCACATACCATAATCTAATTGTTACTTTTGAATCCTTTATACAAACTCAGACATATCAACATGTTTGATTTAAGTGCTATTAATCTCATCAATTTTTTATGACACTAAAGTTACTAGGAACAATCCTTGATATTTATACTTTATTACATTTTCCTTGCTCGAAGAGAGATCTGAAATTTGAAGAGTAATTAGCAAGTGATTGTATTCTTGCAAGAGTACGGATGTGAAAATATTGAAATGCATGTACAAGCTACAATTCAAAGTTCATTTTTTCACAATGTTAGAAAATCTTGCATGGTTGGAAATTGCAATAGTGGGAAAAAAATGGAGTGAAAGTGATCAATCTAGAAAGTGGGATGCAAAATTGATTTTTTTTTTAGTGTTAGAAAATTTTACAAAAAAAAGGATGTATGGTCACTGAATTTCAACACCATTACAACCACTTTGATGCATTTGTGTAACTCCACTGAAAAATAGCACTTTTGTTTGTTGGATGTGAAGTTTGCAAAAAAAAGTGCAAATTCATTAAAAATCAATAGCCTTGCATGGGGAAATCATTTTAACTTGTGCAAAAACCAAATTTTTTTGACATTGCATGTGGCCGTAGAACACTAACTTGATTTTTGATGTCGAGACAATGAAATTCATTGACCCTACATCCTACAATGAATTTTCATGCATAAGCAATGAAAAAACCCGCTTGTGCATGTGACTTGGAAGTTCATTTTTTTATGCATAAGTGTCAAAAATGTCCACTAGTGCATATTCAATAGTTTGGGTATTTAATGTTTGAGTGGTGGAAAATCATTGCTTCTATATGATAGAAGAAATGTTAAAGTTTATGTTGCACTAGGGAAAAATCTTGACCATACATTAAACTCAATTGATTCATATGAAAAGGTAAAAAAATGTCGCCATTACACAAATAAAGGGCTGTGTTTTGTGCCACATTGGTGAAAAACACCGAACCAACACTTAACATAGTCATTAACCTATGCCAATGTCAAAAAAATTTACTGATATTGTTATCATGGATGTGCAAAAGGGGGTTTCATTTTGTGTTTACGTGGTGAAAAGCAATGATCAAATAGTAAAATCTTGTCATCAATTTGAGGATACTCAAATGGTGAAAATACAACTATTTCAATGAAGGTCAATCTTGTTAAGGTTGACAAAGGTTTGAAGAAACAATATGTGCAACACAAGCTCTTATACCCATGTTACATAGAGTCATGATAGTGTGTTTTCAATATAACACACTACCATTCAAAACATAAGATGACCCTAGAAAACATATGGAAAGAACAAGAAAATTTTACATAGGATGCACAAAAATAAAGCTCAAAAACCCATGAAATTTAAGTAGCAATGTAGACATGAAACTAGGTCTCTAGATGAAAAACAAAATATTGCAAAAAAGAAAACCAAACAATGCAGATTTAAATCCATAAACCCTAGGGAAAACCAAAAAGTGATTTACTTACAATGCAAAATGGAACTAATCTAAAAACCCTTGACTTTAAAAATGAAAGGAAAAGAGGTGAAAATGAGACATACCCATAAATAAATGAAGGTCAAAAACCCTAGTTGTATATGTTGAAAACCTTGCAAGAATCCACACAAAAAAATTGAACATAGATGAGCTTGGGAGGACACAAAATCACGCAGAGGGATGCTAAAAATGAAATAAAATGGGAATAAAAACAAGCTAAATCCATTTAAAAAGACATTGAACCTACATTAATAACCAACGAGTGTGAACCTCACATTTGTAGGAGTTGCGAAATTTAATGCATTTGTAACATTTTATAATTTTGATCGATGACATGCAAGGTCAGTGAAATTCACCAACCTTGCATTTTATTAATTTTCATTATGCATGCATGGGCACTAAAATTCAATGCTCCTACATAGGCAAAAAATTTTTTAACTCTAAAACTAAAATTTTACAACTTGGTCTAAATTACGAATTTCCAAAAACTAAAAAAGGTAACCCATGAATTGAGCATAACTGAATTCGAGGACAACAAAGTGTAACCTAATATTGTGGGATTACCCTTACTAGGAGGTGTAGAAAGAATTGTATAACCATTTATAATAGACATCCATATGACAAACCCTAATGAATAAAAATATGCTTCCATTCTAATGCTCCAAAATGCATAGTTTGAGGCATCAAAGGGAGGTGATTTGTTTGAGGATGAACCTTCTTGACTCACCATTTGTATTCACTATGCAAGATCTACCTGAGTTGATTAAGCTTCTCCAAGGGAACCAATGATCTAATACCAATTTTTTGGAGCAAAACAATGTACTGAGAGGGGGGGGTGAATCAATAGATCAAATAAAACCTTACTTTTTAACCCTTATAATGTAGATAAAATAAACATGCGAAGATCACACACAAATATGCATAACACTAGATATAAATGAAAAACATGATATGGTAAAAACCAAGATGAGAATAGTCGTTGTCCTAATCTAGCCTCATAATAGAATCTCGCTAGTTACAATATTTAAGGGCACCAACCTTAAGAAGATATTGATCCCCTAATTCAGGAGCACCAAATCCAAGAAATCACCCACTCCTTGCATTGAGAACCATCTCATCTATCTAATGGCACCAACCAATAAAATTTACAATTTAAGAGATATGGAGCTACAACTCTAAATTATAAATTATTCAAATGAATCCAATTCAATGTTCTAAAATTATTCTGCAACTTCTCATTCTCTGCTTTACATCAATGCAAGCATTCTCTCTATGTCTATTTTTTTAACTTAGCAACTCATACCTGTTCTTGGCTATTTCTCTTCTCTATAATCTACACTTTTAGAAAATCCTCTATTCTAACTCTCTCCTTCTCTGTTGAGTAGTCTCTCCACACTACATGAAACTTCATGCATACCCTACATGATTTTTTGAGTTATAGTCTAGGTCTTCTTCTCATAGCATGCATTCTCAGCTCACACACACTCATCTCCCTCTTTCATTCAGCTTCACCTACTTGCCTTTATTGACAAATTTCTTCAACTCCTTGAGCCCAAAACCACTAAACCTCATTCAATGCATTTGTTATATTTGGCATATCACAATCTTAGGATTTCATATGCAATTAATTCCATATACCTTCCTGATCAAACTTCTCTAGTTTTGTAGTTGTTATTGCATTAATTGCATCACTCACTTCTTCCAATCATCAACAAAAAAGTACCTGAAGCGATTACTCCATTTTTTGTTCCATGATTTCATTCATCTAAACTTGGAGTTCTACCATTTTTTTATCCTATAGCTGTTAGAATAAGATCATCAAAATTTTCCTGTTCTTCTCTAAAATTGTACCATAACCTATTTACCATCACTTAGCTACCATTGCATTTAAAATCTAGGTCGTAGATCTTCAGTGATTCACAAAAACAATATGAAACAGGTCAAAAAAGTCAATTCTTTTCACATGTCTTGTTCTTGCATATCCGCATTGGTCAACCCAAGTCAACACAAGCTTGCCATGCAATTACACTTTCATTTTCGATAATCTTATTCTTTCTTTCCATCAATGGTTGGGAGTTGCTAATGCTCCTTACTTCATAACTGGAGTGCATTGTAGGACTTAATAAGAAAGTCTGAATACTTAAGTTTGAAGCTTCTCCATAACTATTAGGGTTCAACCATCAATCTTACCCTTTACCCTTTACCTTCCTTCACTTCATTAAAATCCATCACTCCAACCTTTGAAACACAAAAGTGTGAAACACTAAAACATGCCTTAAGAATTTTCTAATGTCATTACATGTATAGTCACTGTCATTAACATCCCCACGCATTTCCTTTGTAAGCCTTAACCCTTTTGGGTATCAGGGTTTGCACATACCACTTACCTCTTTCTTTACTTTAAATAAGGCATAAGCCTTCTTACCTCTCCATGATGCCCAAAAATTTCCTTTGGTAGTGCTAACCCTTTCGAGTGTTGGCATTTGAGCTTTCCTCACTCTATTTACCTTATACTTTCCTTACCATTACGATAAGGCACAAGCCTTATCTTCAATCTGAAATGCTTAAGGCCTTTTCGAGGGTGAGGGTGAGGGGTTTCCCACATACCTTTTTCATCACTTAGCTCTTATTTAAGGTATAACCCTTAATGTCGATCTCTGATCCCTGAAACCTTTTTCGGGTGTCGACCTTCAGGTCTATCATTTACTTCTTTCTTAAACTTAAGTTAAGACATAATACTCAACTTTGATGTCTAACGCTCGACTCCTTTTTTGACTTGACACATTTGAAATTATTTTTTCTTTGTGTAAATGGTACGAGGTGTGGCTGAAGTCGAAAGTCGGAAACCTTTCAGAATTAGCTTAATGTTTCTATCTCCTTCCTTATTTAGCAAGTGATATACCATAAACTCAAGGCCCAAAGCCCAAGCTTCTATAGTTCTTCAACACTTTCTTCCTTGGCATCATAATGGTGATCAATCTCTCTTTTTGACATCAATGACAATCTTATTTCTAATAAATGATGGTGTGATGAATAAAATATTCAAGTGGCTAATACTTCCCAATCTAATCAAATGGTTCCTATCTTACCTACCATGAATGCAATCTCCATTTCTCAAGGAAATGAAAAACAATCTTTCACTCCTTTAGGGAAACTTATTGATGTAGTGTTTCTTAAGCTGGATCAAGAAAATTCATCCACCTATCTAATTACCCAACCCTTTGATGATACTAAACCAAATATTAATTGGTTTAGAGAAAATGAGTATTTAGATTATCATACGATCAAGAGAAAATCTACGAGTAAATGTATGATTTTCAAGAATTATGTCTAGGACCTTATTGTTAGAGGTGACATTATCCTTGAAGGGATCCATTCCACATCATCTAACTCCCTACTACATATATACAAGAATACTTTTCCAAATCATTCTTAAGGACATAAATGTGCATCCAATTCTAATCTTGGTACTAGAATCTCCCAAAATAATAATCAAAACAATTGGTCTAATAATGTTGAATATACAAGAGTCCTCTTTAATTACGAAAAAATGACCAATTGCATCATGTAGGTTGATCCTCATGTGTCCATGATTAAGTTAAAGCCAAATAATCTCAATATTTTCTCACCAGTTGACACAATCAAATCACAATCCTAGGACCATCTAGTGTACCTCATCTTCCATCAATAATCTTGTATTATAATATTCTAGATCACCTTGGAAAAAACCCCACAAAAATTTCCATTTTATACCTCCTAAATTCTTTTGTGGTCCACCAAGAAATCCTCATAAAATCATTTACAGAAGCTCATGTCCCTACTAACATTGATCCCACATAGTTTCAAGTAGTTGTATGAAACTTTTCTTCTAATTATCAATTGGGCTTTAACCAAAATGGCATGCCTCTGGTTGACCCATTTCATAATCACCCTTTACATTGAAGTCCTCATTGCCAAGAATAAATTAAAGAGGGTTCTACTAGATAATGGTTTTTCCTTCAATTTGCGTACATTGAAGTTCATAAAATAGGTTGAGTACACTCAAGATAACTTAGATTATCAGATAATTACTATCAAGGCATATGAAAATGCAAGTTGAGATTTAACAAAAAATATTTCTCTCGCCATTCAAGTTGGCCCAACCTTGCAATACACCGCATGTCATGTCATTGATCTTTACCTCCCTTACAATCTCCTCCTTTTTCGCCCATAGAGTCATTACATTTAGGCAATTCCATCCACATACCATCAATTCCTTAAGTTCCCACATAATGGCATCAAAGTTGCCATTCATGTTGATCCTCATCCTTTTGAGTATTTTTTTTCTCTTTAGGCCACTTTCTCTCACTCTTGGCATTGCTAAAGATTAAAATTGTGCCTTTGATTGTAATTTTATCTTCATATAATGTCAATTCCAAAAAAATTTCCATGCTATCCAACACAACTATTCACCTCGAGTCCACCTTTCCAAAGGTCAAGATCAATGATAAAGGTTATAGGGAATATGAATTGAGCATTGCTCTCAATGTGTGCTAGATACCTCTTACTCCAAATGCCTTTGGAAGTCCATCTCAGGCATGAAAACCACAATTACAAACCACCAAAATTTTGGGCTCTACCACTTTCTAATCTCTAGGCACTTTGGAACAACACAAAATTGAGGAAGATATTAGTCAATGTGTATATCAGGAAGAACTCAAAAGTTCTACTACACTCTTCAAATACTTCAAGGAGGATTATTTTATCCCTCATCAAATGGATCAGAAGGATAATTATCAAGGGGAAGGATTAGGGGCCAATGAACAAGAAATTTTTTAACACATTGAGCTACCAACTAACACCAAACATCAAATACTCGGGTATGATTCTAGGAAAAAGAAGACCACTATATCACAAAGTACCTCAAATAATTTCAATTACTATTAAGTTCTCATTGAATATATCACAAATAAAGTCATTAAAATCTCTTACAATGATTTTGATGTCTCCTCTCTCTTTGCCATAGCCATCCTTTTCAGTGACCTTCCACTCTATCACCATAAACTCATTGATTAGAACCAATATTGACTCACACACCTTGATGTATTTCAAAATTGTGAAGCATTTATTGAATTCATTGGTTTTTGTGAGGGTATACCTCTTGGGTATCATAGATAAGGCTTTTTCTAAACACTTGATTAATAGGCCTATTCTGGGGAAGATGGACTCCTTAACTAAAAAAGTAAAAATAAAGAAAATAGTCCAAGATATTTTGGTGAAAGGATATATCAAAAGTATAAACAAAGGGTATATCCTCTGATGAAATCATCTTTGAGGTGTTATAGGATGAGTACATTCATACTCCCCCTATGGGTACACAACAGTTTGAGAAGTATCATATTGTAATAAAAGAGACCTTAGAGATCAACTTGGGAACTCTAACTAAACCACAACTTACTTATAAACCAACCTATTTGTCAAAATATGAGTATCAAACATTTTATAGCATTATACAATGAGGTTATATCAACTATACATGGTCATATTTAGATATTCCAAGACTTCATCCTACATTAGTGGTTTACCATTTGGTTATTCATCCAAATGTCAAACCCATTCAGTAGAAGCTCTACAAAATGCATCCTAATGTTTCATTGTTAGTCAAAGTTGAGATATAAAAGATATTAAAATACATTTTTATTTAGGCTACTGAATATTCTAAGTGGATCTCTAACATTTTTCCTATTACCAATCCAACTAAGGGCATATGCATTTGCATTTATTTTAGAGATCTCAATAAGGATTCTTTCAAGGATGATTTCTCACTTTCTAACATTGATATTATTGTGGATTTAATAGTGAGTCATGCTATGTTGTCACTAATGGATGGTTTATGAGAATATAATTAGATTTGTATTGCAATAGAAGATCAACATAAAACAACCATTATAACTCCATGCAAAATATTTTTCTATCAATTCATGCCATTTGGTTTTAAGAATGTTGGTGCCACATATCAACATGCTATAAAACTCATCTTCCATGACCTCATCCACATCAACATGGAAAAATATGTGTATGAATTTCTAGGTAAATCAAAGACTAGAAAAGAAAACCTGGCCATCTTTGAATGCATTTTCACTTGATTGGAGAAATATCATTTGTGGTTCAACCTAAAGAAGTGTTTCTTTGGTGTAACGTTAGGTAAATTACTAGGTTTCATTATGTCTAGGTGACGCATCGAGGTTGATCCCAAAAAATTAAAATCAATTATTGATATGCCTCCTTCAAAGACACTTAAAAATTTGACAAGATTGCAGGGAAAGATACAATCCATCCATAGGTTCATAGCTCAGCTCATAGATAAATGTAAAAAATTCAATGACCTACTTCACAAAGACACTCCATTTCAACAAGTCTTTCACAAAATCATAGAATATTTGGCTAACCCACCTATTCTCATGCCTTCCATATCAAGTAGACCATTATTACTTTACATCTCTACTACGTTTTTGTCACTAGGGGCACTCCTTGCACAACATGATGAGAATGGGAAAGAGAGATTAGTATTCTTCATTAGTTTCAGTCTTTAATTCCTATAAGATCATACATTCCATGCTTTATCATTCAATCAAGCTCATTTCAAAAGTTGAATCCCTCAATTATACTCTATGATGCACATCATTAATAGGTCATATGGCTAAATGGGTCATCTTATTGATGAGTTTAATGTTGAGTATGTCGATAGAAAATAAATTAAAGATCAAGTTATCATAGGCCAAATAGAAGATGGTCCTCTAGTGAATGCTTATCCATTGGTCATGAAATTTTCGGATGAGTCTACCTTCATCCTTACTAAATGCGTTCCATGGAAGTTATAATTTTAATGTTCATTTGGACAACATGGATTGAGTGCAAGTATTCTCTTCATTGCCCCTTAATGTTATTTCATACCAAATTCATATAGGATAGCCTTCATGCACAAAAAATATCACAAAATATGAGGCACTCATCACTGGTTTGAAAATAGTAGTGCAATAGAATATAAATCAGCTACATGTCTATGGTGTCTTTCAATTGATGATTAAAATAGTCAATAAAAAATTCTAGACTAAGCATGATAAACTTTGTCCTTATAAATACATTGTTAATGAATTCAAGTAGTATTTTGGCTACATCCAATTTGAGCAGGTCCCTCATCTTCAAAATAAAGTAGTAGATGTAATCGATACTATTGGGTCTTTGTTGGACATGACCCATGACAACCATGAATATGAGCTCTTAGTTGAAAAGCTTCCAAGGCTTTCCTATGATCTGTCAAATATAGAAATGGTGTGTGAAATAGTTGGTCCCCAATTTTCCTAGTATCATTGTTACCCATTTTTTCACTTACATCTCAATTGGGTAGAGCTAAGTTAGTTATGTTCTTTTAAAAAGTGAAGGGGGATTAAATTTTTTTTGATATGCTTAACCATTGAAAAAAGGGATGATTTCAAAAGAGATTTGGTTTTATTATGAAAGGATTCACAAAAGAAATAAATTATATAGATTACATGATATTGTTGTCTTTCATTCATTTTGCAAAGGAAATGTACAAAAGTTTGCATAAATGTTGTTATTTTATACATTGAAAGAAAAGTGCTCAAGTTCCCCCACACAAGTCATGGGAATGACTTAACTATATTAGCATAAATATAAGCTATATTTCTAAAGATAAAAGTTTAAAAACACATGAAAATAAATCATATCCTCCATTGCCTGAAGTGGCAAAATCTTGGTGTTGGTCCTTTTTTATTCAGCTTCTCCTAATCCTGGTCTTCAAATATGCCTGCAAATAATAGAAGAAGCTGGTTAGAGCTTGGGATGTGAAATCCCATCATATGTTCATCAAAAAAAATATAACTTGTATCTATGATGCATTAGATCATCTTGAGAAATTTTCACATGTATCAAGAGAGCTTGAAAATCAAACATCACAAGAGCATTGAGCTTCATTGTTTTCTTATCTAACATGTTTGTTCACTATGTAGGTATAGGTGAAATTTTCATTACTGGATTATTTTCATTTAACATCATAGCATTTGGAGAAAAATGGGCTCCCACAAGGGTTGAGCCCAATATGTTGCCCCTAAGTATCAAGAGGGGAATGGGATAAGAAAACGACATTCAAATTGTTCAAATAAAAGCATTTTTTAGTTTGAGGAATAATTTACAAAGTGACTGTAAGAATCACAAGCTCATTGCCCATTAAAGACTACCAAATCAAAAGGTGCAATGAGGAAGGCCTCCAATTTGAAGTGGCAACCATAGATGAGCAATTGGAATATGGTGGAACATCATAATTTTCTAAATAGAGCCAAAATATGCATCATATTTTATAGTAAGGAAATCATGATTGCATACATGCTTCTATGTTGTCACAATTTTTGCATCATGAGTTTATACCATTTATCTATTTTCATTATCGTTTCTGTTGTTTTCATCATATGAAATGCATATTTTTGAGGAGCATTCATAAAGCATTGTGCATTAACAGTGCATAGTTATAAGGACAACTTATGACTATGTCTAAAGCTATAAAAATATGATAGTACCCATAGGCAATAAGAGACAGTACTGAAAGATGTTATGCCAATCATCTCAAATGGAGAGGAAAGTCACAAAACTTTCATACTATTGTGACAAGAGTCTTGAGGAAGAATTATCAAATAATGGAGCCATAGCCGAGTAGTACCAGAAAGTTCAAGCAAGCCCTCGACCATAATAAGGTGGAAACTCTCGAGTATTTACAAGTATGGGTTGTAGAGTTTTTTCTACTCAAAAAATTGTAAAGCCATGACCATAAAGCTCTATTGAAGTTGACATTAAACTGAAACCTACAAATCTATATCAAATTTTAAGGGTTTTCTACATAAAGATAAAATTTTGAAGTGGAAGAATCATAGTGTTGTTAGCTACAGAGGAATGCTTACCCCACGGGCTTAATAGATTGAAGCTTCTGATGCTTCTAAAATTAAGCTCCAGCTCACTCTAGTAACTCCATCTTTCACTAGGGAAAAAACCTAGCCACAATGACCATCATCATGTTTTTCAATGAAGGAGTGCATTGAGAAATATATCTAAAGTCAAGAATAGATGCAAAATGTTTATTAAAAAATGAATTGAATGAAGAAATTATTGTAGTTTTTGTATAGAAACCTTATCCATTTCAGCTTCAATAGAGAGATCTACATATGAAAGGCTCAAGAAAGCTTCATGAAAGCTCGAAAAAAGCTTTAGATCTCCATGGAGCTTGAAAATAAAACCCTAGCACGACATCGTAGAGAAACCAGTAGAGCATCGAAGGTTGCTAAGTGAAATGAGGGCGAAGTGATTGGAGGTCGTGAATTTTGTTCTAGGGTTTTCTTTTACCCTAATATTTTGGTTGACCTATATCTTGGGTATTTTTCATTTTATATTAAGTATTTTCCATGCCTTCTTGATAACTTTGTGGTATTATTTTCCTTTGCATATATTTTGGAAGCCTAAGGCTTTCATGCCTTAGTGTTTTTTTATGATTTTTGAAGAAAATCATGCGACTATTGCCTTAGAAGTTTTTTATGATTTTTGAAGAAAATAAAATGTCTATGAAACTTAGGAGTCACATTTCCTTTGTAATAAATAAATAAAATTCCATCTAAACCTTGTATTTTTTGCAAAATAAAATCAAAGCCAAGGTCGACCCTTCTTTCTATATTACAAAAGTTAAAACTACAAAAAACATTGTAAGACCTTATTAAAGTAATGTTTTATAAATTGCTTTAATAAGTTCCAATTAAAATGCAAAAAATTTAAGCAAGTGCTAAGTGTCCTCATAGAAAATTTCAAGTCACCTTCTATTTCTGTTTGAGTTCCACTTGGGAAAATTGGAAAGATTCAGTGAACTAAGCTTTCTATTTCTGATTTTGAATCAGAATTGAGCGATTTTTGGGTCCTTTTGGGTTGATCCACTTAGGAGGGAAACTTGCCACCTATTTTCACTCATCTTAGGTCATTTTTGGGCCCTATTTTTGAGGTTTTTTCCCTTTGCTCCAAAATGGGACTTGAGTTGCTATTTTCGTAAGTAGTTAACTGAGTTTCTTTCCCATTCTCTGATGGAGACACATTGGACATATTTATTGGAGAAAATAAAAATTTGGAGTTCAAAATTAGTGCTTCTTCCTCTCTTGAGTATTGCAGAGAGCTTTGTAAGCATTTTGTAACTCATATTTTTAGAATATGATTATGTAGCTCCTTTTAGATCAATAAAGGCAACAGTATTTTCCTTTTTCATTTTTTGTCTCATTTTGTAGTTAGTGTTTTGACATTCAATTGTGATTCAATTTTTGAATCCTTTTCTATGTCTCATTGTTGTAGGTATGAGTACAAAAGTTTCATGTAATGCAGGTTGTGTGTTGTGTTTAAAGTTGTTAGTGGGTTGAAGTCATGAGAAAACTTTTGTTTGTCCTTCATGCAAGCCTCTAATTTTCAAACCTTCATACAAATTACTTATGTATTGCATTGTTTCATATGGAATTATGATAGTAAATTCTTTTTCTAACTAATTGTGAGTTGAATTAGTGGATAAGTTTATAAGTTTTTGGTGAATCACCCTTTAAGTTTTAGGATTTCCATTTTTAGTATTCTTCTCTCCATTTTCTCATAAACATAATTAGTTTTAGGTGATCTACTAGGGAAACTAGCCCTCTCTGGAGATTCATTCTCATTATAATTCACCCACAGCTTGAGAATGTTTCCATGTTAAATAGGATAGTTGATTCTAACTCAACTAGGGTGTAATCCTCATTAATAACAATTTTTGGCACACTTGGTCGGACACTGGATTGAGTTTTATTCTACTTAAACATATTTTTTCATTGTTGTTTTGGTATGCACAATAGAGTTTCAACCTTTTGAGGTAAAAAATAACATACTTGGTGACTCAGTTCCTTAATTTTCAAGCAGATCTAGTGTGAACAACACATGAGAAGTGTACATACTAAAGGATCTAGTGTTTTCTTTAGTGGTATCTTCCTTTGGAGGAAAAATCATCAAACACCATGGTGACTCTAAGCATATATCAGTTGGTTTCAGCTTGGCCCAAGAATCTATAATGGATCATGTTGGTGGTGACTTTCTTAATGTTCATGCTCTGACTACCATATAAATTAGGCTTGCTATATAAAATTGTAAGGAAGTCGCCTTTTGTTACATTTCATGCTAACAACCCATTATTGCTTGCACAACACAATGATATTCTTGTAGCATCCTTGAGAGGCTTGCCTTTCTTCACTAGTGAAAATCAGACAACTCTAATTGAGCATATCAAAGATTTGGCTACATTATGTTCAATCCATCATATTACATAGGAGAATTTTGGAGTGAGGCTTTTGGTTACATATTTGAAGGGTAAGGAAATTTAGTGGTTTAGAGGTTTGGTTGTAGGTTCAATTACTTCATGAGATATATTAGGTGAGGCTCTAAATAAATAGTTTGAAGACAAGTCAAACAACCTATCATTGATTGAATAGTTGACTACCATCAAGAGAGCCCCACATGACCATATGACGTATTTCCAACTATTATTTCAAAGGACTTGGGATTGAATATCAAAAATGATAAGGCTTACTAATCATACATTTTTGTACTTTCTAAAAGCTTTAAATAGTGACATAGTAGTGATGGTCTAGTCAATGGGTGGTGAAACATTACCACTTGTGCCTATGACATTGCTATAAGAATTGAAACTAGCCTAATTCGGGCTAGTAAAATATCCCCTAGACTATTAATTCCAATTTCTCTTGAGGTGAAGCCACCTATTCCTATTTCATTCCCCCTTTAGCTATTGTTTGGCCCGTTCCTGCAATAGGTTATCAAGGTACAACACAAGAAGTTGTTGTCTCAAGTCCATCTCAAGAAATTCAAGAGTTAAAAGACATGCTTCAAACCTTAGTAAAACTGTTAGTAATGAGTTCGTCAATCTCAAGAAGTAGGTTGGCAAAGATCCTAGTCCCTACCAAACTCCATATCAGCCTAATCAGTCAAATAGGCCACTTTTTCAAGCTGATTCTCAAGGTCAAAGAAGAAATTTCAATCCTAGACCCTTTCAACCTTATAATCCTAATGCTACTAGCTATTCAAGGGAGATCATGCCTATACAAAACAATATGGCACAAGAGTATGATTCGCGTCACCTATGTAAACAAAAACACAACCAGTCAATTTACTCGAATGACATGATAAATTAGGCCTTAATGGTGCAAAATAATGTTGTTCTTCAACAAGATGCAACACAAGAAGATCCATAACAATAGAGTTCTCATCTTGAATATGGCCAGGATGATGTAGCACTAATAAATTGGCAAGGTGAGGATTTTTGTAGGATTAATCATACACAACAAGATAATAAAAATAAAGGAAGGGGTAGTGAAAAGGAAGAGTCTATGACTTCCTTCTCTTGTTGGCCAAGATGAAGAAAACATGCTAATACCCATAGTAGTTATAAGTCAAGGGAAAAAATAGATTTGGGAAAACTAAGATCAATCTAAACAACAAAACATTGACAACTATTTTGAGGTATCTAGCTGGTACAATGATGAAGAAGATTTAGAAAGTATGTCAAAAGAAGAGAACCCTATTTGCAGAGAGGGCCATGTTCTCCATGGATGTGAAACATCTGATTTGTTTTCAAAACTCCCTTTGTGCTACATTGAAGAAGCTATCAGGATGAAGATAAAATCTCAATCCATATAGAAGAGAAAAAAAGATAGTTTTGTTTTAGAGTCTAGAAATCTTGTTTTGCATGAAGAAAAGATTGACTATTAGTTTGAACATGAAAATAAATCAGATCAAGTTCTCCATGAAGTAGAAGCTAATATAGATACATATAAGGTAGCTTTCCTTGAAGAATAGTCAAGTAAACTATTTGAAGAAGATCAGTTTTTTCAAGACAATCCAATGTTTGATTGTCAAGATCCTAGTTGTTCAACTTGTAGAGAGCTTTGCACTCTGCTAGATTCTTGTAATGACCAAGTGAATGATGAGGACCAAAAAGTAAAACAAGTTTTTGAACATGTGTTGTTTTCATTTGAACAAGATGAAACTAATCATTTTGAGGACTACAAGTTATGTTGTTAAATCCTTTGGAAGAAGAGGCCAAATGTCAAGAGGCAGATTTGAACAAGTCCCTTGATCATACATTCATTTAGGAAGAGGAGCGGGAGTTAGAAAAATATGGTTTGGGTAGGTTTTGAGACCCCTTGAATTAGGCCATATTCATATTCAGGTTGAGAAGGCAACATAATGCAAACAACAAATCAACATTGATTCTTTTCACATTGGTTTATCAAGAGGATGCCCAATTTGACATCTAATCTAGTTGGAAGGAAGGTGGGAGAAGCCACCACCTATCAGGACTATTGCAAGGCATGAGGAAAATTTAATTGACAAAGAGGAAGCCAAAAAATAAATTCGAAAGAGAAGCATCTCAACAAGATGCCCAATTAGATATTTTTCTAGACTAGAGGCAAAACATGAGATTAATGTTGAAAAACAATAAATTTCACCTACTTATGCACTTTAAACTAGCAGCATTCTTGAAAAAGCTCAAAGGGTAGGTGGTTTTTTCTATGTTTTCTAAGAATTTTTACAATAGATGGTTGTTTTTCCAGCTATGTTTCACTTCTTTTCAGTGGTTCAAAAGTGTGTAAATTATTCTTTTTTTAGAAGAAAAGGAAGCTACTTTAACCAATCTGTGAATGGATGTATTTGAAGGTTTCAAGGATGACTAGTTAAAGTAGGATAGAATAGGTTTTTATTTCTCTAAGTTCTTGAGAGACATATTTTAGTTCATTTTGGTTTTCAATAAGTGCAGATGCTTTGTTTGCTAGTTCTGTCCTAAACAAGGCCTTGGTAGTTTGCTTTCAGTTTGGTTTTTGCTATTGTTTGAAGTTTTAAAGCTGAGTTACAATGTTTTTTTTTTATTTTGGGAGGGGAATAATTTGACTCCATGCCCAATGGATTGTTTAGGAAACTCATCTAGTATGCTTAGTAGGCAAGCATTCAACAGAAATCACCAGAAATATTACCCATTTTTTCACTTACAAATCAATCGGGAGGAGATGAGTCAGTGATTTTCTTTTAAAAAGTGAAGCAAGATTAACAAATTTCTACTATACTTAACCATTGCAAAAAGGGATTCTTTCAAAAGAGATTCACTTTTATTATGCAAGGTTTTACAATAGAAATAAATTATATAGATTGCATGATATTGTTGTCTTTCATTCATTTTGCAAAGGAAATGTACAAAAGTTTACATAAATTTTGTGGTTTTATATATTGAAATAAAAGTACTCAAGTGACCCACACAAGATGTGGGAATGACTGAACTAAAACAACATACATATAATCTATTCGACTGAAGATAAAAGTTGACAAACACATGAAAAGAAATCATATCCTTCATTTCTTGAAGTGGTAGAATCTTGGTGTTGGTCCTTTTTTCTTCAGCTCCTCCTGCTCCTAGTCTTCATATATTCTTGTAGATAATAGAAGAAGTTGGTTAGAGCTCGGGATATGAAATATCATCATACATTCATCAACAAAAATATAACCTGTATCTATGATGCATTAGATCAGCTTGATAAAATTTTGTCACATGTATCAAGAGAGCCTAAAAATCAAACATCACAAGAGCATTGAACTTCAAATTTTTTTATCTAACATGTTTGTTCACTATGCATGTATAGGTGAAATTTTTATTGTTGGATTATTTTCATTTAACATCATAGCATGTGGAGCAAAATGGGCTCCCATAAGGGTTTAGCCTGGTATGCTGCCCCTAAGTCTTAAGAGGGGAATGAGATAAGAAAAAGACATTCAAATTGTTCAAATAAAAGAATTTTTTAGTTCTAGGAATACTTTAAAAAGTGACTATAAGAATCAAAAGCACATTACCCATTTAAGACTAAAAAATCAAAATTTACAATGAGGCAACCCTCCACTTTGAAGTGGAAATCATAGATGAGCAATTGGCATATGGTGGAGCATCATAATTTTCTAAACAGAGCCAAAAGGTACATCATTTTTTTTAGTAAGGAAATCATGATTGCATACATGTTTTTATGTTGTCACAATTTTTGCATCATGAGTTTATACCATTTATCTTCTGTCATTATCATTTTTGTTATTTTCATCATATGAAATGCATATTTTTGAGGAGCAGTCATAGATCATTGTGCATTAATACTGCATAGTTACAAGGAAAACTTATGACTCTGTCTGAAGCTATAAAAAATATGATAATACTCATAGGAAATAAGAGATATTATTGAAATATGTTATGCCAATCATCTTAAATGGAGAGGAGAGTCACAAAACTGCCATAGTATTGTGAATGGAGTCTTGAGGAATTGTTCTCAAACAATAGAGACATAGCTGAGTAGTAGTCCTAGAACAGGATGAGCCTCCCAGAAATCTCAAGCAATTCCTCGGCCATAATAAGGTGGAAACCCTCGAGTATTTACAAGTATGGGTTGTAGAGTTTTTTCTACTCATAAAATTGTAAAGCCACGACCATAAAGCTCTATTGAAGTTAACATTAAAATAAAACCAAGAAATCTATATCAAATGTCAATGGTTTTATACAGAAAGCTAAAATGTTGAAGTGGAAGAATCACAATGTTGTTAGCTACAGAGGAATGCTTACCCTGCAGGATCAACAACTTGAAGCTCAAAAATAAAGATCTAGCTTGCTCCAATAACTCCTTCTTTCACTAGGGAAAACCCCAACCACGATAGCCATCATCATGTTTTCCAATGAAAGAACATGAGCAATATATCTAAGGTTGAGAATAGATGCAAAATTTGTATTAAAAAATGAATTAAATGGAGAAATTATTATAGTTTATGTATACAAACCTTAACCATTTTGGTTTCAACACAGAGATCTGCATATGAAAGGCTCAACAAAGCTCCATGAAATCTCAACAAAAGCTTTAGATCTTTGTGGAGCTAGAAAACAAAACTCTATTATGGCAGTGTGGAGAAACCAACCGACCATCAAAGGTTGCTAAGTGAAATGAGGGAAAAGTGATTAGAGGTCGTGATTTTTTTTCTAGGGTTTCCTTTTACCCTAATATTTTGGCTGACCCATATCTTGGGTATTTTTTACTTTATTTTAAGTTTTTTCCATGCCTTGCTAATACCTTTATGGTATTATTTTCATTTGCATATATTTTGCAAGCCTAAGCCTTTCATGCCTTCATGTCTTTTTATTATTTTTGAAGAAAATAAAATGTTTATGCAACTTAGGAGTCACATTTCCATTGCAAAAACTAAATCAAATGCCATGTAAACCTTGTATTTTTTGCAAAATAAAATCAAAGCCAAGGTTGACCCTTTTTTCTATTTTGTGAAAGTTAAAACTACAAAAAACATTGTAATACGTTATTAAAGTAATGTTTTATAAATTTCTTTAATAAGTGCCAATTAAAATGTAGAAAACTTAAGCAAGTGTTGAGTGTCCTCATATAAACTTTCAGTTTACCTTTTATTTATGTTTGAGTTCCAAATGGGAATTTTTTTAAGATTCAATGAACTGAGCTTTCTATTTCTTATTTTCAATCAGAACTAAGTGATTTTTGAGTCCTTTTGGGTTGATCCACCTAGGAGAGAAACATGTCCTTGGAATGAGCACAAAATAAAATAAGTCAAAAAAAAAACCAAGATAAAATAAACAAACAAGCTAATGTTCTTAATACCGCTAGCCAAGACCAAACTAAGGTGATACTTGATGTTGATGTCCATTGTGGGAAGGATGCATCCTAGGACATGTTGTGATCATGGTTTTGATGAGATTGATTGGATGATAAGCTATTGATACTCCTAGTTGATCAACTTGCTTGCTTACTAACCTAGAGTTGAAACTTTGATGATTAGGCATTCACTATTGAACCTGCTAGACTTGCTTCTGACTGACTCACCAAAGGATGAAGGCGACAATTGATTTATTATGAATGATGATTATCATGAGTGAAAGCAAGATGAGATGGGTGCACCATTTTGGTTTTTTTCAAATGTTTTGAGGCTGTTTTGATTTTTCAATTTTTTGGATTTTTGAGATCTATGACCAAGAGACTAACTTAAAGACCTATCCTAGGGGTCTCAGGAGTTGATCCATAGATTAGCTTTGCCTACGTTATATATACAAATACCACGTAGTTCGACTAATGATAGACTTGACTCAATGATGAGAGATGGGCAAATGGGTTGCCAGATTGCAATGGACGCCTAAAGGACTGACTTCAGGTGTCTTGGGGGATAATCAAAGATCAACCTTGCCTACGTTCTAGCTCAGAGATGATGTAGTTCAGATGACGACATACTTGACTCAATGATGAGAGATGGGAAAACGGGTTGCCAGATTGCGACAAACGCCTAAAGGATTGACCTAGGGTGTCTCGGGGGATGATCAAAGATCAACCTTGCCTATGTTCTAGTTTAGAGATGACGTAGTTCAGATTGACCATGTTTTTGAATTTTTAGATTTTCGACATGTTTTTGGATTTTTGCATGATTTTGAATGTTTTTGGTATATTTTGATGTTTAAGGAAGATCACAAGAATATACATGAATCTAATCTGATGCAGGTACAAGAACATGCCCCCAACATGATGTGGTAGACTACTTTGATACAGGCAGGATAAATTGACCTTGGGAATATGCCAAGCAGTACTAGGGTGGAACATGATATGAGGACAAGATCAAGCTATGGTATGGTTGTGAATGGATAATGGAAAGACAAATGGAATGTAATGGGTCAGTGTATGGAATGGGCTGTGAAGATCCTGGTGGATGGAGAGTGCTTTATTTATGCTTGGTGCCTGTTTTCCAGGTTTTCACCAAGGTACTTGTCCAAAGCACCACCGACGTGGTTTTCACTAAAGGATGATTTTTTTCTTTACTGTTTTCAATCCTTTTTTTGAATTTTTTTTTTTTTTGTATTTTTTGATATTTTTGTTGTCACCAAGATGCCTGTTTACCAGGGTTTCATCAAGGGGACCATTTTTTCAGGACATTTTCTGATTTTTTGTATATTTTGGTTCTATACCTTGCAAGATTTTAGGCATAAAACTTTTTGAGATGGGAGTTGTTCAGGGGCTCCTGCAAAGGCTCGCCTTCTGGTGTTGACAACTGATATGCCCTTGATTTGTAGCTTGTTGTGATGAAAAAAGGTCCCAGCCAGTTGGGCTCAAATTTTCCTTTGCTTTCTAGGTTCAACACGTTCTTCTAATTTTCTTTTAGCACAAGTTTGCCAACTTGGAAGGTTCACCTTTTGATCTTCTTGTTGTAGCTACTCTTTAGGTAGTTCGGATAGACCTATAGATGGTTGAGGGAATCCATGTGCCATTCATCTAGTAATTCTAGCTCATGTAACCTTGAAACCTGATATTCCTCATCAGTAATGAGGTTTTGCAGTGATATACTTAATGATGGGAGCTCGATCTCGATTGGGAGGATGGATTTTGATCCGTAGACTAGGGAGAATGGGGTGGCACCTATTGGCATGAAGATGCTAGTGTGGTAGGTCCATAAGGCGGGATTTAGCTATAGATTCCAGTCATGACTAGAGTCATTGACTATTTTCTTAAGGATTTTTAAGATAGTTTTATTAGTGGCTTCTACTTGTCCATTGCCTTGGGGGTAGTACGGAGTGGAAAGGCGATGTTGGATATGGAATTTGTGGCAAAGGTCATGCACATCCTGATTCTTGAAAGGTGTCCCATTATCATAGATAATGGATTGAGGGACACTATATCAACAAATGAGATAGTTCATGATGAACTTGGATATCTGCTTTCTAATTATGTAGGTCATGGGAATTGCTTCGACCCACTTGGTAAAGTACTCCATGGTGGTGATAATGAATTTGTGGCCGTCGGATTAGGTGGGTGTGGTTTTTTCGATGAGATCGAGCCCCCACTACGAAAAGGGCCAAGGTGTAACAATAGGATGAAGCTCTTGAGCTAGTGCATGAATAAGGTCTCCATGTTTTTGGCACTGTAAACACTTTTTGACAAAGTTGTGTGCCTTGCTTTCCATTGTTGGCCAGTAATATCCGGTCCTCAGTAGTTTCTTAGCCAAGGTCATACCACTTGAGTGCAAACCGCAAGTGCCATTATGAACCTTAGTCAGAGCAGTCAGGGCTTCCTTAGGAATTAAGCAACGTAATAGGGTTCCTTCAATGCTCCTATGCTAGAGAGTTTCTCCTAGGACAACAAAATGTGAGGACCTTTTGACAAAGTCTCATTTAACATTTGGGGTTATGTCAGCTAGGAGGACTCCTATTCTCAAGTAGGTGTAGATGTCGTGATACCAGGGATCACCGTGACCAACAAGTTTGCACACATATTCTGACTTTGGTACCTCGAATGTGGGTACAAGAAGTTGCTCTACCAAGAATTCATGTTTTGGGACATTGTGAGGGATATCCAGTAAAGATCCAATTTTTGCCATGGCGTCGGCTTCTCTGTTGTTAGCCCTTGGTATCTACTCAAAGGTGATATTGATGAATGATTCTTTGAGGCTCTCTACTAACTTCTTTTATGGTGTCAGATTATCATCCTTAGTTTGGTACTTGTCATTGACTTGGTTGATAATAAGCCGTGAATCCCCATAAACCTTTAGTGCCATAATCCTCCACTGTGTTGCAATCTTGAGACCTATGGTTAAAGCCTCGTACTCTACAATGTTGTTAGTGTAGGGGAATGAAAATTTGTAGGATTTAGGAATATAACCCCCTTGTGGGGTGATGAAGAAAAAATTGGTTCCTAATCCATGTTGTGTGTATGAACCGTCGAAATAGAGTTTCCAATGATCGGCTATGCTGAGATTAAAGATGGATTTGCCTAGAAACTCTAATATGAGTGGATTCTCTCAATATATTGGAGCATATACCATTTGGTCTACAATCATCTCCCCCTTGATAGCTTTGCATTATAAATATTCAATATCATGTTCTATCAATATCATGACCCACTTAGCCGTTTGTCTTGTGCGAGCGGCCTTAGAGAGCTGGTAGTTTAGTGGATCTATCTTTGCAATCAGCTTGATCTAATGAGCCAGCATGTAGTGTCTAAATTTTTGGGTTGCAAACACAACTACCAAGAAATATTTTTCTATTGGTGTGTAGTTGAGCTCATGCCCTACCATTGTCCTGTTGATGTAGTATATCGCTCTCTCTTTTCCATTTTCATCGTGTTGAGCTAATAGGGCATCGAGAGCTACCATGGTTGCCGAAATGTATAGAATCAGTGGTTTTACTGGAGTAGGTGGCATTAACATTGGTGGCATAAGTAAATATTCTTTGATTTTACTAAATGCCTGATCACACTTGTCATCCCACTTGTATGTTACTCCCTTGTGGAGTAGATGTGAATAAGGAATCTATTTATCCACCAGTTGTGTTATGAATCTATAGATAGATTGGAGCCTACCTTGTAGGCCTCTGAGTTGTTTTAGTGTCTGGGGTGCTTCCATGTCGAGGATTGCCTTGAATTTGATGGGATCCACTTCTATTCCTCTCATTGATACTATATATCCCAGGATTTTTCCTGATTGTACACCAAAAACACATTTCTTGGGGTTAAGTCTAACCTTGTATTTCTCCAATCTGTCAAAGATGGCACTTAGAGTTGCTATATGATCCCGTCTATTCCTTGACTTGGCCAATATATCATCCACATAATCTTCCACATTTTTTTGAATCATGTCAAGAAAAATTAGTTTCATGGCCCTTTGATATGTTGCTCCCACATTGTTTAGCCCAAATGGCATCATGTTCCAACAGTAGGTGCCCCATGGACATGTAAATGTTTTTTTATGCTGGTCTTCCTTTACGATCATAATCTTGTTGTACCCTAAGAAGGCATCCATTAGTGATAGAATCTTGTGTTCGACCATCATTTCCACTATCATATCAATGTTAGGTAGTGGAAAATCATCCTTGGTACATGCTTTCTTGAGGTCTCTAAAGTCAGTGCAGATACGGATGCCCCCATTTGGCTTTGAAACTATCACAATATTAGACACCCATTCTAGATAATCAATTGGGTGTATAAATCTAGCATCTAGGATTTTTTGTAATTCTACCTTGACTAGCAAGGCTATCTAAGGGTGCATATTTCTCAATTTCTATCTCACTAGCTTTGCCCCTAGGTAGACAACTAAATGATGAACCACGACTTTCGGATCCAGACCCGGCATGTTGGCATAGGTCCATGCAAAGTTCACCTTTCTTTCTCTTAGGAATGCCCCCAATAGTTCTTGTTCTTTTGTCAAAAGTGATTCAACATAGAAGGTGATGTGTGGCACTTCTTCTGTTCCTAGATTAACAGGATTGCACTATTCTGCTAAGACTACTGATTTTTCCTGATGAAGTATAGTAGGGGGGAGATTGAATCCTTCATCCTCTGGTGCCTCAAAGAGGTTTTCACGATTAGATTCATCCTTTAGTTTTACTATTCTATGGTTAGAGAGTACCATACTATGGTTTTCACTCAATGACCTTGAGCTTATTCTCATTCTTTTGCTTTTGCGACTGAAGGACTCAATCGTCTCCCCATAATAGGCTTGTGTGTCCAATGTGATGTCGAACCCTGCTTTGTCATCTCCACATGGTATTGTAACCCTTAGTCCCATGAATTCTGAGAGTGCCTCATCATTTTTGAATGTGTCTAGAACCGGTGTTCCTCGTTGGTCGTAGTCGTTGAGTTGGGGTTAAACTAGGTTTATATTGTGAGTTCCGCGGTCTGACTCAACGGATGAGGTACTAATCATGAGTAAGGATGAGTTTTCAAAAAGTGTGGGTAAGTCGGTTATGGTATCCTCGTCATCACTACTACTAAAGACATTAGTTATGTCAAAGGTGAAATTATCCAATGGTAGACCTGTGGATATGGGTGGTTTAAGAATGACTACTGATGACTGAGGGGGAGACTTGACTTCTCTACTAGGGGTACCTCTTCCATGTACATTATACTTAGAGGGGTACATCCAAGGCCAAGGTTTGTCATTCATCTTTCTACAATGATGGGCTCTAGTCATCCATCACTATTCCTTCCAAGGCTTTCATTTATGTTGTAGCCCCTACCAAGAATCATTTGCAGTCCTTTGCTAGCTTCATCCATGGGTAGGGTGGGTGTGGGCCTTTCATCTTGGTATAGTGTGCTTGAGATGTATCCTTCATCCACATTTTCCTGACTTAGATCCCCCAACAATAGAATCTAGAAGGGTCTGCCCTAAAAGTGTAGGTAGGTGTTTCAACTAATTGAGGTCATCCATGTGACCTAGGAGATTGAGGTAACTCTCCTACAACAAAATCATGTTTTCTCATTCTGTAATCTCCACACCCATTATCTTCGATTATGAGCTTGATGTCGGATATATCAGGGATGGAAGGTGTCTTTGTCATAGCAGTGGGGGCGAGGTTAGATGGATCCACATAGGGAGTGGAGGGGCCTTCATCATTTTTTGGTACTTGGGGAACGTTGTAAAACTTCGTTTCCAAGTTTTTGCAATAGGCAAGTGGCTCTGAATCACCATGTCTTGTGACCTCCTCATTCTGATATAAAAATTTTACACCTTGGTGAAATGTTGAGGCGACCACCTTCATCCCGTGGATCCATGGGTGTCCCAGGAGGATGTTGTAGGGTAAATCAAGGTCAAGGACCTGACATGTGGTTTCCATAGTAGTTGGCCCTACTTGGATTGGGATCTTGATAATGCCTTGAGACATTCTTTCCTGGTCATCATATGCTCTGATGGTAATGCCTTTTTTTTTCGATGGAGTCTTCTAAGATTCCAAAGTTCTTTATAAGTTTAATTGAGAAAATATTTTGGCCCGCACCTCCATCCACCAAGACCCTTTTGACCTTTTTCTTGTGAACTAGGACTTGAAGGTGAAGTGCATGATTGTGAGATGGTTGGGCGGGGAAGTCTTGGTCAGAGAAAGTGAGGAGATTTGGTGTGACGATGTTACCGAACATAGCCTAAAATTTTTCCGTATCGAGGTTAGCAGAGATAGTGGGCACAACTAATGCTTCATCAAGGATTTTCCTATGGGTAGCAGGAATTTTTAGTAACTCCATGATGGATATCTTAGCGGGGGTTCTTTTTAGTTGGTCAATGACATTATAATCATAGGGAATGGCTTTCGTATTTGATATGGGGGTCTTAGATGGCTGTGATGCCCTTGCAATAGTAACCATGTCATCGAGTGTAGTAACTCCACAATCAGCATTGGCTCCTTTGACACTAATGACAGTGACCATTTCATCTATGCATGCAACGAAACCTTCATATACAAGGTTTGCATTGGCATACTTTTTTTTTCCTTTATTGTTCCCCTGGTTATTTCGTTGATTGTTTCGTTGATTAATTCCTTGATTGTCATTGGGCATCAGATTCGTCTATATTTTGAGATCTTGATTGTCGGCAGGTTGCTCGATATTTATGATTTTGTCCTCAATGAGATCTTGGATGATGTTTTTCAATCTCATGCAATTAGCGGTTGTATGCCCTTTGATTTTATGAAAATCGTAAAGGAGATTTTCATTGTACCATGGTGGTTTTGTCATGGGTTTTGCATATTGTTCCGAATTGGAAATTTTGATAAGGTTCTCTTTAACCAGTTTCTTCATTATAGATTTGATTGGCTCCCCAAGGTCCGTGAAATTCCACTTGGGAGGATACTTGTTTCGGGGAGGTGGTCCTCCTTGATTTCTCAGATTATTGATTTGGTTGTTCGAAGGTGGTGATGGAACTTCAAATTTTTCTCTTTGAATTCCATTTTATCTTGCCTTTGTCCTAGTCATTCATATTGTTTGGAAAAAACCTAAGGTTGGGATTTTTATTTTTTCCTTCATGAAAATCTTAATGTCCTATGTTACGCCTTGGGTGGGATCTATTTGGTCATTACCTTTTTGGAGTGGGTTTTAAAACAACTTATGCCCCATCACTTTGTCTAGGCCATGCCCCTTTTCTTATTTATTGTTTTAATTTTTCCACCTGACTTTATTACTCCCTAAGTCCAGGTTGGCCCATGCCCCACACTTAAAAAAAAAATTAAGCCATCATTTGTTGTCAGCCTAGGCGGTGTCCCATTTTCCCTTTCATAAATGTTTTATATTTTGCAGGGAACAAATTTAAATGACTATCAATCAACCATCGATTGATCCCAGCCATTCCCCGCAATCCCATGATGACCCCACCATAGAGTCTCAGTCGATTGTGATATCATGGGCGGGTGCCATGTGTCTCAGTTGGTGATTCCAAAGAGATAATAAAAATTCTTTAATATATCTGTCGGGTTTTTAATATGTTATATGATGGGTTACTAAAGCAGCTACGAGATGTTATAATCTTGATGGAAAAGCTACTCGATGGTTATGTTCAATGCTAGTGACTGTTCTGAGTGAACACGATTGTCGATGGTGGGGATCAACGATTGCCCGACATTGTGTGATCAAAAGTTGTAAGGTGTTTATCGATTATAGTATCACGGGTGGGTGCCACGTGTATTCCTTTGGCGATGCATAATATGGTGGGCCCTTATTCTTGAGATGGAGATTGTGTCAACCTGTTTGAGGCAGCCGTTTGATGATCTGACAAAAGTGAAGGATCAACAGTTGGAATTTGAATTCGCATCAAATACGATTTGAGTTGTTGGTCCAGCATGCAAGTAAGCTTTAATGGTGGACGAGACGTCTACTGGCTCGATTTGATCGACATAAAGAGGTTTTACTTTGCTCTATTTTCTCATAAGGTATTCAAGCACCTTTACGAAGCAGTTTTAGAGCCGAGGACAAAGTACGAGTTATCACAACAAGAATTTGGTTTTTTGCAAAGCACAAGCGTCGTGAGTTGTTTTCTATGGTTCCTGGTTAATTTGATTGAGATTTTAGGGAAGGTTTTGGTGTGCTTGTTGGAAAGCTTGTTGATAGTTGTTTTAGGGCTATTGGTTAGTTGAATTGTGAGAAATTGCGGGGTTATTTTCTGTAATTTCATTTTTTGCTTAGCCTTAGTCTGTTCAAAAGATTTGAAATTTTAAGAAGGCCCTAGTTTACCTAAGATGGCACTGCCAAAGCAACATTTTGGCCATGTTGATTATTTGCAGAGGAATTTGTATGATGATTTCCTCGATCAAATCCCATTGTCAACTAATGATAGGAGGAGGGGGTTCGTTTTGATGCATGGAAGAACCCTAGGGGAGGGATTAGTCTGTAATTTCTCCAACATTGCCGATGCTAGGGTTCCCATGACATGTCTGGAGATGTTTAGGTTTTGGATTGGACATCGAAATTTGCCTCACCCTTTCTCGAATGGTTGGAGATATGACATGGGGAAACTGGTGGTACCAAATGTTTTCCCTGATGTGGGTTTGCTCAGGGCAATGGCATCACGTTATGACCCTGTTATAAGAGTAATAAGAGATAATGATGAAGGAGTCTTGTTAAGTATAAAAAAATAAGAATTTCAATAGGTTTTTGACCTGAGTGAACCTAACTCATTCTTGGTTCAGATTAATCATGAGGAAGTGAAGCAGGAGTATGCAAAGTCAAAGTCACTTTTTTGGGTTAAGTTGCTTCCTCCTCATCTAGCAAGGCCAGGAGGTTCAAGAATTTATATCAGCCCAAGTGACCAAGAGCCTTTCAGGTTAAACTATTTTGCAAACCACTTCTTGGCCACTTTTTAATCATTGTGCTAGATTTTAGGTTTTAACCCTAATACAGTAATGCCGATTGCCTACATGTTTATGGGGGTGCAAATACAACACCCTAATTTTTCTATGATTTATGATTTTGCATCCTTTTTGGTAGAGGAGATATATGAAGGGCTGTTAAAGTTGTAGCTAAAGGATGCATGCACTCCATTCTTCTGGTATTCTTTGTTGATGTAAATGTTCTTGTACAAGAATGTTGATTTCTTCTTAGAGAAGATGGAGTGAAGGCAAGAGGTTAATGGAGAAAGATTACCAGTGCAAGCATGGAGTGCAGATTTATCCTATAACATGGAGAATGCCAATTTTGTACAATTTGATAATTTCTTTGCTTCCAGACTAAGGGCTAGGTTGGCAGTGAATGTACCTAGAATCCCTGAGGATTTACATGACTTTCTCAAACTGAAGGGGAGGAAGCCAACTTTGAAGGTTTGTCACAACTAGGGTGATATTATCATGTATCCATTCAACACTGTGTTAAGAGTATATGGATTCCAAGGAACTCCACACATCCTTCCATTCAATGTGCCAACAAGAGTAGGGTTTGCTAAGGTTATGTGGCAGATAGGTTGTATTCATGAAGACAACCTAATAGGGAAGGGTAATGGAACCTTTTTCCCTAATTATACACTTGTATCTAATTTTGTATTCTCCAAAGGAGGTTGGATCCATTTTGGGAGATTTTTGGATGATTATCATTTAAGGTGTGGTCCCAAGCGACAACATGACCTTGAGGGCTTCTTTGCCCTTTTTAGACAATAGATAAAGGTTGGTAAGTTTGCACATGAGTTTAATTTTCTAGAGGACCTAATTAGGAATGAGTTTGATTTGAATAAGAAGGAATTGAACAAGGAAAAATGGATAGCATATGAAAAGCTATTAGCCATTGTGCATAAAATGGATCCCAAATATGACCCATTAATGGAATTTACCCCATTCCACAAGAAAATTGATTTCTTGATGGACAACTTCAAGGAGATCATGGGTATTTTGATGATAAAGAAGATCAACTTGGAGTTGGAAATTTGCATATAGAGACCATATGTGAGGCCTACTGAAATGAGGCCAACATATCAACCTACGGAGAAGTGGTCTCTTTATAAAAGAAAGATAAATGATAGTGGTGATGAGGAGGAGGAAGATAAGAAAGGAAAAAAATTCATGAAAGCATCAGCACAACTAGGTCCGAAGGTCAGAGCACCTAGGGGATTAAAAATCATTGATTTGGACTCATCACCATAGGATAACCCTTCACCACCACCATCAGAGCCAAGCCCTAAGAGGAAAAAGAGTGAAGAGGCACAAGAGGCTCTGATGGATGAAATAGTTGTCACAGATCAAGATACATAGGTTGGTATGCCTTCTCCTCCTAGGTCAACTCAGTTAAGTTTGTTTGATATGGATGTGAAGGGACAGTGTGTGCAAGATGCCATGATGGAGGCATGTAAGGCATTCTTGGATGATGATGCATTTGTTAAAACTCCAGTGTTCTTGCAATTAGTATGGAGAATGAGATTAGAAGAGTATCAAGATAAGTGCAAGAAGAGAAGAGAGTTGAGGCCTGATAGGTCAGACCAAGAGAATGATGATGAAGTAAAAAATGAATTAATGGATGAATTCAAGAACACCACTCCTGAGGATGGAAGAAAAATAGTGACTCAGGCCAGTGTACTAAATTTTCCTAAATGGGATATAGTAGATGCAATAGCATTTAATGCTATTCTAAAATCCAAGCATCCCATGCAAAACTCTGAGGAAGAGGTCAAGGCAACATTGCAAGATTCTGCCTTTAGCGAAGAATATGAGACCCTAGCAATTTGGGTATTGGCACCTCAGGGTAGAAAGCCTAATGTTACTGACATTAGGCCAAACTTAAGGGGAGGGTTAATAATAAAGAGAGCCTCAAAAACTTCAACTACAGAGGCTACTAACTTAATTGTGAATGTGGCCAAATTGGCCCAAAAGACTACTGAGAGGGAAGAAGCTGAGAAGAAGAGCTTAATGGAGAAATACAACTTTATAACTGGAGAGTACAACAAGTTGCAACAAAGGAATGTTGAGCTATAGACTGAGGTGGATAGGTTAAAATATAGGCAAGTTGGGGAGACCTCAAGTGCTCCAGGTATCATGGCATTTCCCTCCACATCAAGATTAGTACCTCCTACTTCTCCAATTGTTTCTACACTAAGGTCCCCCATCCAAACTCCTTCTCTCAGTCCTACATTAGAGAAAATTGAGGAAGAGGAAGAATGCTCTGTGGATCCTACCAAGAAGCAACTGATGCATAAAATTACAGAGTTACAAGGAGCTTTGAAGGAAAGTGAGGAGGGAGCACTTAAAAAATAGAGTGATATTGTTGACACAATTTTGAGGCACTTGAATGAAAAGGTTGATGGCAGATTGCCATCAATGTATTCTTTATATTCTTTATTTTTGGATGCAATAAAGAATATTAGTAGGGATTAGGAGGTAGTATTTCCCTTAGTTGAGAAATGGATCCCTAGGGCCAATGATTTAGATATAATGTACAAATCCTCTAGGTTTGATACAAATAATAGGCCCCAATCATTAAAGCCTACTCAAATATTTGTAAATTCATTGCAAGGTTTTCAAGCCTTACCAGATGATTTGAGTAGGAAAATCAGAGAATTGGTAAAGAATTTTGATGATTGGAGTGATACATCTTTACTTGATATAATTGATACATAGGGAAATGTTAAATCATTGTAGTAGTGGTAGGATAGAGCAGACGAGGTCATCAATGCACAAATCAAGTTGATTTGTGATGACTCGGACTATGACTTGTTGGTGAGCTGTATGGACAAGATCATTAGCACCAACACATTTTTGGAATCTTTTGAAAAGGAGGCAAATCAGGCAACTGTAAAGTACACACCTTATAGTGCCAAGGTGAGTGAGGTAGTTAATTTTGATTGGTCAGCTGATGAAGAATACCAGAGATGGGTAAATATATACTTAATTGATGAAGAGTAAAATAGAGTTGGCTATTGGCGGTTAACAACTCAGCCATTGCAGTTACAATAGATTTCGGTTATGTTTTGATGATAGTTTTGGTGCAGGTTTATTGAAGTTTGGCCGATGCATCAACCATTTTTCAATGGGTAGGATGAACAAGAAGATTCTTCAAGGACTTAGCTATTGTAACAATTTTTTGAAATATCACAGGGTAGTCCAAGTGACTGGTGACATGTGTATTTCTGGCCTGATGCTTGTTTTCTCCTTCATTCTCTATATGAAGGATTTTAAGGCCAAAAATACGAGTTAACAAGTTAGATAATTTTTTGTTGAGTCTAGGAAAAGTTGTAGAACAAATTGTATAGCCTGATAGTTTTAGTGAAAATGCAATTTAGGTTTTGTGTCATTCTGTAGTAGGTTTTGAATTCATGGGAGTTTGATGTTTTGTGACAGTACTGGCAGTTGAATTAAAAGAAGCTATTTCAAAATCATGTATCTCCATTGTATAAGCATATCAAAATTTTGAATAAAATAATCAAAGGTTGTTTCATTCATCTCACTGTTGTGGTGTGTATGATTCTTAGTTTAGCTTTAATTCAAAGAATTAATTAAAATTATTGAATGGGATCATAGGTGGGTATGTTTTATATAAGGATTTGATAAGAAGTATTGGGTTATAATGAATAATGATGATATTGTAAGGCAATATTATCAGAGATCTTACATGTTATGTGTTAAATATGTCATAAACCTTTAAATGCTTATGAATTTGACTCCTCCAATGGTATATGGAACTGATCTAGGTATACTTGTTTGTGAGGTTCAATATTTTTATGTCTTCGCTTAGAGCTTGCTACAAATTTCAAATCAATGACTATTTTATACTATGAAGTGTCGTAGTTATCTCATGCGCCGAATAGTTGATATTATTGATGAAAAACCAATTCTATTCAATATTATCCTATTATGTTGAGCTATTAAATGAGATTATCTATTGTTGTTAATGTTGTTTATAATATTGGTGCAGAGGTTGTAAACAAATTAAGGGGATCACCCTCCCAGGTCTTGTAGAGCCCAAAGTGTAAGAGGTTTTGTTAAAATCCTCGTCAGTTGGTCCAAGTCCTTCGAGCTGCCTTTGATTGAAATTGGAAATTCCATAGGTAGATTAGGAGATCAACCTGGTTACAGTAAAAACAACCAACAGGTGGTTGTTGTTGTGCTACCATATTGTTTTGTACACTATTGCGGTTGTGATTTTGTGGTTGATGATAGGTTTGAATATTTTGCTTAGGAGCATTGATGACAACCTTAGCATCAACCACTCTATCGTTTGTGATTTTTTTTTTTCTTGACCATGTGTGAGGTTTATCATTATAACTTGTGGATGGGTGGTTATCCTGTTGTGTAGGAAATGAAGATGTGCCCCCTCGCGTAGTAAGGGCTCTTTCAATATTGAACACTTTCGGGATCAATTGATCATATGTTGTAATGCATTGCATTTTTAAATAGAACGCCAAGTTTTCATCTAGATTGGCTATGATTGTGCAAAATTGTTGTTCTTCCGACATGGTCCATTTTCTCTGATTGGATTTGGATCACCATCTCTGCAAGAAGGAGGTGAATAGCTCTCCTTTTCTTTGTTTCAGTGTTGATAGTTCCTCTAGACTAACATCCATACCCATGTTGAATGCATAGTTTTTGAGAAATGCGTCCATAATTTCTTGGAATGTTTTTATGCCTCTAGGTAGGTAAGAGAACCATTCCATGGTAGGACCAGTCAGACTCTGAGGAAATAGTCACATTAGATATGTGTCATCATATGCAAATTCCATGTAAATCACTTGAAACTCCATGATGTAATTTTCAGGGCTTCCCATCCCATTATATTTATCAAATTTGGGGATTTCAAATCCCTTTGGGAATGCTACCATTGTAAGACTTCTATCAAAAGGATAGGGGCACAAATTGCCTGGTGTTCTATTTGTTTTTCCTGACTGGAGGTCCAACACTTGTTGCCATAGCAATTTGATTTGAGGTGTAACAGTGTTTTACAGATCAAGAGGTGGGATGAATGTGTTTCAAGGTACTTATTGTGTTTGATTGATAGGTGGGGTATTGATGGGGTTTTCCCACAATCTTTTTTGTTCTTTTGAGGCCTACTGATATGCCTACATTTGTTCCAACAACGCTTGTTGTTGGTCCTGTTGTTTTTTTTCCAAGAAAGCTTGTTGTTGATCCTATTGTTGTTGTTCCCACAAAGCTTGTTGTTGGTCTAGCTACTATTGCACCAATAAGGCTTGTTGGTGGTCTAGCTGCTATTGCGCCAACAAAACTTGTTGTTGGTCTTGCTATTGTTGCACCAACAAAGTTTGTTGTTGGTCTCACTATTGTTGCGCCAACACAGCTTGTTGTTGTTCCTGAAAGTCTTGCAGGGCTTGTTGGTATGCTTGTTGGTGGATTGCTTGTAGTTGTGAATGGTACTATGCTTGTGCTTGTTGAGCTTGTTGTTGGGATTGAGCTTGAGCCTATGCTTGCTGAGCCTATTGTTGGGCTTGAGCCTGAGCCTATGCTTGTTGGGCTGCTTGTGTTGCTTGCGCAACTTGTATGGCTTGTGTGGCTTGTACAGCTTGTTGAGCGGCTAATTGTGTTTGCGCTTGCTGAGCAGCCAGTTGTGTAGGTTGTTGATTTTGTTGAAGTACCCTTTGGTGAGTTTCTTTTTCAACTACCTAAATCATGGTGAGGAATGACGTTGTCATGTTGACTTTTGGTGGTATCAGCGGTGGATTGGGAATGGTGTTAACCATTGTGGTGATCGGAATGGTTGTGTTAGTGATTGGGATTTGAGTTGTGGATGGTGTGATCGAGATACTTAGTCCCTGGGAAACCATGCTTTGAGAAATTTTGGGAATTGTGGATGTGTTGACCATTGGGATAGCTTGAATGGTTGTCATTTGTTGCGATGTTGATGGAAAAATGAGAGGGTTTGATGTGATGCTCTGATTGCTTTGGTTTGGTAGATTAGCAGCAGTTAGGGGAGGAAGGCCCAACCCAAATGATGATATGGATGTCAAAGGTAATGGAGGGAATGGTGGTTTGTTCCCTTGGAAAAAATATGATGAAGAAGGATCGATGACTCCCCTTGTCCCAAATAACCGACCCTTTCCTTGCAAAATCATGGGGAGAGAATTTTGTATATTTAGCGGATAGATTAGCGTTGCATGAAATGAGGATGAGTCCACATGATTATGGAAAGTAAGTGGAACATATGGGTGTAATGAATTTACTACAACATAATTATCTAGTGTGCTGTTGATGTTTATCTCTCTATTGTTCACAAGGCGATGCTTTTGTAATTCACGAAACATGGTGCTTCCCTTGTTAACAACTAGCGAGGTTGAAGCGATTGTTGATATGACTTGGGGAATATCTTGAGTGATGTTTGGGAGTGATATTGGAGGTATGCTAACAAGAGGCCTTTCCATATTGTTACTCATGTAAATGTCAGGAGGGATTTTGGCCCCTTTTAATGCATGTATATATAGAGAGGGACTAAGTTTCAACATGGCATTGATGATTCTATTGTTAGGAATAAGGTGTCTCAACCTTGGATAATTCCTATTCTTATTATTTGTTTTGTAAAATGTATTTCTTGCAAATAATGTAATTAAGTGTGAGTGTACATGTCTAGTTTGCATGTTGATGTGTCACTCCACTTAATGTGTCGGCATCTTGAATTGTGTGTAAGGAGATCATGGCTGAAACGGTTATGACGGATTCCTATGACACGTAAGAGCTATGTCTGGAAGATTCAATGACAGGTGAAGACATGTGGCAATTGATAAAGTTGAGTACTGTACACTCTTCCACGATAGTGGGGTTCGGGGCATCGCCCCGAAAAAAATTTTCGAGTTCCTATTTTCTCGGAGAATGGTAAAACCCTAATACAGTTATCTTCGGAAGTTGCCCTAAAAGGGAAGCGCATGATATAAGCGTTTTTTAGGGTTGCGAAGATTTGTGATGTGAGTGTATTGTTGGAACGTTTTTTCATGCTGCCGCATTTTGTCTTCAAGAGTTGGAAATCTCCTGAAAGAACTTGCATTGCAAGTGTGTTGTAACCGTTGTGTTGAAGATAATACATTGTGCAGGTTTTGGAGTGCTGGGGTTTTTTACCGAAAGGTTTTCCCCAGGGTAAATCATTGTGTCATTCTTCATTTTCTGTATGTATGGTATATTGCTGCAATATCTTTGTTAAGTAGATTAACGAATCTGAAATTGTAAGGGTTTAAAACGAATTTGCACCATACTTTCCTTAAGAGATTAGTGTAGGAAGCTGTTTCCGCACCTGAGTTTCCTTACAAGTGGTATCAGAGCCTGATCAACTTTTGATCCTAGTTGTTGGGTAGGGTTTTTTGAGCTAATCTCAAGTTGAGTGGGAGTTTTTTTGTGCAGAGCATTCTGAATCTTATTTGCAGATTGAGATGGCAAGTTCCTCATACAGTAGAATGGAGGTGGAGAAATTTAATGGCACTAATTTCGAGTTGTGGAAACTCAAGATGGAAGACATGCTTGAAGACCGCGATCTATGGGAGGCTACTTCACTTGATGTGAAACCTGTAGCGATACCTCAAGCGGATTGGGATATCAAGGATCGGAAGGCTAAGGGTCTCATCAGACTCTGTCTAGCAGATGCCGTTCTTCTGAATGTTCTTGATGAGACTACTGCAAATTCTTTGTGGAAACGGCTTGGGTCTGTGTATCAGGCCAAATCTCTGGTGAATAAGTTGTTCCTGAGAAAGAAGTTGTATTCTTTAAGAATGGAGGAAGGTGGATCCGTAACTGATCATCTCAATGCATTCAATTTATTGATTGCACAGTTGGCATCATCTGGTGCCAAGATTGAGGAGGAGGATCGATGTATGACCCTGCTTTGTTCCTTGCCGGATTCGTGGGACCATCTTGTGATGGCTCTCGGAAGTACTATAGTCACATTCCGTATGGATGATGTGGTGTCTTCACTGCTGTCTGAGGAGATGCGAAGAAAGACTTCGGATTCGTCTAAGGAAGCCCTTGCTGTTCGCGGGAGATCCAACGACAAAGGAAAGCAGAATGACAATAAGTCAAAGAAGGGCAGATCCAAATCCCGTGGGAGTTCTAAGACTCCTGGAAAGTCCAAGGCGAAATGTTGGAACTGTGATAAATCTGGGCACTTCCGGAGGGACTGCAAAGAACCGAAGAAGAAGAAGAAAGGCTCAGATTCAGCTTCTGAAAAATCTCAAGAAGATGGAGATGCTTTTATTGCAGCTTTGGCAGCCCATGCATCTGATGATGTGTGGTTAGTAGACTCGGGTGCTTCTTTTCACATGACCTCTCATCGAAACTGGTTCTCAAAATATGAAGAGTTTGATGGTGGAAAGGTGTACTTGGGTGATGATTCTCACCTAAAGATAGTTGGACGCGGAAGGGTCACTATCAGATTTCCTGATGGACGAGTAAAGGGAATCAATGGAGTTATGCACATTCCGGGTTTGGCACGAAACCTATTATTTGTAAGTATGTTGAATGATGTAGGTGTGCAAGTTGTTTTTTCGAAAGATGGATGCAAGATGATAAGAGGATCTATGGTGCTCGCTAAAGGTACTAGGAGAGGTACTTTGTTTCAGCTTGATGCATGCATTGCTCAATGCAATAGTTCTTCTGTTTCAAAGAAGAGAGTGGCTATCACTTCATCCTCACCATCTGAACGAGCAGTAAAGAAGATTGTGGCAATGGGTTCCGATGGCAGTGCAGTAAGTGTGCCTAAGGGTGTAAACACTTTGGAAGGCAAGCTTCCTGCAGAAAAGACAATGTTGTGGCATATGAGATTTGGCCACATTGGTGAGAAGGGTCTTAGGACCTTGAAAACTAAAAATCTCGTTGAGGGGCTAAATGATTGTAATCTCGAATTCGATTTCTGTGAACACTGTGTTTATGGTAAGCAAAATCGTGTTCAGTTCTACTCTAGTTCTCACAAGTCTTCTGGACTTTTGGATCTTATTCATTCTGATGTTTTTGGTCCTGTAAAAGTTCCTTCTATCTCCAGTTCTGTATATTTTGTATCTTTTATAGATGATTACAGTAGAAGGACTTGGATATATTTCCTAAAAAGTAAGACACAGGTTTTCAGTCGGTTCAAGGAATTTAAGGCTCTCGTGGAGAATCAGACTGGTAAAAGAATCAAGTGTGTGAGAACTGATAATGGTGGTGAGTTTTGTTCCACAGAGTTTGAACAGTTCTGTAAAGAACGAGGAATCGAGAGACATAAGACAACTCCTTACACCCCGCAGCAAAATGGAGTTGCAGAGAGAATGAACAGGACACTGATGGAGAAGGCTAGGAGTATGCTTAGTGGAGCTGGCCTAGAACAAAAATTTTGGGCCGAAGCTGTTGCCACTGCTTGCTATCTGGTTAACAGATCTCCTACATCAGCTCTTGTTGGTAAGACACCCATGGAGGTGTGGTCTGGTAAGAAGCCTTCAATTAGACATCTTCGTGTTTTTGGTTGTGAAGCTTATGCACATGTTCCAAAGGAGAAAAGATCTAAGTTGGAAAACAAAGCTGTCAAATGTATTTTCATCGGATACAGTGTTGGTGTGAAAGGATACAAGCTTTGGAATCCTATGACTAGTAAGGTGCTGTATAGTAGAAATGTTATTTTCAGAGAGCTAACATCTTCTCCTATTGTGCTACAACCAGATGAAAAAGAAAAGGAAAAAGATGTTGTTCAGTTTCCTCCTACCCCTGAGAAGACTGAACAGAGAGACCATGTTGGGTCTAATGATGAGGAGAGCTCTAGCAGCTCTGATAGTTCGGAAGAAGAGGAAGAACAACCTCAACCTCAGCCCTTGAGGAGATCCATGAGAGAAAGAAAGCAACCAGAAAGGTTTGGTTATTCTATGTTAGATTCCAGTTGTGCTTTTGCTTTGATTACTAACACTGATGAGCCTAGATCTGTGAAAGAGGCTTTGGGCATGGAAGATGCAGGTTCCTGGATTGAGGCTATGGATGATGAGATGGCTTCATTGGAGAAAAACAAAACTTGGGACCTTGTACCTTTGCCTAAAGGGAGAAAATCTGTTGGCTGTAAATGGGTATTCAAGAAGAAATTCTGTGCAGATGGCAGTGTTGAAAGGTACAAAGCTAGATTGGTTGCAAAGGGGTATTCACAGGTAGAGGGAATAGATTATGGTGAAATATTCTCTCCTGTTGCAAAGTTGACATCCATTAGATTTCTGTTATCTCTTGCTGCATCATATGATTTAGAGATAGAACAGATGGATGTGAAGACAGCTTTCCTTCATGGTGATTTGGAGGAAGAGATTTATATGTCACAGCCTGAGCACTACATTGTTAAAGGTAATGAATCCTTAGTTTGCAGATTAAAGAAATCTCTATATGGTTTGAAGCAATCTCCTAGGATGTGGTACCTTAAGTTTGATGCCTTTGTGTTGTCAATTGGATTTGTAAGATCGAAATCAGATCATTGTGTTTATTTCAGAGTTGAAAATGATCGCCTTCTTATTGTTGCATTATATGTTGATGATATGTTGCTGTTTGGGAAGGGTAAGGGTATGATTTCTGATTTTAAATCTCAGTTGTCAGCACAGTTTGAGATGAAAGATCTTGGGGCAGCAAGGTACATCTTGGGTATGGAAATCAGTAGAGACAGGTCTAACAGAAAACTTTGGTTGAGTCAGAGTAAGTATGTGAAGTCTGTGTTGGACAGGTTCAGCATGGCAGATTGTAGACCACTATGTGTTCCTGTTTCAATGGGAACAAAGTTATCTGTAGATGATTGTCCAAAATCTCCTAGTGAGGTGGAGGACATGAGTAGAGTACCTTATGCTAGTGCAGTTGGCAGTCTTATGTATGCTATGGTCTGTACTAGACCAGACATTGCCCAAGCAGTGGGAGTCCTAAGCCGGTTTATGGCTAACCCTGGACGGGTACATTGGGATGCAGTTAAGCGAGTATTCAGATATTTGAGGGGTACATCAGATTACTCCATATGTTACCATGGTAACTCTTCTGGATCTCCACATTCAGTTTGTATTCGTGGATTTGTGGATTCAGATTGGGCAGGTGATATTAACAGCAGGAGATCCACCAGTGCTTATGTTTTCACTATGTTTGGTGGTGCCATCAGTTGGATGAGTAAGCGACAACCTGTGGTTGCTTTGTCCACTACAGAAGCTGAGTACATGGCTGCTACTCATGCTTGTAAGGAAGCCATTTGGCTTAGGAGATTGTGTTCTGATGTTGGTGTTGATGCAGAACAGATTACTATTTGGTGTGACAGTCAGAGTGCTATTTGCCTTGCGAAGAATCCAACTTTCCATGCCAGAACGAAGCACATTGATGTGCAGTTTCACTTTGTGAGAGATATGGTGGAAGATGGAAAGATAAATTTGGAGAAGGTAGATACTGTGAAGAATGTTGCAGATGCATTAACGAAACCAGTGGGCACTGTGAAGTTCAGATGGTGTTTGGAGTCTATGGGCCTTTTGGCCTATAGCGGTTAATTCCTGTTATGTTCCTATTGCTCTTACAAGGTGTTCGACAAGTGGGAGAATGTTAGGAATAAGGTGTCTCAACCTTGGATAATTCCTATTCTTATTATTTGTTTTGTAAAATGTATTTCTTGCAAATAATGTAATTAAGTGTGAGTGTACATGTCTAGTTTGCATGTTGATGTGTCACTCCACTTAATGTGTCGGCATCTTGAATTGTGTGTAAGGAGATCATGGCTGAAACGGTTATGACGGATTCCTATGACACGTAAGAGCTATGTCTGGAAGATTCAATGACAGGTGAAGACATGTGGCAATTGATAAAGTTGAGTACTGTACACTCTTCCACGATAGTGGGGTTCGGGGCATCGCCCCGAAAAAAAATTTCGAGTTCCTATTTTCTCGGAGAATGGTAAAACCCTAATACAGTTATCTTCGGAAGTTGCCCTAAAAGGGAAGCGCATGATATAAGCGTTTTTTAGGGTTGCGAAGATTTGTGATGTGAGTGTATTGTTGGAACGTTTTTTCATGCTGCCGCATTTTGTCTTCAAGTGTTGGAAATCTCCTGAAAGAACTTGCATTGCAAGTGTGTTGTAACCGTTGTGTTGAAGATAATACATTGTGCAGGTTTTGGAGTGCTGGGGTTTTTTACCGAAAGGTTTTCCCCAGGGTAAATCATTGTGTCATTCTTCATTTTCTGTATGTATGGTATATTGCTGCAATATCTTTGTTAAGTAGATTAACGAATCTGAAATTGTAAGGGTTTAAAACGAATTTGCACCATACTTTCCTTAAGAGATTAGTGTAGGAAGCTGTTTCCGCACCTGAGTTTCCTTACATCTATGATTCTTAGGATTCTGAGCCATTTTAGTTATTTCCTCTTGTGTCATTCTTAAGTCATTGTTGGTTATGTCCTCTACATGACCCTCCTCTTGAGGGTTTTGTGATGGTAGAGAGGAGTTGTTTGGAGGGTTTCTTGATTCCACTAGATTCTTCTTAGGGGCCGTTTGACTTAGGCAACTTGAAGTTGATGTTTCTTTAGTGATTTCCATGTTCTTCTTGTATTGGGATCTTGTTTGAACCATAAAATATATCATTTGATCTTGATCTTTAGGCACAAAAGAGAAGAACTAGGAAACTCTAAGAATCAAAAGTGATGATGGGGATGAAATATGGATGATGCGAGTGAGTGAAACTCTTGAAGAACCTTGGGGGGAGCAGATGCTAAAATTTTTAGGGCTTGAATTGATTTGATTTTGATAATTTGACTATGTACATTAAGTCAAACAAAATGATGATGAGATTGTAAAACTCTAGGAAGTTGTGTTATCCTAGAGCAAAATTGTTTCAGCAGATTATTTGACTAAGTGTGTTAAGCCAAATGAAGTGATTTTGAACTTGTAAACCTTAGGAGGTTGTGTTATCCTAGAGGTAAATTTTCTCAAGAGGTTTAATAATTTGACTAAGTGTATTAAGTCAAACAAGGTGATGATGATTTTGCCTATAAGTTTAGCATGAATGATGTTTCAAAGTTTTCAAGAGTTTGTTGGTGAGATGGAATTTGATTTTTATGATTGAGAGATGGATGAGAGTGACCGATTTTGATCCTAAACTTGACCTAGACAAGACTCTTTCTTATAAGACCTCAGTATTGAAGAACATGCCATACTTTTAAGTGAGAAAAGAAAACCTTTGAAAAAGAGTTGGATTTTGTTGATAATAGAATTCATACAAGCTTGGGTTGTTCTTTAAGGCCTTCTTGTAGAAATTATACACCAATCTTTCTCTAACTTCGAGAAGTCTTTCAAGATGCTCCTCACGAGCTTTTGGACTAAGACTTTTGAACTTGTTTTTCTGGATTTTGATCTTGTGGGAAATCATTTGAGAGAACACATGTGTGAGGTCCAATTGTCCTTATCTTTGTTTAATGAGTTCCTTTTATCAAAGAAAATTTCTTGATTATGATTTCAAATTAAATTTCTATGTCTCAATTCCTTTTCATTCCACAAGGTACATTATGTGAAAATCAAGGTTTCAAGAGCATAGTTTCCTATGTTGACTTTAGTGAAAAAAATGGTGATTAAACCCAGCACTTAGAAACATCTAAGGATATAATCCATAGGGAAAGTAAGAGCAGTTAGATTCATTAAAGGATATTTGTTTCCTCCAAAGGGTTTGAAATTTTGAAGCACTTCGTGAATGTTTGTTTTCAAATGTTTTGAGGACCAAGCAATGCATTTTTTTATTCCAAGCACATGTACAACTGTAGGATGAAGAGATGATATTTTGTTGGGTTCACACTTGGATAAATCCAGATGCACATATTTAGTGTGGATGATTAGATGCTTGACCACACAGGCTCCCCCTTACAGTGCACTCGCTTCTTGGGTCAATCAAGAATCAGTACCCATGAATCTCCCATGACATACTTTTCATCTCTACAACAAAACTGCATGTATACGTGGGGCAGCTTCAAAGGACATGACCTTTTGCACCAACAAAATAGTTAAGGATTTGGCCTTTGCTAAACAAGGGTTTTAATTTGGACTTTCTGTTTGTAGGAGTTGACCCATGCGGCGAGAGACCATTGATGCCCTTCTTGCTAGAGGCAACCATGTGATACTAGCTTGTATATTTTCCATTTCTACACATGTAATGCAGGTTGTGTGTTTTGTTTAATGTTGGTAGTGGGTTGAAGTCGTCATAAAAAAAAAAAATTTCCTTCATGCAAGCCTCTAACTTTCAAACCTTCATACAAATTACTTATGTATTGCGTTGTTTCATATAGAATTTTGAGAGTATGGTCTTTTCCAAACTGATTGTGAGTTGAATTAGTGGATAAGTTTATAGGTTTTTGGTGCATCACCCTTTAAGTTCTAGGATTTCCATTTTTAGTATCCTTTTATCCCTTTTCCCAAAAAAAAAATTATTTTTAAGTGATCTACTAGGGGAACCAACCCTCTCTAGAGTTTCATTCTCATTATAAGCCACCCACAACTTGAGAATGTTTCGATGTTACAATGGATAGTTGAGTCTAACTCAACTAGGGTGAAATCCTCATTGATACCAATCATAACATATATATTTTCCTCCATGATAACATTTTACCATCCAATTTCACTCACCAAGAATGTCGATCATTTATCCAATATTCATCTGAGTACACAATCCAAGGAGACATCTTATATTGTATGGGATATAATCGCTCCTTATTGTAATGTTTAAATACAATGAATGCCAATTTAGCATTAAATGAAGTATATGGTGGTGTTTTTGGGGCTCACACAATTGGAATGATCCATGTAAAGAAACTTCTTTTAATGTGCTATTATTGGCCCACCATGAAACATGATACATGTGAATATGTTAAGAAATGTATTACTTGTCAACAAAATGAAAATTTAATACATGCACCATATCAGGAATTTCAAACCATTGCTTCACCATGGTGATTCTCACAGTGGGGTCTTGATCTTGTTAGCAAGATACATCCCCCCTCATCCAATGGACATACCTTCATTATCATCACAACCAAATATTTCACTAAATGGGTGGAAGCCATCCCACTTACTCTAATCACTAGCCTCCAAATATCCAAATTCATCTTATATCATACCATCTTCTAATATGATATATCCTCCTCTATCATTGCCGACCATGTTAAAACCTTCAAGAAACATGTATGATAAATTTGTTAACAATTCCATATCTAACATCATGGATACACTCTATATTACCCTCAAAGTAATGGAGAAACTAAGGCAACTAAAAAAACCTTAATTAAAATTCTCAATAATTGTCAATGACATTGACCATGACTTGCACGCCCACTTAAACCCAACTCTCTAGGCTTACCACACTAGAATACACACACCTACTATATCCACTCCATACTCATTGGTTTATAGTGTCAAAGATATCTTTTCAATAGAATTCAAACTCCCATCATTATGCATTCATTGAAAAATATTATCAATGATGAGTAGTATCCAATTACATTCTTGAGTCAATTAAGAGTTCTTGATGAATGACACTAGAATTCCTACAACCATCTCTAAGCTTATTAGGATATGATAAGAAGAATTTATAACAAGAATGTCTCCAATTCTAGCTTGGTGATCTTGTACTCAAGGAAAATCAACGGACCCACTCAAGGAAAATCAATGGACCCAACAAGATTGAGAGAAGAAAGGAAATTTTTAGGCTAATTAGGTGGGTCCTTTTGCCATTATAAAAAATTATGGTTATAGATCCTATCTATTGGCTACACCTAATGGAGTACCTTTGGATGAGAATACAAACATCATCTACCTCAAAAGATTTCATTCTTAGGTCAGTTGAGTTATCCCACCTTTCCAAAAATTAAAAAAAATATACAAAAAATAGTAAAGATAAATAAGTCATCCTATGGTGGAAACCACCCTTGGTGGTGCCTAGGGAAATTACATGTGGTGAAAACATGGAAACACACATAATTCATAGTTGGGTGAAATCATTATCTACCTCGTCTCCCTTTATCTATGGGCCTTCATACATCATCTTAAAATCCATTTTCACCTTATAATATCCCCTTATATAAGCAACATCCATAATCCATCCCACTTCCTCATTCACCTCATGGTGTATATTTTTGAGCAATTCACAAGTTAGATTAACTACCCAAATTCCTAAGCTTCATTTATTTATGTTGGAGTGGACCTCACAAATCCTAGTATACACCTAATATTTGAAGTCCTTTCTTAGATGACTTTGTATTTGTTCTCATTAACTATATATAGTGTCCATAGTTTGCGTAGTTTCAATACTGCATCATCATTTAGGACCATCATTATATATTTACTACTAAGTCCCATCCTCAGGTTTTTGGTGTTGCCAAGATCCCATATCAAGTTGATACTTCAAAAAACTCCATTGGCTCCTTTTTATTTCAAGTATCTTGATTTCCCTTACCATTTGAATCATAGGTCTTATCCATACATTTTTTTTCTTCATAGGATATATAATTCCTCACATTAGACCACATCAATTCTCGCATCATCCTTATAGAAAAAGATGTGTGAGGTGTCTTGTTAATTTAGGGGTGCTTCTAAATATTTTTTCTATAATTCTTTGAGCTTCCTACTACACCTACTTGAGGTTGCCACAATCCATCATATCATGGTGTGCTTTGACTAGTTGAATAGGGGTGAATCTTGGATTTTTTGTTTTCATGTTATCTTTGTTGTCTCACAGTGTACCCACCAATATCTATTACAATATTGTGTTACACTAGCACATCCTTTTGTTCTTATTTTTTTCAACATTGGCCTCACCAAAACCCTTTGTGACTTTGTGAGATGATGGAATCAACTCTTTATTTGTTGAGTTAGTTCAATGCATGCAATATGAAGTCACATTGGTTCCTCATACCCTAGTGCATAGTATCACATGCTAAATCAAATTAAGTGCTCACTACATGGTAGTCTATTATATAATTCTAAATTTCTCAATATTTTTTCTCATCCTACCACCCATCATACCTATTGACCTACCTTTCTTATTCACTACCACCCTCCCTTTCTCAATCTCGATTTTGGGAATGTGTAAATGTGTTCCTCTGTCACCCCCTCCTATTGCGTTTGGTCTTTTTTTGGTTGATACACTATGGTTTCCTGATGATGTTCCCTCATCTTTATCATTTATATTATCACATCCATTGCATTAAGTTGTTTAGAAGTTTTTCTTCTAAGCATATTTTCTCATTTTCATTATCATTTATATTTCATCATGTTGTTTATAATTTTTTTTGTTATACACATATTTTCTCATTTTCATTTTAATTTAAATTGTTTTAAGTCATTTATAATTTTTTATTATAAGAATATCTTCTCATTTTTACTATCATTTAGATTACATTAAATTTTTTAGGATTATTATTGTAAGCATTTTTTATCATTATTTATTATCTTAGGTTGCATTAGGCTGTCTAGGATTTTTTATTCTAAATAAGTCTAATCATTTATATCCATCGCGTAGTATCATTTTTCTTTAGTTTCACCCATTAGGTTTAGTTGCATCACATAATACATTCACATTAATCACATATTTATCATATACATCCATAACTAAAATGCATTCATCTTCATTACATGTCATCAATAAATATCATAAATCCCCATAATATCATTAGATTTCATATATATACATGTAAATCCATCCTACATCACAAGTTAGTATGCATCATATTTCAATAACATACACATATCCATATCCTACATCACCGCACATTAGTAAGAAATCAATAATCACATCACATATATCACTCCCTCCACATTGCTACTTTTCCTTATTCTACCTCCTCCATGTTGGGGAATATTTTCGTCAAGTCCTTTAGCCAATTTTACTATATTTTTGGTAAATTATTTAAAACATAGTTATTTTAATGTTATTTTGAAGAGGGAGAAAATGTAGACACCTAAAATCAACCACTTGCATTTGGTCAATTTTATCCCATATTTTCTAGTCACCCATCATTTACATTAATTAAATATCTTTTTTTTTTTATTATCAATCCTGTAATTATTCCAAAGGCCTAATGTAATTAATTGATTTAATTACTTATCATACTTTTACCACTTTTGTCATATTTAATTTATTCATTACATTTCCTCACATGAATTAAATAAAAATTATTTAATTCCTCCACTTTCTATCTCTAAATATCTCATCCTCCATATTTTCTTACTTGCACTAATCCTAATCCTAATTATAATCCTCACCTAATCCATCTCCTAACTATTTGCACATTCCTAATCCTAACATTATGAAAGGACTAGTCCTGTTTGCTTTATTTCTTATCCATATAGCCACCCACTAACTAATATTTCCTCTTTTTAGAAAGGCCCCATTTCCTCTAGGAACATGGGTATTTCTTCCAAAGGTGACCAAAGAAATTTTAACTTTATTTATTCCCATACTTGTCATACTTTGGGAATGTAAAGAAAGGAAGGCCTTTATGATCTTGATCCACCCTATCTTTCCATGATACCTTTTACAATACCATCTCCCTCCCAAGCCCTCATATTCTGACACTTGTCACAATATTGGGACTTGAGAGACCATATCCATAGAATCTCCCCTTTTGATGCCACTTGGAAACATCTCATGAGGTGAGATGTATCAACCATTCCCTTACCTTGATCCTAAGCCAATCAATCCTAGCTCTCCATCCATAATTCCTCTCTTCATATGCTAAACATTTAGCTATTTTTTAGGATCCTACAATCTTGAGAAATTAAATAATTTTATATTGCTAGATTTTCATTGATCACACATCCAAATCAACCATACAAAGTAAATCTACATATCGAGGATTCAACATACTTGGCATTCATTGAAATATCTAGAGGTTTGAGTTCTCTTTCCCCTATCCAATTTTTTCTATGAATTTTTTTTTTGTTTGGGTTTTATTATAATTTTCATTCATGTTTGAACATGATTTTTTTTCCCATAATAATATCTATCACTATCTATGACTTTATATATAGTATAATAGAATAATATATAAATAAATATGTATATATATATAATTATATAGACATGTAGACACCGAAAATTGGTCTAGGCCTACGAGTACACATTCGACATAATTTTCTATAGTCTGTTGTCATGATTAAATAATGTTAATTATTTAATTACCTTTCTAACATATATTTCCTCTATTAATTAAATTCCCCTTTTTAATTAATTCATTAATTCATTATCAGCATTAATTCAACTTTGATTAATTAAATAAATCATGTTTATTTAATTATGTCGCTAACTAATTCCTCTTTCTTAATTAAATATTTATTATTTAATTACCCATTTATCATATTTCAACTATAATTAAATATTTATTATTTAATTATTCAAATTCCACCTTTTCAACAGTCAATTAAATAAATTACATTATTTATTTAATTTAAATCTTTCATTTTCAAATGTTGAATTAAATTAATATTTAATTCATTTAATTAATTGTTTGTCACATTCTTCTACCAGTTATCTAATCATTTACTCACCTTCTGACTCGAGATCTATTTTTAGTTCTCGAGTTATCTCCGGATTCAACTCTTGTTTATCTCTATGAGAAGACTCTCTGTGATAACTAGTTAGTTAACTAGTTCTAACTCATATGCATGCATGCATTCGAATGCATTCTCCATCTTCGAGTTCCAACTTTATCTTTGACAATCAAAGTTTATCTTTTATATTTTTGAATATTCTTAACTGAAATTCTAACTCATGTTCTATCTGACACAAAACTAACATCGCATGGCATTCATTAATCTCATCCGTCGATCTCTCTTTTGAATCTGAGTCGATCATTCGAAAACCCAAAATCTATAAAATGGCCTATCAACATCATTATTCCTCCTCCCGAAATCAAGAACTTTTGAGAAGAAGCTTTATTCATCTTTGATATTTTGCTAAGACATTCAACATGGTTATGCTTGCATCAAACACGAAATCTAAGGGCAAGAACACTAAAAAGGAAAAATGGAGAAGAGCGATGGAGGTTATTCGAAAGAATGAAAGCATTGTCGATGAGACTGTTTCAAGTTATTAGCTTAGATTTCATTTTATGTTTTTAATTTGTACTTCATTGTTTATTTTAGGATTTTATTTAGATTAGAATTGACATTGTTATTCTAGTTGCAGATCAATCCATACATATGATTTAAAATCTAGAGTTACATTTGGTGAACCTGACGTGAAGACAATATCAAAGATTAAACCATAACTTTCAAAGGGCTATAGATATTTTCACAAAACTTTGTTTGCAAGTAGAAGACATTATTAAGAGCTTCCATAGAAAAAATCAGATTTTTTAGAGCTGTTTTGAATTTGTTATTATTTTTTTATTAGTTTTCATAAAAAAACAATTGTGAGAGAAAATTGTCGCATTTTTTGGATATGTTTACATTTCTAGAAAGAGCTTTGGATTTAAATAGGGGTCTATTCTTTAGGTTTTAAATTTGGATGAAAAGTTATTAGTCAAACAACAGATCTTTGAAAATTAGGGTTTCACAAATATTTGCTTGAATCTCACAAATGGTTGTAGATCTGTTCACGAATTTTTTTTTGCAGATTTAGAATTATGGTAGAAACCTCCAGTGAAAAAACTCAGATTTTTTGGAAATGTTTTGAATTTTTAATAGTTTTTTATGATTTTTCATAAAAAAAATAATTTTATGTACAAAACAAACAATATTTCAGATTTATTTACATTTTTGGAAAGCTCTTGAAATTTTAATAGGGTTCAATTCTCTGTATTTTTATTTTTACTATAAAAAATATTTCCAAAAAACAGATTTGTCTTGACTAGCTAACCCTCTAATATTAGTGATCAAGTATCTTGCTAGGGTTTTGGTTTTGTTGGGTTTGTGAATGTACAGGAAAAAAATAAACACTTCAAAGCACACATTGGATCAAGTGGACAAAGAATTTGGAGCTAAAGAAAGTCTAGAATGAAGTGAAGAAGATCATTGAAAAACCAAACAAACATCTTTTCTGTAGGACGAAAGCCGAAGACACAAAAAAAAACTACTGATCAGTTTGCATGCAGGGCCTAATGAATTTGTGTATTTATTTATTTGTCAAACTTTTCCTGTTTGGTAGATAGATAACTGTCATTTGGAATAAAAAGAATCACTGTCTTCTTTGTTTGGTGTGAAAGCACAATTTGTAAACCCTTACGATTTGGTATACTGAAGTATCCTCTCCCCTTACGCATTCGTGTGATCCTGGGTGTAAGAGAAACAGTTACTAACTCTAGAACTTGGGTTTGTCTTGGTTGGAAAAAGTACTCACGCCAAGACAACTCAAACCGGTACCACGCTAAAGCCAAGCAACTTCCAGCCAGTATACAAAAGTGGATTCTTGGGGAAAACCCAAGAATCACGTGCACTATCTCGACGAGATGGAAAAAAATGGACTCTCGCCAACATTGGGTAGTGTCCCATGAATGAAATGCCCATATTAAACACCTTGTTGTAAAGTTACCAAAATCCTATCTACTTGTTAGTGCAGCAAGTCGGACTTGTGAAGCCGTCTTACGTTCTTACGGTTTATGTGTTGAGATGAGATGTATGCCATGGGAGATTCATGGGTACAATAGCTTGGTTGCCCCGTATAAGTGAGTGTCGTCGAGGAGAGCCAGTGGGGTCAAACTATTAGTCATCCGCCATAAATAACGTAGCTAGATAAATCCAAGTAAGAATTCAACAAGTATTGTCCACAAAGCCTAGGTTGTAAATGTTTTCAAGTATTAACAAGTCCTACCATCACAAAACTAAAAATACACTGTTTGCTATACTCACCAAATCTTGATCAAAAACAAAGTCAGTCAAAATAAACTTTCGGGAAAATTTCAATTGTCAAAAAATTGAGTCGTAATTGTCAGTTTAAATGTTGCATCTATCCTAGCGAGTCACACTTGTTAGGGGAAACACCACATCTGTTTTTCAAATTTCTTGGTTTACATAGTCCAAGTATTATGAGCCACAATTGTCAAACCTGAGTCACAACTGTCAAACATAATTCCATGTCTTCCATTCACCTTGATATGCTTGCTGATCAAGTTGAATACCAATTACTCCACCTGGGTCAATACCAAGAAGCCATAGACTTCAAAAGAAAATTTATCCAATCCAAAATCCAATCAACCTCAACCCATGGTCAACTACCCACATATCCCTCTTATCAATAACCCATAAAATCTAGTCTTCCATCCATCTACCCTCATTATCAAGAGTCCCCTAACACCATCCATGACACTAAGTCACAACAAACTTTCATTCGTCATACCCACCCTAACCTTGATAAGGGAAATCAACCATCCATCAATCCAGTCCAAGCCTCCACATCATATCCTAGTCCTTCATCTTATCCTAATCCTTTATCCATGTCCTATTCTAGTCCTACATCTCATCCTAATCCTCCATTCACATCATATCCTAGTCCTCCATCCATGTCATATACTTGTCATGCACTCATGTCCTATCCTATCCCATCATCCCTCAACCAATTCCAAACCTCCATGCCATATCCTAGTCCATTATACATCACTCCATTCCAAGACACTCCATCTAAACATACATTTAGTCATGAAATCACAACTAGTCATGGTCTCCAAATTCCCATCCCATTTAATAAACTTGAGGATACATTTCAAGAGGTAGGTCCAAAGCATGACATCATAACATCACTATCTTATCCATATCAGAGTAGTCCATTGGACCCCATATCTAAGTCCATTCAAGAAGTCCTCCTGGAAAATCATGGCATACCAAATACACCTATCCTTGGTCAAGAGTCCATCCACAACAATGTCATCCAGTACAAACCCCTCTTTGACAAGGACCCTACCATTGATCCAGAAGTCCATAATGATCCACTCCTTTACCTCTATTCCATTCATGATGAAACACTTGAAGACGATTCCATCCAAACTTCAAGTATTCACACTTCCAAAAGTGAGACACTTGCCTCCATGGGACACATTGATGATCTACCACTAGAACAAGAGTTTTCTATCATGGACATATTTGCAAATGATCAAGCTATAGCTGAATTAAATGGGCTCTATGACAATGACCATGAAGAAGGTTTCAATGAGAACTTCGAAGCACCAACAAAATCATCAGAATCTAATATGTCAAAAAATCAGATCAAAGATGTCAATCAGAAATCTATCCAACATGTCAGTAAATGTACAACATCCTATCAATTAGGATCATCTATCTTTTTCAGAGCAGGCTTTCTTACAGATGAGAAGATTTCAAGCATTAATTTCCACATTAATGATGGGTTAGCATCTTGCTTCCACAATAACAAGTACCCCATCGTATACAAATTTTTTCACAACATGCATTATCAGGGAAAAGGACTAGGCCTACACGAGCAAGGAATTCTAGAACCCATACAGCTTCAAGAAAATCCTAGACATCAGGGTCTTGGTTATTCATCAGTCAAAGAATCTAATGATGTTAGTGATACCTCCTTGATATTCAGGGCAACTATTATCTGATAAAAACATCAAAATAGGGGCCATGAGTAGTTCTTACCATAAGATTTCTACCAACACTCATTCCATCCACACCATAAACCGTCATTCCAACATGAATAAACCTTTTATTTGGAACCAACAAAAAGAAAGTTATTACAAATCCAAAGTTCAAAATCAAATGTCAAAGACCATCAAATCAATCAAAAATATGAGTGGACAAATGAAGTTAAAATGGATCCCAAAGAAAAATGGATGAAGCAAAGAAAATATTTCAAATCCAAGAATCAATCAAAATGTGGAGCCACAAGAAAAGAGGATTCACACATATAATAAATTTCCACCTCCTTTAAAATGGTCATCAAACAAGACATATAAAAGTGTTGGTTCCAAACGCTATCCCAATCAAAAAACCAATACATCCAAACATCCAGCTAACTCATCCACATCCACCATCATCCATCATAATCCAACATCTCGTCAAAAGCCCAAAAATCCCATGTCACAAATCCATCGCATCTTGGCAGCAACTCTTTATTGTAAGGAATCTCATGGCACTCTATCGTGATGTGCATATTCTAATAAGGCCAACTCTAGTATTAACAAGGATCACACTGACATCGATCAGTTGTATGCAAGTGCTATGATCCTAACAAGACAACTACTTCATAAAGGTCATTATTGGCATATCATGGCTCCAGTATCTACATCAGCACCGTCAAAAGCTTCAGCACAGTTAGTGGTCATCTAAACCATCAAGGCTATCAGGAAAAACCTAAAAATGACAAAAATAGTAAAGAGAAAAAAAATATTCGTCCAATGGTGAAAACCTGGCAAACAGGCGCTTTGGATAAGTACCTTGATGAAAACCTGGCAAACAGGCATCATGTGTAAAATAAATTACCTATGTGGACCATTACACTTGGAGGCAAGTCCTCTCATCTCTCATGCCCTTCACATGACATTCACATGACATTTCCATATATCCATTTTAACCCATATCATTTCCATCCATTTTTCCACCGACTTTGATCTTGATAAGGACTACAATACAAAAAACGGTCATGCTTTAGAAAAAATTTTGACATGTCTATCTTTTGGTCATATTTTATTCATTAAAAATCATGTCATTACCTTTATAGCCTCCTTTTTACTATACGACATCATCATTGGAGACCATATTATAATTCTCTAGTCCAAAGTCGTCCATTGCCTTTTATACCTATCATCCATCTTGGTTTTCCTTGTCAACTGTCTAAGGATTTTAATATCCTTCCATCATCCCATCAAGTCCTCATCAAGTCATTCCAAATTATGCAACAATATGGTAACCTGATGCATCATCCAAAACATTCCTTGACTTTGTCCCTAGCCCTGCTACAAACTTTTATCCTCTTATCATATCATTGTCATCTTCACGTTGTCTTGGGATGTGTCCTTCCCACGTCAAACAACGTTGTTGTCATCATCACCTGTCAATTGGTCTTCATCTTGGCTAGCAACAAAATCATGGTTTTCCTCAGATTCTTGTGTGTAGGCATCATTTACATGCATTTGTCACCACCATTAAAAAATGTCTTGAAAAAAATCCAAAAACATTAGAAAACGTCAAAAATCCAAAAAAAATCAAAACAAATAGAAAATCCCAAAAATAGAGTCAAGTCGGTCAGGTAAGTCAGTCATAGACTTTAGTCGAACTACGTTGCCTCTGTGGCTGGACATAGGCAAGGCCATCTGTCGATGTGCCCCTAAGGCATTAGGTCTATCAGTTTAGGTTCGTCATGCATCTCACTCATTAAATCATGATTCTTTGTACATTCAAAGTCATTGGTCGTGTTGAACTATGAGGTCTCTACATGTACAATGAAGGCAAGGCTAATCAATCAATGAGCCCCCAAGACTGCAATAGGTCAGTCCAATAGGGTTTATCACATTCACTATCACACATGTTGCATGTCATCAGGTTAAGTATATTTGTTCAGTCAAATATGTCAGTTAACCACATCAGGTACATCCTTTAGGATACACATCCCAAGTCAACACTGTCAATACACACACACACTATTAGTCAAGGGAATCAAAGTAAATCATGCATCAACAAGGCAAGCATCTCAAACAGTCATCAAGTCAATATCAAACACATCATCAAAATGATCAACCTATGTCCTCGCAAGATATGTCTTTCTTGTCAATAGGCATCATCAACTTGTCATAGCCTCATGTAGCTTGTCACATCAACGTCATCAGACTCAAACATCTTATAGGACATGTGCCTTTTTTTCTGAAATCAGGCTTTGTCATGCCTTATACAGATAGTCACCAAGTTGAAACCAGACTCAACGTCTTATTGTGATATGTGTCATCCCTCACATTATGCTATGTCAAACATCAAACAATCAAACAATCCAAACATGATCAAATTTTTGGCGAATACAATTATTTGGCTTTATGACTTTATATCTTATTTTGTCTTATCTTTTAATCGATTTGTGAAGGATCCTGTTGCTAGCTTTCTCAAGGATGTCCCTTGAAGGATTTAGAGAAGCAACGATGTCTCATGACTCTTTTTCTTTGACTGTTTTCTATCAACTGTCTTTTTCAACTTTGAATTTTGAATCATGTTACTAGCTTTCTCAAGGATGTCCCTTGTAAGGATTTAGAGAAGCTATGACATATCATGATCCATCTTTTATTTGTCTATTGTCTGTGGTTTTTCTAGACGATAATGACTAGGGAAATCTTGTCCTTAGTTTGTGTTATGACACTCCTTGTCTACGACTGTCTGTTTTTCATAGGTGGATGACTTTGTACACTATGGTCTATCTCGTATCATAGTGTGTATTATCCATTTGTGTTAGTCCCACCCAGTGATGATAAAATTGCAAGCATAGCGAATATGGAAAAATATCGAAGATCATTTCTTTTCAAGTCAACCTTCTTTGTTTCATACTAACATTCTATAATCATCCACGCTAACATTTCTTCTTTTCTACGTCTTCACCACCATTATCTATCCATTTCGAGAGCACAATCCTGTTCTTCAAACCCGTCTATCCTCTCGAGGGGGCATACAGTACCTCCTTGTCATCCTTCCTCACCCTACTTTCATTGGGGCATATCTTTTTTTCTATTTTCTTTGACACAATGCCGAAACGACACTGTATCAAAGAGGGGCAAACTATAGACACCGAAAATTGGTCTAGGCCTGGGAGTACATATTCGACATAATTTTCTATAGTCTATTTTCATGATTAAATAATGTTAATTATTTAATTACCTTTCTAACATATATTTCCTCTATTAATTAAATTCCCCTTTTTAATTAATTCATTAATTCATTATCACCATTAATTCAACTTTGATTAATTAAATAAATCATGTTTATTTAATAATGTCACTAACTAATTCCTCTTTCTTAATTAAATATTTATTATTTAATTAAACCCCCTTTATCCATAATTAAATATTTATTATTTAATTACTCCTTTATCATATTTCAACTATAATTAAATATTTATTATTTAATTATTCAAATTCCACCTTTTCAATAGTCAATTAAATAAATTACATTATTTATTTAATTTAAATCTTTCATTTTCGAATGTTGAATTAAACGAATATTTAATTCATTTAATTAATTGTTTGTCACATTCTTCTACTAGTTATCTAATCATTTACTCACCTTCTAATTCAAGATCTATTTTTAGTTCTCTAGTTATCTCTGGATTCCACTCCTATTTATCTCTGTGAGAAGACTCTCCATCATCACTAGTCAGTTAACTAGTTCTAACTCATATGCATGTATGCATTCGAATGCATTCTCCATCTTCGAGTTCCAACTTTGTCTTTGACAATCAAAGTCTATCTTTTCTATTTTTGAATATTCTTAACTAAAATTCTAACTCACATTCTATCTAACATAGAACTGACATTGCATGGCATTCATCAATCTCATCCGTCGATCTCTCTTTTGAATCTGAGCCGATCGTTCGAAAACCCAAAATCTATAAAATGGCCTATCAACATCATTATTCCTCCTCCCAAAATCAAGAACTTTTGAGAAGAAGCTTTATTCATCTTTGATATTTTGCTAAGATATTCAACATGGTTATGCTTGCATCAAACACGAAATCTGAGGGCAAGAACACTTAAAAGGCAAAATGGAGAAGAGCAATGGAGGTTATTCAAAAGAATGAAAGCATTGTCGGTGAGATTGTTTCAAATTATTAGCTTAGATTTCATTTTATGTTTTTAATTCATACTTCATTGTTTATTTTAGATTTTTATTTAGATTAGAATTGACATTATTATTCTAGTTGCAGATCAATCCATACATATGATTTAAAATCTAGAGTTACAAGAAATATAAAATATATAAAAAATATTAAAATCACACATATAGATAGATATATATTATAAAAATATATATAGACATATATTATACTAGTGGTAAGTCTGTATTGTTGGCAAAACAAGGATAGACAGCTAAGACGGGGGGTGAATCAGTTGTCACGAAATTTAAAACTTATTCAACCTTATCAACCTTTTAAACTCGGATCTGACAATTAACAAGGAAAGCATGAATCAAAAACATATACAACACCAAGATTTTTTCATGGAAACACTGTTAGGAGAAAAACCACGGTGGAGGTTAATCCACAATTTATACCTTGTTAAAAGTATAAGAGAAAATTAATAAGGAATGCACATGCATTCAGGCACACTGCCTCGAGCTCATTGCTCAAAAGGCAAGGCTCACTGCCCTACATAAATTTTTTATATTAAATCCATCTAAAGAATTTGAATTGAGAAATTGGCTTCTACAAAAGCCTCATGACAGTTCTGGTTAGGCACATAAATACTTCTTCACACTTCGCTCAAACTTCTTCACACTTTGCTCTGCAATCGAATGATATGATCTTTATTCACACATATAATTCACACAAACACTCTTCTCTTCTCAAAACATACTTAAATTCTCTCAAACAATCACTCTTATATATCTGCTACATGGAATTACATCAATAACTTTGTCAGCCACAAATAAAATGAATGAATACAAACTATCGGCCCAATTCATGAACAAATCTCAATGCACACCAACCAAAGCCATTCAAAAGATAATGAATACCTAAATCAACATCCTCGAATGTGTCAAATGTTCAAAAATTAATTCACAAAGATCCACAACACAGTACAACCACCATGTCGACCAAGAACATAAAAAATGAATATGCGAAGGAAAAATCTTTGATCATGAGCACACCGATTAACGTGGACATACCAAAATGATAGAGAATGATCTATAAACATTTAAAAAAATCTCAGGAGCATACACAACAACTCAAATTAAACTAGAATCATGTTCTCTTCTTCAAGAACCACCAACTACAGTAGTTGAATAACTATAGGAACATAGAACTTCACAACTTGCTCAATTCTTGATGCGTACCTCTCAAACTTCCAAAGGATAATCTAGATAGGCTCAACAACAAACCCTTTAATGCATGACACCTGAATACCAATGTACTAAACTTTACACCACTCTAAACTTCATAGCTTCATAGAAAGCCTGCAACATATTTATTATAATTTTCTCAATATCCCCGACATATATAGCCTTCAAGACACTTAATGCTAATAGTGCTGAAATAAATGACAACCACATATTAGCAACACAACCATAGCATCCAAAAATATCCCCCTTTGGAATTGATGGGAACACATGATGTGAAAAATACCATCAACATAGCTAGCTCTTCTTTCAGCAATCTCACTTTACACATTACTCTTCTCCACAAAGTTTTCAAAGTTTTTTTTTCACATTAATCTTCTCCCCTTTTGAAATCAATGGAAAAGGTACATAAGATTTGAACCACATATCTAAATCATCTGACTACTCTCTGTGAGTAGCAACCACCATAACATCAATCTGAAACAAGATATGACCATGAATGCACAGATTGATGCAAAGAATTGGATCTTAGTTCAAATTAGGAGCGGAAATCACCCCTAACTTCCCTCTGAGATACTAAAAAGTATCCTTAGACAATGGCTTAGTAAATATGTCTGCAACATGTTCCTTGGTAGGCACATACTCCAGTCTAACTTCTTTATCACTCACCTTTTCTCTGAAATAGTGATATTTGATAGATATATGTTTTGTCTTTGAATGCAACACTAGATTCTTAGAAATTTCTATGGAACTTGAATTATCATAAAATAAAACAATAGACTCATCATACTCAATTCTGATATCTCTCATCATTTATTTCATCCATATTACTTGAGTACAATTGTTTGAAACATCAATATATTCTACCTTGATAGTAGATAAGGAAATAAAATTCTGGTTTTTGCTTAACCAAGACACCAATTTCTTCCCCAAGAAGAAGGAACCACCACTAGTGCTTTTCCTGTCATCCAAATCTCCTACCCAATCTACATATGTAAAGGCACTCAGAGTAAGATCATCATCTTTAGGAAACAAAAGGCCAAAATCAACTGTTCCTTTCAAATATCTAAAAATTCTCTTTATAGCAGTCACATGCAATTCCTTTGGATAAGCTTGATATCTAGCAACCATGCATACAACATTGATGATGTCTGGTCTGGTATGATTGAAATAAAGTATTCCACTAATTATTGACCTGTACCTTGTTTGATCAACCTTAGGAGAATCATAATTCTGTGTTAACTTGCATCCGGTCACCATGGGTGTACCAACTGGCTTTGAATCTTCCATGTCAAACTTCTTTAGTAACTCTCTTACATATTTGGACTGAGATATAAAGATTCCATCATCTAACTAAGTAATTTTCAATCTCGAAAAGAATCTCAACTCTCCAATCATTGACATATCAAACACACTTTTCATTTCATCAGCAAACTTCATACATAAGTCATCATCACCTTCAAAAATGATATCATCAACAAAGACTTCAAGAATCAACTCTTTATCTTGATCCATCTTGAAATACAAATTGATGTCAACAATACCTTTATTGAATCCAAGCTTCAACAAGTATTTATCCAATCTAGCATACCAGGCTCTAGGGGCTTACTTGAGTCCATATAGTGCTTTCTTCAATCAGAAAACCATATCTCCTTTATCAGTCTGTTGGAATCTATCTGGTTTCTCAACATAAACTTCTTCTTCCAACTCACCATTTAGAAATGATGACTTAACATCTTTTTTATAGACTTTGTAGTTCTTGAAAGAAGCATAAGCAAGAAATAATTTTACAACTTTAATTCTAGCAACAAGGGCAAAGGTTTCTTCAAAATCAATACCTTCCATCTATGAATACCCTTTACATACCAGCCTTGCGTTATTCCTGACCACTTCACCTTGTTCATTTAGCTTATTTTGAAAGACCCATTTGGTTCCAATCACATTTTTATTTCGAGGTTTGGGAACAAGAGTCCATGTATCATTTTTCTCTATCTGCATCAGTTCTTCCTTCATTTCTTCCATCCAATGTTCATCTTTACATGCTTCATTGAAATTGTTAGGTTTAGTCTTGGAAATTAGATAATACTCTTCTGGAATTCTTCTTCCAGTTTGCACACCTTTGTTTTTGTCTCCTATAATTTGATCTTCAGAATGATTTAGCTTTACATACCTCAGGACTTTATGATTCTCTTGAACTTTTGTTTCTTCTATTCTCTCTTTTGCACTTCTACTAGTCTCTCCTTCTTGATTCTCTTGATTTACCAGAACAATTTAAACTTGAATTTGTGTCTGATAATTATTTCCTTTATCAATACTATCATGTTGGTCATGTGAATCATATCCATAGTACTTGGATGATCTAGCAATATCCTCATCAACTTTGACATTTGCACTTTCAACTATTTTCTTTAATCTTCTATTATAGCACCAGTAGGCTTTTCTTTTAGTAGAGTAACCCAAAAATATTCCTTCATCACTCCTAGCATCAAACTTTTCTATATCTTCATCTCTTTTGATATAATATCTACTTCCAAAGATTTTGAAATATTTAACAGTAGGCTTATGACCAAACCACAACTCAAAAGGAGTCTTACCAGAATTACCATTGACATTTACCTGGTTAATAGTATACACAATAGTGCTTATAGCTTCTCTCTAGTATATATGAGGAACATTACCTTCCAACATCATGGTTCTAGCAACATCTAGAATAGTTTTGTTCTTTCTCTCAACAACTCCATTATGTTGAGGAGTTTGGGGAGCAGATAACTTTTTTTGATTCCATGCTCTTCATAGAATGAATTGAACTCTTGGGAGGTGAACTCACCACCTCTATCTAACCTTAAGCATTTGATCTCCAAACCTGTCTCATTCTCTTCCATAGCTTTGAAACTTTTGAACTTCTCTAGTGCCTGATGTTTTTCTCTCAAGAAAGAAACCCATATCATCCTAGAGTAATCATCAATAAGCAACATAAAGTACCTTTCTCCTTGTAGAATTCTAACTCTAGAGGGACCACACAGATCAGTATGCACCAACTCCAGTAGTCCATTAGAATGATGTTGTTTTCTCTGAAAAGTAACTCTAGTCTGCTTTCCCATTTGACATTCCTTGCATATGGTGTTAGTAGGATTTACTAACTTAGGAAGATCTTTGAATGCTTGAGTGGAGCTTACTTTGAAAATTTTATCAAAATTCACATGACACAACCTCCTATGCCATAGCCAGCTTACATCAACTTGAGTAATTAAATAAATTTCACTAGCAATACTTAGGTGAAAAATATTACCTCTTGTCTTTGTACCTGAAGCAATTACATTTCCAAAACTTTCTAGTATTATGTTTACCACCAAAATAAATAGTGCCTTTGCCACAAATCACACCAGAAGTGTTATCTCCAAGCCTTACAACACCACCATGATATTTCTCCAAGCTTACAAACTTGATTTTGTCACCAGTCATATGATGTGAGCAGCCACTGGCAATCACCCACTCATCCTTTTCATCAATTCTAGATGCAACAGGTTTCTCAACATTCTTTTTACTAGTAGATTCAGTGGACACCAGACTATTTTCCTTGATAGAAATGAATACCAATCCATCCTCATTTCCATTTTCTTTATCATATTTATCATCAGTAACACCTTCTTCAACATAAAAACATTTCTTTTGAAATCCTGACTTGTCAGGTTTGTACTTAGGAACTCTTTCAGGACACCTTGATCCAAAATGACCTATCTTACTACAAGAGAAACATTTAATATGCAACTTTCCTTTATACTTACCTTGTCCTTTGGAGTCTCTTTTCACAATCAATCTAATTCTCCTTCTTCATCTTCAACCTAATTCATCTCATCTTCATCCTTGAATTTCTTTCTGGAACTTTCTCTTGGATCATATCTCTATTGGATTCTTTTAGATACAATAGCTTTGAATGCATATTATGTCTTAGGAATAGATTCACAAAATTCACTCAACTCAAAGGAAACAAGTTTTCCAATCAGCATATCTCTTGTCACATTTGTTATTGTCCTAAGCTCTTCAATAGCATGAGCTTTCATTTTGTAGGAAGTAGGCAATGATCTAAGTAATTTATCCACAATCTCATCTTCTTCCATGGTTCCACCGACACATATAATACCCAACACTAGTTCATTTACTTTCTGCATGAAAGCAATAATATTTTCATCTTCACTCATTCTCATGTTTTTCAACTTGCCTTTCAGACTTTGTAGCTTAGAAACTTTCACTTGTGCATATCCTTCATACAATGCTTCCAGCTTCTTCCAAATCTCATGTTTTGTTTTTAGACCCATCACATTTGTCATCTCTAAATCTATTAGAGCACTCAACAATGCTTCTATAGCCCTGATATTATTTTCAGCCTCCTTGATCTCATCAGGAGTAGAGGGACCATTCCGAGGAATAGTATATGCATTCTTTGTAACCTTCTAGAAGGGTTCACCAATGCACTTCAAATGACACTCCATTCTGACCTTCCATTGAGAGTAATTTGTACCATCAAATCTAGGACTATCCTTCTTATAAGATGCCATCTCGGATCACCTCAAGCTATTAAACTTCTTTAGAGGAACCTACTTTGATACCAATTGTTGCCAAAACAAGGATAGACAGCTGAGAGAGGGGGGGTGAATTAGTTGTAACATAATTTAAAACTTGTATTCAACCTTATCAACCTTTTAAACTTAGATCTGATAATTAACAATGAAAGCATGAATCAACAACACATCAAAAACACCTACAACACCAAGATTTTTGCGTGGAAACCCTGTTAGGGGAAAAACCATGGTGGAGGTTAATCCATAATTTATACCCTATTAAAAGCATAAGAGAAAATTAATAAGGAATGCACATGCATTCATGCACATTGCCTAGAGCTCACTACACAAAAGTGAAGGATCACTTCCTTACATAAAACTTTCAGATTACATCCATCTGAAGAATTTGAACTGAGAAATTAGCTTCTGTAAAAGCCTGATGATAGTTTTGATTGGGCACAAAATTACTTCTTCACACTTCACTCAAAATTATTCACACTCTACTCTGCAATCGAATGATCTAATCTTTATTCACACATATACTTCACACACACACTCTTCTCTTCTCAACACATACTTAAATTTTCTCAAACAATCACTCTTATATATTCGCTACATGGAATTACATCAACAACTTTGTCGGCCACAAATAAAATGAATGAATACAAACTATTGGCCCAATTCATGAAAAAATATCAATGCGCACCAACTAAAGTCATACACAAGATAATGAAGACCTAAATCAACATCCTTGAATGTGCCAAACATTCAAAAATTAATTCACAAAGATCCACAACATGCTACAACCACTATGTCGGCCAAGAACATGAAAAAAAAGCATGCAAAGGAAAAATATTCGATCACGAGCACACCGATTAATGCGGACATGCCATAATGATAGAGAACAATCAAGAAACATGTACAAACATATCAAGATCATATGAAACAACTCAAATTACCAGAATCATGTTCTCTTCTTCTAGAACCACCAGCTATAGTAGCAGAATAACTGTAGGAACATAGAACTTCACAACTTGCTCAATTCTTGGTGCGTACCTTTGAAACATCTAAAGGATAATCTAGATAGGCTCAACAAAAAACCCTTTAATGCATGATAGCTTAATACCAACGTACTGAACTTTACACCACTCTAAACTTCACAGCTTCACAAACAGTCTACAACATATTTATTATAATTTTCTCAATATCCTCGACATATACAACCTTTAAGACACTTAATGCTAATAGTGTTGACATCAATGACAACCACAACATCCAAAAAGTACAAATAACTCCCAAGAAGGATTATTGAAAGATTACAATCTGGCTATTTGATGGCCTTAAACAAAATCCTTTTAAGGAATCCGTAATTATGTAGTTAATGCTTGAGTTTGAATTTTTTCATAAAAGTTGCATAGTGGTATTTATTCATCCTTTGGCTTTAGTTCATGTCAGAATGGAACAAATAATATTAGTGCCCAACTATTATTATGACTACACTAAAGGGAATTTTCCAACCCAGCTTCATCCCAAATTTATGTTGGACTTTATTGTTATAGAGAAGGCTATTAAGGAGATCATTGGGAAAAAAATGTTAAGGGGATCACACATCCATTATAAGGTGTTTCTAGAGATGTTTCTCTAAATTTTTCTTAGATAATTGGGTATGAGAGTTGGGGAACACTTGTTAAACTTTTTCCTTTTGAGATTCAAAATTAAGGCTATTACAATTATCTTAGCTCTCAATAAATGGTCATTGACTAAGATGATTGAAGATGTGTTATCCATTGAACTTGCAATGGGAAATGAGGAAATTTGCACTATCATATGGGTGCTCCCACAATACTGGTTTACAATTTTTGGCCAAACTGGACATTGAACTAATTTTTTCTAGCTAAATCTTCTGTTTCGGGCACCTATAACGGCTAAACTGTTAGGAATTTGAAGATGATGCAAACTAGAGATTTGTGAAATTTTCTCTATAGATTCTAAATATATTTTTTTCAAAATTTTTAGAATCAGATTGCACTTATTTTTCCATCTCCTTTGAAAATTAGTTTTTACCAATAAACACCATTTTAAGGAGTGATGCTCACCATATACAACATTAATTATTTTCCATGAAGGATAAAATTCTGTTTTTTTCAAATTTAGATTTGTAACTACAATATCTAGCACTTTCATTTTGTTTCATAGTGTTTTATTGAATATTTTTTCTTTAATAAAGTTTCGAAGTCAAACCAATTACAATTCAGATATAGATAGACTGTAAACAACATAAAAAAAAGATTATGTATCGAAATTAAATTTATTTTTTTGTTGGATCAAGGACTTCAATATCTAGTGCATTGATATTAATCATTTTTTTTTTTTTAATCTGTTATTTTTCAAAATTTGTAGAATAGAGAGCTTGATTTTTGGTGAAAAACCTACATTCACAAGAAATAAAAAATAAATATAATAATAAAATTAAATTTATTTAAAATTATACTTTTTGGGAAGCTTATAATATCGACTACATATTTAAAAAAATAAAAATTAAATGAATTCATTTGATCCCCTGAAAGGTAAATCAAAAATGGTGTTTTTCAGCAGCATTTTGATAGGTGTAAAGGAGACTCCGTTATAAGTATGGTTTAAAACTAGTGGGGTTTTATCCAAGGGGTTTTGATTTAAGGTGGTTTGATCAAACCATCTTCAATTGGAATCCTTCAAATGGAACTTTTCAAGGCTTAAATAATAATATTTTCTAAAAGTATGTGATTTTAGCAAAAATCAAGATCTCCCATAAATTGTAAACCAGTATTGTGGGATCACGCATATATTTTCTTAGGGATGGTTTGATGATAAAAAACATGGATTTCTATACATTTTTAACCAACACTCTTCTCTTTTATCTCCTATCCAAATTGAAATATTGGAAGAAATTGTTTATGGTCATAAGTTATTGATACACTATTAGGCATAGTAGACCATATTTGTGACTTTGTCTCTAATTTCTACTATGAAAATGTACCTTTTTGATATCTAGTTTTAATTAAAACGGAGCTACCCCATGGTAGTAATTATATATATATATATAATTATGTATATATATATATGTGTGTGTATATATATATTGTATAGGAGTGAATTTGTACCCCTTGTGTAAATTCCCCTTTTGCATCCCTCCACCTTAGAAAATCAAACCCAAATAAGAAATTCCACATCACTCACCTCCCTTCAACCCACTTGGTGCCTATTTTTTGTGTCAGTGCGGGAATATCTGCTAGGGATGTGAGCACAACATGCAGACATCTATGTGGCACACTATCATCCTTGATAAATTACTTCCTCTAGTGTCTGTAGGGATGTTACACTCTCCATTGGGCATGAAGCGAACACCTTTGTGTCAACCAACCAACCTAAAAATGGCTCTTTCCCTCGTTATTCCACTTTCAATGCCTATCTTTCAACTTCACTTCATCTCTTTAGAATCTTCTTCACAATTATAGCTATTCACTTGATCTCTTGAGCACTTTCATACAATTCCACTGAGCAGTACAACAAATTTTTACTCCATCAATTTCATTTCCGTACGTATTGTGCTACCATAGAAGTTTCAATTTTGGAGTCTTGTGAGACAACCCTTTGTCACTGCTACAATTGTGTTGAATTTTCCAAGCTTTTTGTCTTGCATTCTCCCTTCAATGGCCTTGAGAGCCTTTCAATGGAGGTTCTATTACTTCACTTTCCTTTCATGTTGTGGTCTAATAGAGTAGCATTATATCTTTTGTAGTGTTCAATATTCTTCTTTCCTTTATCAAATTTTCTACTTTGTTGCTTTCCTGGCTATCCGTGGAGGTGGAAACACCAAAGTGGGAGTTTTGATTGAGGAAAACCCCTATACATCCCAACATTTTTCCCTCTCTTGGTTGTGTGTAGGTGAATATGTGCATGGAGCTTGATGGTGAATTGGAGCCTTAGTGAGTTGATTTTCATCACCCTTACTTTCATCTACCTTCTTCATCATTTATATAGTTATTTCTTATACTTTATAGTTTTGTTCCTTTCGTTAAACTTTATCAGCTAGGTATTTAGTAGGTTTTCTCATTTCTGACACAAAACTTTTCACTTTCTAGTTGTACAGACACCAATGCACCTCACTATTGTCCTTGACCCACACTACCATCCTTGAGCAAAGAGTTGTCTAAGGTGAAATCTAGATTCTAGAGACTGGCTCGTCTCGCCCCATTTAGGTTTTTGGATTTGTAGAGTGATAGAATCATTAGAGAGTTCTCTTCATTCTCTATCCTTATCTTGAACACCTATTAGCTTGAGGTAAGATAGGGCAGCCCTCCACTCTTAGCTCTCTATGACCTGGAGCCTTAGTGTGGTTGGTCCCCCTACATTATATTTTTGTGAACCTAATGTGAACAACGTCTATCCATTTGTGTGTTCTGAGACTTTTTCCTCTATGCCAAGTCTATTGTAAACCTAAGTGTTATGAAATTTTATGAGCATCACAACCTATTCCATGACTTATGGGTACTTTTTTAGGAGAAGTGTGTGACACCTACAAATTCAAAAGACGAAGGCCACTCCTAATTTCACTTCTAGTTTTTCCATTGGTCTGGCTATTGACTTTACCACTAGTTTTCCTACATGTTTTTTTGATGAGATGGGTTTCATAGAAAAGAAAACTCATGCTCCTATCCCTATAGTATCCCCTATGGCTTCATCTATAGATGAGGATGATATTGTGCATATCCTTGTGGAACACCTTTTGGCATTGGATAATAGATTGTTAGACCTTGTGAATCATTTGGAGAAATCACCGAACATGGCAAGACCCACTAGAATTGCTAGTGAGGTGAGATATCTATTAGGAAAGGATCATACAAGTATATAGTTCTTATGTGGCCTTACCAATCTGGTTGAAGCCTATATCCCCTCGGATGATACTAGATTGTATACTACCTGAGGAAAAGTGCTTGATGCCTATGAGAGGAAAATAGGCATCTTGATGCCTACCACATTTGCATGCATGGGTGAAATAGGCCCTTCAATTAGTATTTCCTCAACTTCTAAAAAATTTCCCTACTATCAAGGCAAGTAAAACACCCCTTGGTTTTAGTTTCACCCCTCTTATTGCTCCTAGAAGTGGTGGCCCTGGTGGGATATGAGTGGTGGCACTAGTGGAGGTGGTGCTAGTGGAGGTGGATCTAGAAGAGGCCATGGTGGTGGCTTCGATAGTAGAGGTGGCTCCGATGGAGGCCCTATGGGTGGTTGTGGCTCCAAAGGTGGTTCGGGAGGTTAAATGGGGCCTTTGTCATCCTCTAACCCTATTCTTAATGCTCTTCTTCAGAACATGGGTCAGATGAAAAAGTAGTTAGCAATCCTCTCTCAAGCCTCTACCCAACCTATTTTCCAGCCTTTTTTTTTGACATAGTCCATTTTCGGTGGTGATTTTGAGTACTCCCTTCTCGTAGGGAATGGAGATTCCTAAGTTCAAAAAGTATGGTGGTCAAGGGGATCCACAAACACATGTTTCAGCCTTTAATGCCATTTGTATGGATTTCTTTCATCATGATGCTTTGATGGAAAAACTCTTCCCCTGATCTCTCAAGGACACAACACTCAAGTGGTACTATTCCTTTCCCGATAATTATATATTCTCATTTGATCACCTCATCAACCGGTTTCTATATCAGTTCTAGGCTAACATTGGTTTGAGGATGACCTTATCGGATCTCGTCTGATGTAAATAGGGAGATAAGAAGAAGATAACTGAATTCATAGAGTGATACCAAGTTCTCTTTTCATAGATCTTGTACCTACTACCTGACTAGCATGTGCAAAAAGTATTACTAAGCAACCTAAAATGAGCCTGGTAGGAGAAGTTTTCATTAATGAACTACCCTTCCTTTACACATTTGTGTGCCATGTTGTCAGAGTATTAGAAAATAATGGTCCAGTTTGGGGGATCTTCCTTGTGCTCCCATTTGGAAGGAAAGTCTATTATGTCCATCTCAGGAAAATGAAAAGTCATTGTGAATGTAGTCACTATGACTAATGATCATGGCCTCAAACACATTTAGAAGTTTATGAAGTTAGCAAAATCTTATTCTTCCATTCTTAAAAAGTTGTACAAGGATAAGATCATAACTTTGGACAACCCTCGACCTCTAAAGGAACCTTATCCTGATTGGTACGAGGAAAATGCCTTTTTTTAGTACCATCATGTTAACGGGCATGATACCGAGCGTTGTATGCACCTGCATCATGAGACACAAGATTGAATTGATGAATGTACCATTTGTCTTGACAAGAAGAAACAAAATGCAAATAAATCAGTAGCAAAGGCCAACAAGGAGCTATAGATTTACATAGACCCGTTTTGATCTCATTCTATAAACTTGATTATTTATCTCTCTGATGTTTCCCCTCAACCATTGACATACATAAACAAGGTCTCAGTTACTCCTCCCCTGCAACCTGTGACTAGTTCAGTAGATGTGACCTTTTCCTTGTGTGACTTGCCTCTGAATACTAAGCTCTCTCCTCTATACATTCCTACTCACCTCAATGGGAACATTGTGATATGGATCCTAGTTGACCCGGAAAGCCAGGTAAATTTTATTATGAAGGAGATGTTGTAGCTAAATTCATTACAGAGGGAGGAATATGAAGAAACCAAGTCTACCATACGTACACATGATGATATATCTCTTAAGCCATATGGATTTATAACTCTTTCCATCCTAGTTGGACCTAGGGTTGTGGATACAACTTTTGACATTATTTCAGAATCTAATCTATCTAGGGTGAAGTTGGGCATCTCATGGCTAGCTTCAATGAATAGAATCACTTTCGTTATTCAAAAATCTTTAAAGTTCTCCTATGAAGGTTTCGTGCACATTGTACATGAAATTGGATATCAGCCATTGGTATCCCATGGGGGTTATTCATTGGATCAATTTTTGGCTCACCCCAGTTGGTCCTCTTCCCCCTAGAATAGACCCGCTTTACTGAAACTATGTAAAGTATAAAGTTCTGGTCAAAAGTGACCTCTTTGGTAGTGTAGTAGCAAGCTGCCTCCTCTCAGAAGGGAAAGGAGAGGATTTTCCATCCTTAGGGCACCGCTTCTACCTCCTTTCTTGAAGAGGATTTTTGGATGACAACTCTTGGATTTCGCATAAGATGTTTGATGTTTCCTACTTGATTTAAAGCCAAGATTCTGATATCTAAACTTCCTAATTTTTTCCCTAGAATTTGGCCCTATCCATATGGTAGAAGGAAGGATCGCTATGGGGAGTCCTCTATGTCTCAACCTTAGTGGCCTCCTACCACTCCTGTTCCCAAGGAAATGAATAGGAAGAGGCCTGTTGCTAAGGTGTTAGAGCCATCTCCCCCTGCTGTGGCTAAAACATCCTCTCAATATCTCCCTCTTGCTCTCATCCAAGATCCTCTCCCTCCAAAAAAAATGGTCATGATGGACACTTTGATGGCTGGAAAGAGCTTTCTTTTCCATCTTAGCTCTCAGTCTCTAGCTCCTAGATTCATAGGAACCACCTTGCGTGTGAGTGCAAGCATCGATGAAAGGCTCTAGCAATTGAGAAGGAAACTTTGTAAAGGAAGGAAGGGGAGTCTCAAGTCCTGCAGTTGTGTCCTCCTCTCTCGTCCCCTCTGCTTCAGTTCAGTTAGCCTCATTGCTACTATTGGCTCCTACTACATGTGGAAACACCCTTGACCATAAAAAGGTGCAGGTGTTTATTTCTCCTTTGGTCAAGCCCCCTCTCATGATGTCCCTTCTAGACATCCCATCATTATCAAATCCCATGGACATTCCAAATAGCTCGGTGATGTTCGTTGTGGTTTTCTCCTCCTCCTTTGTGCTTTCAACCTCATCTGTGGGGAACTCACATCCTCTGATGAAGTATAAGATGGAGGTTGGCCCTTCCAACAATGGGAGGTGTAAGAGGAGTTCACCTTCTTCAAAGGGTGGTCTTGTGCTAACGTGTGTCATCCTAGTGATGGAAGAAGTTTCAACATCCCCTAAGTTCGTCACTACTCTTGAGTCACTCAAAGAGCCTAGTAGTGAATTGTGAGCACTACCTCCCTCATCCATTGAGGTAACACATGGAATTCATGTGAAGTGAATGTTTAGCTCTTTGGACAAGGTACCAAACTTGTAAACGATCTTTGCAAAGTCGCTAAACTTTTCTCCATAAGAATCAAGCAGAGAAGACCTCGGGGGGACTTATTCCTTAGCTCTTGTTGTGGGAGGGTTGGAGGGTTCCCCCTTGACATTGTACCCTTGCAGGATCATCCGACTTCCTCATATAATGATCTAGATTGGGAGGCTGATGACCTCTTGGTTGATGAATGTTAGGGGGTGCCTCTTCTTTATCTATAGTGTAGAGTGTGTGTGTGTGTGTGTTTGTGTTACCCCATGATTGCATTATGTGTTCCTGGATGACCCTTGTAACCCTTGTAGGTTCTTCGATATAGGAGTGATTATATGTCATAAAACTTACTTTATTTGTGTCATAATTCTTCCTCTATTATGTGTATTGATTTTCAAAAAATTGGGGATGATGCAAAGAGTCAGGGACATTTAGGCTTCCCTTCCATGTTGACCCAATTTTTAATTTTTACTTTGTTTTCTTGTGCATTCTTCATATGGTATGATATAGTAGGGGGTTGATGATAGTTCGTTAAATATACTATTATTGCATTTATATATATTTTTGAGCAACTCTAACCCCGAAATACCAGATCACCCCTGTGCCCTTTGTTTGTAATGTTACTATTTATTTTCTTGCATGTTTTCTCTCCTATCTTTTGTGCTTGCTTTGTGATGTGGTGGTGCTCATGTGTTGTCCCTCATGTGTGTGATAAAATGGCCATGGTGACATATTGCTATGTCCCATGGGCCACAACATCACTTTTCCATTCTTGTTTTCCTCTCCTTAGGATGTCACATGCCTCTATATTTAACACGTACCATCCTAAGGGGGGACTATCATATAAACTTTTATTTTAGAAAATGTATCCGATAGCCAAAAAATATTTTCTCAAAAATTATTTCAAAATGTTTTCAAAAATTGCATTCTCAACAAGAACCCTTAGCAAAATGTGGTTCCTTCGTCATGGGTTCATAAAGAAAGAGATTGAAAAACTTTCCTTTGAGGAGGGAGAAACTTTTCCTATAGGAGAATCCTTAACCTTCACCTCACAAGGGGGAATTTTTTTCCTTTTGAATTCCTTGATGAAGTGAACATCTTTTGAAAGGATTCCTTTATGTTGAAATGATTTGTGAAAAAAACTCTCTCACTTTCAAATAGCGCATCCATTGAGTGGACCCCATTTCTTTTGAAGGGTTCCCTAGGGACCCCTTTGAAAGCTCTTCAATTTTTTGACTATTTGTGTGAATGTCTGCTTGTTTTCCTACAGGGTTACTTTTTTTATTTCTAACATGTCTTATCTATGGATTAACATGTTGCTTTGTAGGTGTGCCTATGAAGTTGCTTTTTAGTTAGACTTTGTAGAGTCATCTTTCACTGGGCTTCCTTCAGGAGAGAGTACCTAGTGCGTGCCTTCTTTGTAGGTTTCAAGGCTTCTGAAGTTCTTTCATCTTGTGAGATTTTCCATCATTGGTCTACGAGCTTTCAGTGTACTATGATCAACTTCATAGTTTCAAGAAGCTATTATTTCCTTTGTTTGAACCTCCTTAGGAGAGAGTACTTGTGGAGTTATTTATCTTCCCTATAATTTCTAGTTCACCAGATTGTGGTATGATTCCTTGATAGTTTAGGTATACATTTCTAAACTATTCAATATACTTTACCGAACACTCATTCAAAATTGTGCTCGCTAAAGTGGGGGAAGAATGTATAGGAGTGAACTTGCACCCCTTGTGTAAATTCCCATTTTGCATCTCTCCACCTTAGAAAATCAAATCCGACTAAGAAATTCCACATCACTCACCTATCTTCAATCCACTTGGCACCTATTTTTTGTGTCATTGGGAGAATATTTGTTGGGGATGCAAATACAACACATGGATGTTTACATGGTGCACTTCCATCCCTAACAGATTCCTACCTCTAGTGTCTACAGGGATGTTATGCTCTCCATTAGGCATGAAGTGTAATTCCTTTTTTTTAACCAACCAACCCAAAAACAACTCTTTCCCTCCCTATTCCACTTGAAAATGCCTATCTTTCAGCTTCACTTCATCTCTTCAGAATCTTTTTCACAATTCTAGCTATTCACTTGATCTCTGGAGCACTTTCATACAATTCCATTGAGCATTACAACAACTTGTTACTCCATCAAATTCATTTTCGTACGTGTTGTGCTACCATAGAAGCTGTGATTTTGGAGTTTTGCAAGACCTCCCTTCATCTTTGTTGTGGCAATGTCGACTTTTCCAAGCTCATTGTCTTGCATTCTCCCTTTATTGGCCTTGAGAGACTTTGGGTGGAAGTGGTATTTCTTCACTTTCCTTTCTTGTTGTGGTTTGATAGAGTAGAATTGTATCTTTTGTACTGTTTTATATTCTTATTTCCTTTATCACATTTTCTACTTCATGTCTTTCTTGGTTTTCCATGTAGGTGGAAACATCAAAGTGAGGGTTTGACTAAGGAAAACCCCTATATAGTCCAACATTTTTCCCTCTCTTGGTTGTGTGTAGGTGAATGTGTGTGTGGAGCTCATTAGCAAACTAGAGCCTCAATGAGTTAATTGTTGTCACCCTTAATTTCATCTACCTTCTTCATCATTTGTATAGTTATTTTTCATACTTTATAGTTCTATTCATTTTGTTAAACTTTGTTAGCTAGGCACTTAGTAGGTTTTCTCATTTCTCACACTACGCTTTTCAATTTTTTTTTGTATAGACACTAGCGCACCAATGAGATACCAGCATGTTGCGCTATCATCCTTGACCCATAGTGCCATCCTCAAGTAGAGAGTTGTCTAAGGTGTAGTCTAGATTCAAAATATTATCTCATCTAGCCCCATTTAGGATTTTAGATCTATAGAGTGACAAAAGCACTTGAGAGTGCTCTTCATTCTCTATCCTTGCCTTAAATACCCACTAGCTTGAGGTAAGATAGGGCAGACCTCCACTCTTAGCTCTTCATGACTTGGAGCCTTGGTGTGCTCAGTCCCCTTACCTTACATTGTTTTGAGCCCAACATGAACAACATCTATCCATATGTGTGTGCTAAGAATTTTTCCACTACACTAATGAATATTGTAAACCTAAGTGTTGTAAAGGTTTATGAGCATCAGAACCTAGTCCACAAATTTTAGGTAAGTTGTTAGGAGAAGTGTGTGACACCTACCAATGGAAAAGATGAAGTTCAGTCCTAGTTTCACCGCCCACTTTTTCCACTAGTCTAGCTACTAACTTTACCACTATTTTTCCTATGGGTTTACTGATGAGATGGGTTTCATAGACAATACCAATCATGCTCTTGACCCTCTAGTATCTCCTACAACTTCATTTGTGGATGAGGATGATGTTGTGCATATCACTGTGGAAAACCTTTTGGCATTCAATAATAGATTGTTAGACCTTGTGAATCATTTGGAGAAAGGACTAAACATGGAAAGAGCTGGTACACATGCTAGCAAGGTGAGATATCTATTAGGAAAGGATCAAACATGCATAGAGTTCTTATGTGGCCTTACCAATCTAACTAAATCCTCTATCCCCTCATATAAGACTAGATTGGGTACTACCATGGAGAGGTGCTTGATGCCTATGAGAGACAAATAGGCATTCTAATGCCTACCACATCTATATGCATGGATAAAATAGGCCCATCAATTAGTGTTTCCTCTGCTTCTCAAAATCCCCCTACTATTAAGGTGAGTAAAATACCCCTTGTTTTTAGTTTCACCCCTCCTAATACTCCTAGCGGTGGTGGATTTAGTGGGATGAGTGGTGGCATATTTACTAGTAGAGGTGGTACTAGAAGAGGCCATGGTGGTGGCTTTGGTGGAGGCCCTATACATGGTGGTAGCTTTGGTGATACTCACGGTGGTGGCTCTGGAGGTGGCTTCGGAGGTGGTTCTAGTGGTAGTGGTTCTGGAGGTTCCACTGGGCCTTTTTCATCCTCTAACCCTATTCTAATTTATCTTCTTTAGAACATGGGTCAGATGAGAAACTAGTTAGGAAGCCTCTCTCAAGCCTTTGCCCAACCTATTTTCTAGCCTTTCTTCTAACATAATCCATTGCAAGTGGCCATTTTGAGTACTCCATTCCTATAGGGAATGGAGAATCCTAAGTTCAAAAAGTATGGCGATAAGGGGGATCCACAAACACATGTCATCCTTCAACACTATGTGTACAAATTTGTTTCATCGTGATGCTTTGATGGAAAAATTGTTTCCCCGATCTCACAAGGATGTAGCACTTGAGTGGTATTGTTCCTTGCTTGATAATTCTATATTCTGATTTGATCAACTCATCAACTAGTTTCTCCGTCAGTTCTAGGCTAACATCAGTTTGAAGATGACCTTATCGAATCTCGTCCAATATAAGAAAGGAGATAACAAAAAGATAACTGACTCCATTGGGTGATACCAAGAACTCTTTTCACAGATCTCATACCTACTACCTGACTCTGATGTGCAAAAGGTATTCATAAGCAACTTGCAATGAGCCTAGAAGGAGATGTTTTCCTTAATGAAGTACCCTTCCTTTGTGCATTTGTGTGCCATGTTGTGAGAGTATCAAAAAATTATAGTCTAGTTTGGGGGATCTTCCTCATGGTCACATTCAAAAGGAAAGTCTATTGTGTCCATCTAGGTTCGCCATTGCAAGAAAAATTGATATAAGGAATTTAGGTCCCCTTTGGTGTTCTTGAGGGTATTAATCTATGACTTGATATTGGAGTGTTTGGTAACAAAATTTTTCCTTTCCTCAACCATTTTGATATTTTATAGCTCTATTTGAAGTTGCCAAAATTTATTCTTTTGTAATCTTGTATCCCGTATTACCCCATCTATCATATTTATCAATTGTGATCCCAATGGTTGTGATGAGTCCCTTAAGATGTGAGGGAAATTTCCTTCAATATCCTACACTAGATCCTCTAAGTGGTCAAAGATCTCTACCTAATGCTATAAAATTTCTTCCCTTTCTATTTGGTGTACGATGTCCCCCAAATGAAACTTATGTAATGTTGACATGCTCCCTAGTTCAACTTATGACCCTACTAGCGATACTTGTAGGATTTGTGGAGAGGCTGCCATTTGGATCTACTTTTTTTAAGCCAAAAATTCCTTGATGGATTGCATAGAAGATGTGGTGGAAAAGGATGGTGTCCTAGAGTGTGGAAGAGGAGAATATTGTTCTTGCTTTGATGTATGACATTTTTTTTCTTCCTTGTGCACCTTCTGATATGATTTTTCTATTTCTTGTATAATCTCTTTTCTTATTGCTTGATTTATTTTTAGTTTCTCCATCATTAGGTTATCTAATATTTTTTTAGATCCAATACCCTTGGTTTGAAATTTTTATGTCTTTTTTCTTTGATTGAGGGGTCATTATAGCAACCACTTCTCAAATGGCATAGTCTTTCAATTCTTCTTTTGTTGGTACTTTTTCCCTTCTCCTTTTTGGTGCAATATTTAGGGGGTCCAGAAAATGATCAATCAAATCTTCCAAGGTTTTATTTGATGGAATCATGTATCTAACAATTTCCCTTTCTCTAATGTGTTTTTCTAGCCCTCCCATATGTTGGTACTATTTTTGTTTCATATCCATTACATCTTTCCAAAATAGTCCACTATATAGTTGGTCCTCATTGACCAATGAGGAGACTTATAGAGTGTATGTGGTCTTTGGAATGGATGTATCCTCTAGAATTATTTGATATTCTTCTTCTCTATCAAGCACTTGTAGAGAGATTTCTCTATGTTCCTTCTTCTTTCACCTCTTAGAATTTTTATTTGAGATTATTTGTAAAAGGGATTATGTAGCTTCCTTCTCTAATGGTTCCTTCCTAGGAGGAGTGATTGTAATTATTATTTTCCTTGGTTGGTTTATCTCTCCTTGTGAATATTCTATAGGCGGTTTACCACTTTGGAGTCTTTCAGACCTCTGGGTGGATGTACATTATTCTTCTATCTCCTACATTTGGAACCCACATTCCTTATGTAGTTTTTCCTTATTTTTATCAAATTATCATTTGGCCTTCTTCTTAGCTAAGTTATCCATGTACTCTAATTATGTGGTAAATTTCTCCACCCATGGATCTTTAGGATGGTTGAGAAGGGTAGTAGTATAGTTATGGATATTTGTTTCAGATACTTCATATGGAATTTGTGATATCCATGAGGTCCTAGGCTCAATGACTTCCATAAAGATGAAATCCTTATCGACTAGGAGAACTATGTCTTTGATATACTCCCAAACAAATATATAGGAGATGAACTCTCTATCCTAAAGCTTCTATTGGAGGTATTTAAAGAGCCCCTAGTAGGTTGTGTGAAGGACATAGTATCCTTGAAATTTTGGACATGATCTTGGACTTGGGCTGGGACTGGTTGGGTTAGGTCCCATATTTTTCATGTAAACCCTATCATTTGTTTCATGAAAAAAATTGAGGCATTTAATTGGGGTCCCATACCTGAATTGATAATGTGATTTCTTTGTATTTTGGATGTTGTCCATTAGCTCATATTGGAAAACCACCAAGAGGTCTATATCCTTGCCATCTTTTACCATTTGATAGGTTTTACAGATGATGGTTGTAGTGGCTGAATCCTCACAGTTTGTGTAGTAAACCTTTTGGAAATGCCCATGGTTACATACTTGACTATTGGGTTATTGATTTTTGTAATGTTGAGGCTTTGACCATCATATATCACTTCAATTAACTGGGTAACTTTATCATTTTTTATATCTTTGTTTAGAGGAACCTCCCCTTGGACCCATAATCCTTTGATGGCTTGGATGGCCTCCTTAGTAACTTAGTAGGGTAGATCTAGATAAAGGTATTCGTCAAAAAATATGCATAGAATTATATGAACCCAATATTCTTATAAGCTAAACTCTATAAATTCCCACATGTCTAGTCTCTTCTTTATTATATTTGGAGAATGCAATAAATAGCGGTAAGTGCCTGGTTGTAGGAGGTTTGGCCATATGGTTTCAAAATTTGTATAGTTGATTTCCATGAAGGGTGCATGGATATATTTCTAAATATCCTCAATATACATTACCTCTATAGGAACTTTAGAGAATGCCCTTATTGGGTTGGTCTCCATTGCTTTCTATGGGAAGTGTTTGCATTTAGGCCTAGGTTTTTGAGATGTATGTATGAGAGTAGGTGTCCCAATTTTTGGAACTAATATTTTATATTGGGTTAGGAGGTAGCTTAGTGAAAAGTCCTAGAGGGTAACCAAATATGAGAGTAGAGTGTGTAGTGGGAAAATTGTGTCAATAAGGGGTTATTTATAACATTTGTGTGTGATGACTGTAGTAAATGGTGTAGTTGTTTCCCATGTTTTTCTACCTATTAACTTTTTGTGGCTCTAATTATTTGATATTTATCTTCACTTTTGTAGGGGATGAAGGGACTATGGTACAATTATATGTTACTTTTGGAGCTAATTTATGGGTATGTGCAAGATCATCATGGAAAAAATAGGCCCTTAAGTGGCAATGAAAACTCAAAAAATCAGAGTTAGGCAACTTGACGTAAAAAATTGAATAAGTTATCTATATTATTTAAAAAATATGTAAGAATAGAATCTGTAGAAAATTGAATGTAATTTCTAAACTACTAGGTTTATTTTAAAAAAAGAAAAATCTATTTGGTGAAAATCTGAAATTTCAATGTAGTGGTACTTAAATTTCAGGGAAAAAATAAGAAGTAGGTGTCTGTCTAACCACCCTAACCACAATAAAATGATAATATTTTTTTATAATATTTTAGATATAAGTAGAGGACACGTGTCTCAATGTGATGAATATGTTTTTGTAATTTTTTCCCAAATAAATAATTAATTATGAATTTTTTATTACAACTTTTAAAAAATATAAAAACTCGTATGTCTGACCACCTTAACTTGGTCAAAACTTCATGAAATTCAATTATTTTTTTCAAAATCATATATTATGTGAAGCATATAATGTGACACATGTTTTGGATTCAAAAAATGTGATACTATTTGAAGGCTATAGATTGTTTTCAATCAGCCTATCAATTAGGACTTTAGTCATAATTCAAATAGAAAATGTATAATAATAATTTATTAAATTCAAAGTAAAGCGTAATTTATATTGGTGGAAAGCTAAGAATCTCCTTTAAGAACCCTTTTCATTTTATCAATTTTGGGTAAAAAAAATTCATTAGCCACATGGGCCATCATATCACTTACATATCGCCACTTTTTGGCCCATCATAATCTTGCACATACCCTTATATTAATGTGATGTTTTAATTCTTTTGTTTGATCTCATGTTTTTTGTCTTTAGGGTTAGGTTAAGGAAATTAACATTCAAACTCAAACCTATCTTTAAGTGTGGGAATATTTTTATTGATTAATGTTGCTATAGTCTTAATTCTTGTTTTATATGGAATAGTTTTACCAATTGCATATACTACATATCCATTCTCTATTCTAGATACTACATTAGTTTCTTGTATTGTTCTATTTGGAAGGTCCATAACATGTCAGATTGGTGTTGGTGTGATGCCTTTATGTATTTGTGGCATCTTTCTTATATTTGTGGTAATTTATGGGGTTCTAATAAGTTTCTTGTGTACCTAGAATGCACTCCAAGAGGCATACATCTTTTGGGATTTTAATTTATGTTCTTTTTGTAGCCATGCCTCTAAAACATCTTTGTTGTCATTACTAGCATTGTCAATTTTTAATATAATATCTTTTGAACTATTAGGATCATCCTCCTCTCCTCTAATGGGTAAACATGAGATGGAATACAAGTTCCTTGGATCTTCTTCTACTCTATCTTATGTGATTTCCTCTAGATAGGTTCTTGTAAGGAAGCTAAGGTTGCAGAAAAAATTCCTACACTAATATTAAGAGGAGAAAAATGCAAAACTTTATAGATCTTTAATAGTTACAAAATATTAAATAGAAATAAACGCAAATATCATGCATACCACAACACAATGATTTGCATATGGAAAATATTTTGGGAGTAAAACCTCATGCTCCAAAAGCTTCCCAATATATTTGAACCACAAAATTTGTAACACTATACTAGGGAAAGAGGATTCTCCTTTAGCAGGCCCCTAGGGTTCTTCAACTAGGAGCACTTGTGAGAAGGGATAGACTCTCTCTTTCCACTTGGTGGTTACAAGGTTTTTGGTGGTTGCATTCAAAGGGAGGGATGATTGATGAAGGTTGTGATATGTGTGTGTTGTGTGGCTGAATGCAACTAAACTAACTAAGGAAATGTAAATGAAATAAAATATGAACTAAATGCAAAATAACTAAACTATATGCCCTAAACGTATGCAATACATAAATTAAATAGGAAAGTTGAGAAATAGTGCACCTAGAAATGGAATGTTGTAGATGAGAGGCCCTAGAATATTCTAGAAAATGTTTGAAATCAGCAGAGGGACACTTATGCCAAGTTGGGCGACCTAGTCCTCCTATCGGGAAATTTTGTCAGACTTGGTTTCGAGGAAAAGGGTACCAAAAATTTGAAAAACCCTTTTTCAGGCTTAGCACAGGGACAAGGTTGCCAATAGTGGTGACCTAGTCCTCTTGATACTTTCTAAGGATTTGGGGTTTGATTATGTGGGTCCCAATTGGTACTTTCTTCTTCTACAATAGTTTGTGTCTGAAACTCCCGAAAGTAACTTGCAACTTGTCCTTTTGCTCCTTCTAGGGTTTGATTTCTTGATGTGACTTGGGCGGAATGTTTGTACGTTCTCCAACACTTTGTACTTCACCAAATATGAGTACAAACCTGCAAACACATGCAAAGACCAAGAGAATGTTGGGGTTAGGAGATAGGGGTTTGCCTAAGTCAAACCCCTTTGATGGTAACTCAAACCCAAATGAGATAAAACCAAAGGAAAGATGCTTGAATGATAAAAAATATAAATTCTCACCAAATCCTTTGTTGTTAAGGTTTGCAACATGCAAGAACAACTCCAATGGAAGTAGATTGTGATGCCTTGTGCTTGATTACTTGCTTGTGAAGTCTTGAGTGCTTGTGTTTAGAGATGTAAAAATGAGCTTGGGGGAGATTAAAATGAAGGTGGAAACCCTTATGTGTACATGAAAAACCCTAATTTTCCCAAAATGCAACATGATTGGCCAACACTAGGGTTTGAGATGCCATATTCCTATTAGTTTTTGTTTTAATTTTTAAATTTATGCCAAAAGGGACTAGGTCGCCCAAGGTGGCGACCTAGTCCACTTGGGAAATTTCAAGTGGTGGTCAAGAATTAAATAGTTTTTAATGAATTTTATTAGCTTTACCTCCTAAAGCACACTTAATTCGAGACTAAAAGTATATTAAGGGGATAAATTAGCATAAGAAAAGGGTTAAATTAGGGGTGATTAACTTAGGAAAGTGTGAAAATGCATTACAACACTTTACAACACTTTGTCACAAGGCCTTGAAAGGGCTAAAGAGGGGTTATTTAGGTGAATTGTGTTGAAAGGGTCTTAAAAAAGTGAGGAAATATGTTACAACACTTCACAACACCTTAGTAAAACACCGTTAGAATTTTGTTGAATTGCAAGCTTTCAAGACTGAATCAAGGGAAAACACGACCAAAATCCAAGGGAAAAGGCCAAGATGAGTGGAAAAAGTGCCAAAGACTACACTTTTTAGAAAAAAAATTAGCCCCCACTTTAGTGAGAGGATGAAATTGCTTCAAACTCACACTAAAGTAGTTGAATCATGCGGGTCAAGCGGGATCTAATGTAATCATGCTAGTAAGGTGAGATGACTATGATAAAGAGGGATGATCAAGCCCCCAAGATCAAGATCCCATGGCAAACAAAACATAAGTACAAAATATCACATAGGGAGTGATGTGAAAGAGGTGGAAAGAGAGATGGAAGAGTTGGATCAAGCTTCGACCATTTTTTCTAGCTAGTTGTGGATTAGATCTAGGTTTTTTGTCATAAAAGGAAGAGGGTACTCACTCTAGGCTGACAAGACTTTCAGTTGTTCATCGGGTGAGAATGCCAAAAGGTGGTGAGACACATACACTTGGTTGGTATGCACTCACACACACATAGGTGGCTTATGGGGAAAGTCATGCTACTAGTTGGGCTTCCCGCTCAACCATACCAAAGTTGTACTCCTTGAAAAATTTGATAAGGCACCACAAAAGACAAGGGTGTAGTTCATGAGACAAGCAAAGCCTTGGATGCTTAGAACCCATGAACAAGTGAAAGATGGCACCATAGGAATGCAAGTTGTGTTATGCAAGGTGGCCATGTATGCACAATGCAAAAATCCAACATGTAAAATGCTAAAAAAGGAGTGTTCCAAGGAGTCTTGTATAGTTCATATGAGGTCTTTAACTTATGGAACATTATGTGTAATGTCTCCAAAAGAGGACCGATCAAAGGATAGAAGATTCACGACTTAGGGGATGTAGTGCATCGCATCAGGCCAGTAATAGGAATGTAATATGCTAAGATAAGTCACACTTATCAAGGGCATTACACCAAATGTCATCCATAAAGTGAGAAACACATCATGTGAAGTGACAAGGCTACACTAGGAAGAATTGACAAAGAAAAAGAAAATGCAAATGCAAAAATAAAATAGTTCCAATGTATGCCCCCACTTTAAAGGAATTGCTACACACCATTTTGTGTGCAATTTCTTTAAAGTAAAGAAAAGGAAAAATGCAAAAAGAAGGAAAAAAAAGGACATGAGAGCCAACCTATAAAGCCCTATGTCAAGTGATAGGTGTTCGAGAAAGGATATTTCATGCAAAAAGAAAGGAAGAAGAAAAAGAAAAATATAGGGGGTTTCCCCCAAAATGAAAAAAACCAAACACATAAGGGATCTATGGATTTGGGGTTAGTATGTTTGTTGCTACAATTCTTGTTTAGAGAGAGCAGAACTATCATCATCTCCCCAAGTACACAGAACTGGAAGGACACAAAAGAGAGTTAAAACAAATGAAAAGAAAGAGTCATTTTGGGTCAACATGGAAGAGATGTAAGGTGTCTTGACGCTTTGCATCATCCCCAAAAGGACAACAAAAAGAAAAAGAAAAAGACAAATGCAAAGAGCCCTTTTTTTTGGAGTCAACATGAAGGAGACATTGCGGTCTCAATACCTTGCATCATCCTCAAATGAAGGAAAAAAAGACACAAAAGAAAGGAAAAGGGGGTTGATTTGGGTCAACATGAAGGAGACATTGCAGTCTCAATGCCTTGCATCATCCCCGAAATGAAGGAAAAAAGGCATAGAAGAAAAAGGGAAAGGGGGTTCATTTGGGTCAACATGAAGGAGACATTGCGGTCTCAATGCCTTGCATCATCCAAAAAATGAAGGCAAAAGGGTGCAAAATAAAAAGGATAAAGGGGGTTCATTTGGGTCAACATGAAGGAGACATTGCAATCTTAATGCCTTGCGTCATCCCCAAATGAAAGAAAAAATATCAAAATAAAAAGAAAAAGGAATGCATGACACATAGAAGAATGGAGATACATATAGAAGAATGTCACAAAGAGGGGAAAACAACAAACAAAAAAAGAAAAAGAAACACAAATAGCTAGGCAAGTGCACATCACTCGTCAAGAAAGTCATCAGCCTCCCAATCTTGCTCATTTTAAAACTTAGGAGGGGAACTAGGGAGAGGGACAACAACAATCATTGAACTAGCATAAAAATCCATACTTGTCCGAGGATAATTTTTGTGAATGCTCATGGAAGAGGAAAATAGTGAATTCAACGTTTGGTGCACCTCTTCATCGATTCAGGCATTCTCCTTGTTATCATAATCTATACTAATGACAATGGGAGGAAAAATGACAATATTAGTAGTGGTGATGAAGGAGGTGTTGTATCAGGCTATGGGGGTGGAGGAGGAGGGTCAGCAAGCATGGCTTCTTGCATAGGTGGGTTGAGATTTTCAAGATTTTCTTCCTCATGAGATTGGTGAGCAAGAGCATGATGATGACACCTACGCTCCTTAGCTTCTTTATTCCTTTTAGATTTTCTATCAAGGTGCATGGGTGAAGGAGCGGGATAGTCCACCATAGGTTTCTTATCGTTCCTATGAGTAGGAACAAGAGGAACCATGGGTGGCTCATCCACTTTCTCCTTAGCTTTATAGAACTGTTTAGTGTGAAGAGGGAAAAAATAATTGCTTTCATGATCCCTAGGCCTTTTAGAAGATGAAGAAGAGGTTTTGGGTGTGGTTTGATGGGGCATGTTAGCATCAGGTTGCAACATGGATTCATTAACAATAAGAGATTTTGAAGTAGAAGGAGGTATGTTGCAGAGGGAAAGTTCAGAGATTTTCTTGGCTTTGAACTTTTGATAGGAAATGAAAAAGAAGTCATGTCTAGGGGTGATGGGATCCATGGGCTCAGGCCAAAAGGCTTCCAAAGAGAAGTTACCTTTGGAGGATAAATAATTAAAGCCACTATGGTGGACAGTGAATATGTCATTGTCGATAGGAAACTTCACACACTTGTGGATAATAGATGGGACCACTTTCATTGAGCGAATCCATGGGTGGCCAAGTCACAAACGAAATTGATCTGATTGAGGTATGATGGAGAAGGTAACATCTAATGTCTTCGGACCTATTTGTAATGGGAGGGCATTCAATCCAATCATGAGGCATGCAAAACCATTATGCTTTTTGACCCAAGCAATGGGTCGATTATAAACATCTTGAGAAATATCACGTAATACTATAAATTCTTTGATGATTACATTCTCACCACATGCGAGATCTATGAGTATCCCATTAGTGTGCTTTTCATAGATTCTACCAGCTATGTAGAGAGGACCATCAGGGAGATTTCATAGTATATCTTGTTGTGAAAAGGTGATCTCAAGAGGTCCTTTTGTTGAGCCCTTATGATGGATAACGTCAATTTCTCCTACCATTTCATTAATAGGTGTGACATAGGTTACCATGGGAAGAGAAGTGGACTATGTATCTTGTGAATCAACATTCATAAAATTAGGTGGTGAAGTTTTACTTGCATTGACAAATGACACATTATACTTGGGCATGGGGTTGGTGAATATTTGCAATTTTTCGTTAGGGGGTGCCATGGACTTATTGATTTTATCATGTAGACCAACAACATATAGATGACCTGAATCAATTAGGTCTTGCACCAAGTGCTTGAGATGCTTGCATTGTTTAGTATCATGTCCATTCTGTCGATGAAAGTAACAATAAGTAGTGGAATTATAAGATGGAGGTAATGGTTTATTGGTATTAGGTGTATGGATGGGAGGTAAAGAGATCATATGTTATTGGAGTAATTGGATCATGGCATTATGAAGGGTGTCGAGTAAGGGTGTGAAGGTTTGCTTAGGATCATGTTGGTGTGTGTTTTTAGTACCCCACCGAACATAGAATAAAAATGCCCAAGGAAATTTTTATCCTCTCTTGAAAAGTTAATGTGTATGCTAAGAAGATTATGCAACAACTCCAAGGTTTCTTTTGTCAGGTCATGATGTGTGGATAAGACCAGTGGGCATTGTGATTGTTGGTAATCACAAGGGGACTTACACTAGAATTAATTTGTGAGTCAAAGATTTAGACAGATTTGACGTTATGACTCCTTTTACTGGGTATTTCAGATTCTCAAAAAAAGGGCAAAAGGATGAGGGTTTAGGAATTTAAGCTAATCCTAAGAAATCAAGAGATGGCAATGGTCAAATGAAATAAAATTACTGCACTATGTTTCACCTCCTTCGGACGACTACGCAAAGCGGGTGCAATCTTCAATGGAGGTGACAACAATTTTCATGCTTGAAATAATCATTCAAACTGAAGTTAAGCATCCATAATCAAAAAGCTCAGGCTAACTTTACACATTGAATGCAAATAATCCATTCAAAAAAAGTATGAGCTTATTTCAATATACCACTGCTATTAGATCTATCATTCACTAACAACATTCAAATAAAATACTAACTTAATTCTATTCTAAGTGTTGAAGGAGAAATATGAAACCTTGCACACTTCTTAAAAACAAAAGTGGTTCTTAGAAAATCATGCACAAGAGCTTTTATTTATGGAAATAGTCTTATCGCAAAAATCTTATACTACTCACTTCACAAATTACAAATGAGGGGTGAGCTCAATTTATAGGCTCCCCGATTACAATTCAATGGACAAGATTGATTTTGAATCAATGACCGAGATTACAAAATAAAACCCTAATTAGGGCTCCTTATAATTAACTAACTCTCGACCAATGAGAAAATTACATTTTGGGACACTTGTCCTTCTTGCTAAATATAAACTAAATCCATGGATAAGTCAGGTTCATTGAACCTAGACATGTTGACCTGGAACAATTTGATTGGTTGGAAGATAATTCGTGCCACCTCAGCATGCTAGATGTCCTCCTTGATCTCCTTGTTCTTTTTCCATGCACTTGTCATAGAATATCTTCCTTTGCCGATGACTTTGTCCTTTGTGTTTGTTCCTTCCAAGCTTTGATCTTGGATTTCCTTCAGGATTTTGAGTTCTTCTTCTCCCTTTCATCTGAATCTTTGAGGTCTGGAAGTTTCCCCTTAGAGCAAATGTCTAGGATTGAAGTTATTAAACTTTTCTTTCCTGACTGCTTTGAAATTCCTTCAAGTGCCTTGAATTTGGAGAAGAGCTCCCCTGTGCTTTCACCAAAATGGAGGAAATTGGAACTTTCTCTATGAATTATTTCCCATACTTAGCCAAATTTTGGCTATTCAATTTCATTCTATAATGCCTTCATGTGGACCATTCAACACTTAGCCAAGATTTTGGCCATCTCTATGCTCGAATGAACTTTTCCTGTGGATTTGTCTTCAATACTGAGTTTGGCTTGTGCTAAGTAGGGCAGAATCCATCCTTGGGCAAGGATTTTATTCATTTCCTCTTTATTCCTCTTCATTTTACCCGTTTTCTTTTTGACACTTAGTCAAAATTTGATACTTTTATTTGTAGGAAAATTCCACACTTAGCCAATTGTATGAGTTTTCCTTGGTGGACTTCATAGTTGTTGTGCCACTTTGCTCATTTTTTAAGGTGAAGTTTGTCTTCCTTATGCTATTCCCATCTTGCTCTGGGGTGGAATTCATCTTCTCTTGGACAAGGTAGACTTTGAAGCTGGTTGGACAAGATGTATTTTCCTCTAGGAGTACTTGATCCTGTGGTTGGACATCTTCATGGCGGATTTCACCAATGCTTGGACATGCTTCCATGTTGAAAGGTAGACTTTGTCTTCAGCCTGCCATCTTCATACTAGGCAAACTTGGTGAGTGCTTAGACATTCTCATGCTTGGCGCACTTTTCCAATGCCTTAGAAATTTTCCTTGCCTCCAAAGTTGGGTAGACTCCTCAATAGATTTTCCAATTTTCCTCTTGTCAAGGGTGGACTTTGATAGATCCATGCCATGGGTAGACTTCTTCAATGTCTTTCCATTCTTTACTTCCTTATGGTGGACTTCATGATGGATTTTCCAGAGGGTGGCAGACTTGAAGGCTGGCTTGCCAAGGCTAAGGGTGGACTTTCAAGATGCTTTTCCATTTCTTTCCAAAGCAAGGGTGGACTTTGCAAGTTGTCTTTCCAGAGCAAGGGCAGACTTTGGGGTTGGCCTGCCACAAGCAACAACAAACTTCCCATGATGCTCTTCCATCCTCCACACTTGGCGTATTTTTAGCCAATGCCTTGGACAAATATTTCTTCCTATGGCATACTTTATACTTAGCCAGACATTTGACTTAGTCAAAATTTTCAAATTTTCTCTCTCCTTCTGGGTTGGGCGGACTTGGAGGTTTCTTTGCCATTCTGCATTTATGTCCATGCCTAAGAAATTTATTTCATGCTGAGAGGGGTGGAATTCATACTTGCTCTACCAAAAATTCTTCATTTTGTGTCAAAGAATTTCATTCCCTCATGCTGATGAGTGACTTTCGTGCTTGCTTAACCTCATCTCTCTCTAGGCATTTTTCATTTTTCCATGCCTTAGAAAAATTGATCTTCCAAAGTTGGGCGAATTTCTTATTTTTCCCAGTCAATGGCGTATTTTATCCTTCATTTGTCTAGGGCAGACTTCACCCTTCTCCTTTCCATGGTGCATCTTAGCTTTGCCTTGTCGAAGGGTGGACTTGGCACATATTCATTCCATTTATCTTTCCCTTCCTCTCTATGGCAGACTTGGGCTTCTTCCTTGCCAAGGGCAGACTTGGGGAGTCTTCATGCCAAGGGTGGACTTTGCCTCTTGTCATGCCATTCACTTGGTTTGGGCAGACTTCTTGTCTTTCTTGGTAGGGTGCACTTCACCTTCTACCAAGCCATCTATCTATCCTTCCAAGGGCGGACTTCAACCCCTCTCAAGACATGGTGGACTTGGCTTCTCTTCAAGCCATGGGCGGACTTGACCTCCTACCAAGCCGTCTATCTATCCTTCCAAGGGCAGACTTCAACCCCTCCCAAGACATGGTAGACTTGGCTTCTCTTCAAGACATGGTGTACTTGGCTTCTCTTCAAGCCATGGGCGGACTTGACCTCTCTTCAAGCCATGGGTGGATTTCATGCTCGGCTTTCCAGTGTCTACGGGTGGACTTCATGCTTGGCCTACCATTCCTTTCCTTTGGCTTGCCAAAGGCAGGGGCAGACTTTGAGCTTGGCCTACCCTTCCCTGCAATGGGCGAGCTTCTTAGACTCTGCCATTTTTGCCAATTTTTACCATTTACTTTGATCTTCATGTTGATTTCTGGAGGCGTGTTGACTTCATGCTCAGTGGGATCCAAAAATAGAAAATTTTCTCAAAATAGAAACTTTCTAAAAATAGAAAAAAACAAAAAGCATCCCTAAAAAATAGGAACTCCAGAATGGCCTAAAAATGCCAGAAATCATAAAAGCAAAATCCCCAAAAAATAGGAAGTGTCAGAATTGATTGAAAGAAATGGTGTTCCTTGTCTACCGGGTCTTTTGAGCATTTCCATGACATTTAACCACAGAAACAGGTTCAAAATATCAATTTGACTAGGATGACACTCAAAAACTCAAACTCCTCATTGTAAAAAAAAATGGTGATAAGCAGTTGCGCTACCAAGGCAGGACCCAAAAAGAAAAAAAAGGGGGTCCCCATTTGCAATGGGGTGATGTGTGAAATAGGTCACAAAGGGTCACCATAATTAAGGGGTGTGATAAACCTAATGGCGGCCACTTGGTTATTCGCAAGTGGGGGAGTTGGGGATGAAGGTTTAAAATGTAGAAACCCTTTGTTTGGTTTACAAAATGGTTGAGGGTTACATTGGGAAGAAGTGTCAGACTTCTCAACTCTACTAGAAGTGGACAGTGAATCACGACTGCTAGTTGAGTTAAAATAGTCAAAAAGTTCTTGGCACAAGTGCATAAAAGAGGGGAAATTTATGAGGGTAAGTTTATCTTGGAGAGGCGTTAAGAGGTTTTCAGTGAATATATTTTGGAGGTGTGTGTTAGGTATCTTAACATCAATCAAGGAATAAAGTGTCTGATAATGAGAGATGAAGTTTGTTATCTTCTCATTAGTGTCTTGCTTGCATCTCATGAGGTCGGCCAAGGTTTTCTTAGGGGCCATATGGACTTGGAAATGATTAATAAAGACATTCGCTAGTTCATTAAATGAACTAATGGAATTATTGGGAGGGAGGAGAACCAATCCAAGGTGGAATCTTTGAGAGTCCTTGGAAATAACTTGGTGAGAAACTTGTCATCTAGGCAAAAGTCGCTACATAGGGTAGTATAGGCATTGACATGGTTAGAAGGGTCACCCTTCCCTCCATACATCTCAAACCTAGGAATTTCTACTCCCTCTGGCAAGGGGATGTGTAGATTGTCAAGGGATAATGGATTACTATGAACTTAGTGGGTAGGGGAACCATGTTGGATTTGGTTGATGGTGGATATTTTTTGTTACATGGAAGTGATAGTGTTAAAAATTTGGGTAATAAGAGGGTCAGTGTAAGTGTTATGAGGTGGAAGGGAGAGAGGTGAAGGTGTGTATGCAGTGGAGGGAGAAGTGGAAGGGATACTTATGGGAGGAATGGTGGGAGAAGTTAAGGGGTGTGATGCCACAAGGGCAGTAGGAACACTAGTAGCGATGTCGAGGTAAGGTACCACATTACTAACCTGTTGCATAGTGGTTGCCACACTAGGAGATGCATAATTGGAATAGAAACAATGGTTGAGGGAGGAGGAGTAGAAGGTGAGTGAACCCACAAAAGTGGTTTACAATTCGAGTGAGGAAGGAAAACTTCCAAAAACCTCACCCATGCAAAAAAAATTCATTTTGAGGGGTTCGAGCAAACTCAATGTTCAAACAAACACTAAAGGGGTTTGGTCGAACCAGGGTTCAAGCGAACCACTTTGCATGTGGGAACCCACGTTTCCCATTGTGGAAAGGGGGTTCGATCTAACCCTAGTTCAATCGAACAAGGGTTCGACCGAACAAGGGTTCAAGTGAACCCCTGGGGGTTCAAGGGAACCCATTAGGTTCGCTCGAACCCCCATTTTCCCATCTTCCCACCCTATGACACAAAAAGACTCCAGATTTTTACCCTTCAAAGCTTTGGTTGAGGATGAAAATGGAGGAGAATTCACAAACCCGACTGGAAGATGGTAGTCCTTAGAATGAGCTATCCAATGAATATAATTTTAATATATTTTGGTTTTATTATGTATGTGTTTTTTTAGTTTTATTAAACCTAGGTTGTTCACCGAAAATCAAGCTCTATGTTTTGCACATGTGGAAAATTAGCAAATTATCAAAATAATTTTTTTAAAAATATTTTTGAGCTGGGTAATGATGTCCTTGATCCATTAAAAAAAATAAAATTGAATTTTGATACATACATAAAAAGTTATGTTGTATACAATCTACCTATGTTTGAATTGCAATTGGTTTGACTTCGAAACTTGATTAAGGAAAAAATATTCAATTAAAAACTATGAGAACAAATGAAAGTGCTAGATATCATAGTTACAAATCTAAATTTGAAAAAATTAGAATTTTATCATTCAAACAAAAAGAATTATGTTGTATACGGTGAGCATCACTTTTTTAAAATGTTGTTTTCTAAAAAAAACCAGTTTTCGTGGGAGAAGGAAAAAAAAGAACAATCTGATTCCAAAAATTTTGAAAAAATATTTTGAGAATCTATAGAAAAAATGTGATGAGACTCTAGTTTTCATAATCTTCAAATTCCTCATTTTTTAGCCGCTATAGGTGCCTGAATATGAAGATTTAGTGAAAAATAATAATTGCAGTGTCCAGTTTGGCCAAAACTTGTAAACCACTATTGTGGGATCACCTAGGTCCTCCTCGGCCAATCATAGGGGTGGGTGAGTGGGATGCCTTAGGTACATGTTTTTCATATATTTATGTGATCATCTTCATGACACGTAAGCCATCATCATGGTCAAGTAGGCGGTGAAGGTTCTCAATGGTGGGGATAGCAGTTTCGGATATGGGTTCAAGGCTGATTTCATGTTGATAATCAACTAGATCAGCATGGATGCGAAATAATTTATAATGTTGGAGGTCATTGTTATCATCGGTTGTGTCTCCTAGGTGCAAGGAATTTCTAAGGATGGTCTCTAAGCCTAGTGTACCATCATCAATACTAGGAGTTGAAGTCGGAGGGATCCCAAGATCTACAACAATAGTGTTGTTGTTAGATGCCATGATCCTAGAACTTCGTCTCACAACTATATTGGAAAATGAGCACCAAATTCTTAGACAAAGTTCCCTAAGGATGGGGTGTAGGCTAAGGCAATGTAAGCAAAAGTGACAAAAGTTCTCGTAACTAAAATTTTGGAACAAAACATAGAAATGAAAAACTAGGGAACTGTAATGCAAACAACACTAGAAAAGTGGTAGAAATTTTACAGTGAATAGTGCCAAAGGACTAGGTCACCTAGTGTGGCGACTTAGTCCCAGTAGTGTTGTTTTTGAAAAAAATCAAAAAATTTAACTACTTTTTATGATTTTTTTGATTTTTTGATACAAACAGAGACTGGAAATGCAATTTTTTTTATATTTTCATGCTAAAAATTTAATGTAAGGTGCAATCTAGCATGAAATTTCACTAATGCACTTTGTCAAAAAACCCTAAGATGCAAACAATGCAAAATTTTCAATGCAATTTAAGCTATTTCCTAAGATGCAATACAAGATCAAAAAGTTAACAAGTGGTCTACGGTCAGGTTCACCAAAATGAACCACAAAATTTGTAACACTATACTATGGAAAGAGGATTCCCCTTTAGTAGGCCCCTCGGGTTTTTTACCTAGGAGCACTTGTGAGAAGTAATAAACTCTCTTTTTCCGCTTGGTGGTTAGAAGGTTTTTGGCTAGCAGTTGCATTCAAAGGGAGGGCTGATTGATGAAGGTTGTGATATGTGTGTGTTGTGTGGATGAATGTAAATAAACTAACTAAAGAATTGTAAATGAAAGCAAATATGAACTAAAGGCAAACTAACTAAACTATATGCCCTAAATGTATGCAATACATAAAGTAAACGAGAAAGTTGAGAAATAGTGCACCTACAAATGGAATTTTACAAATGAGAGGCCCCAAAATATTCTAGAAAATGTCTGAAATCTGTAGAGCGACACTTATGCCAAGTTGGACGACCTAGTCCTCCTATCGAGAAATTTTTCTAGACCTGGTTTCAGGGAAAAGGGTACCCAAAAATGCAAAAACCGTTTTTCAAGCGTAGCACAGGGACAAGGCCACCAATAGTGGCAACCTAGTCCTCTTGATGCTTTCTGAGGATTTGGGGTCTGATTTTGTGGGTCCCAATTGGTACTTTCTTCTTCTACAGTAGTTCATGTCTAAAACTCCTGAAACTAACCTGCCACTTGTCCTTTTGCTCCTAGGGTTTGATGCATTGATGTGACTTGGGTGGAATGTTTACAGTTTCTCCAACACTTTTTACTTCACCAAATCTGAGTAAAAACCTACAAACACATGCAAAGACCAAGAGAATTTTGGGGTTAGGAGATAGGGGTTTGCCTAAGTCAAATCCCTTTGATGGTAACTCAAACCCAAATGAGATAAAGCCAAAGGAAAGACGCTTGAATGATAAGCAATGTAAATTCTCACCAAATCCTTTATTTTTAAGGTCAGCAACATGCAAGAACAACTCTAATGGAAGTAGCTTGTGATGCCCTATGCTTTATTGCTTTGTTGTGAAGTCTTGAGTGCAAGAGTGCTTGTGAAGAGATGTATAAATGAGCTTGGGGGAGATGAAAATGAAGGTGGAAACCCTTATGTGTACATGAAAAACCCTAATTTTCCCAAAATGCAACATGATTGGCCAACACTAGGGTTTAGGAGGCCATATTCCTGTTAGTTTTTGTTTTAATTTTTAAATTTATGCCAAAAGGGACTAGGTCACCCAAGGTGGTGACCTAGTCCACTTCGGAAATTTCAAGTGGTGGTTGGGAATTAAATAATGTTTAATGAAGTTTATTAGCTTTGCCTCCCAAAACACACTTAAGTCAAGACTAAAAGTACATTAAGGGGACAAATTAACATAAGAAAAGGGTTAAATTAAGGCTGATTAGCCTAGGAAATTTTGAAAATGCATTACAACACTTTACAACATTTTGTCACAAGGCTTATAAAGGGGTAAAGAGGAGTTATTTAGGTGAATTATGTTGAAAGGGTCTTAGAAAAGTGAGGAAATGTGTTACAACACTTCACAACACCCTAGTAAAACACCATTAGAATTTTTTTGAATTGCAAGCTTTCAAGACTGAATCAATGAAAAACAAGGCCAAAATCCAAGGGAAAAAGGCCAAGATGAGTGGAAAAAGTGCCAAAGATCACTTTTTGACAACACAATATTATTCAAAAATCAAAAGATTAGAATATAATTGTAGAGAAAGCTTCTCACAGGAGTATCACCATCAAGGATCAAGAGACAAAACAACCACTATCAAAGTCTTAGAATACAACACCTTGTACATACATCCCAACTTCTTATAACAAGCTTTTTGGAACCTTCTAGAATTAGGGTTTTACAAGGTCAATTTTTATTTCGCATGTTAATGGAAAAACCTTGATTTATTAATGGGAAAAAACCTTGATGTGTCAGCAGGAAACCCTTGATGTGCGAGTGAAAAAAAAATTGAGGAAATTCCTTGAACCCCATATCTTGTTACAAGTGTATATTATTTACATGATCAAATGCCACATAACAACATACATCCTATCAACAATAAACTGTATATAATTGCAAGGTTAAGACACATTTTCCCAATAAATCTCCCACTTGTCGAACACCTTGCAAGAGCAATGTGGGAGTGTAACCATTGTCTCTTTAATTACTAGGGGCCGAAAGGCCCATAGTCTCTTAACACCATATGAAATTCTCTTTGCTCATAGGATTAGTTAAAGAATCAACAACATTCATCAAATTCTCTACCTTAACTACATTCACCTTGCCATCTTCAACCATATCTCTAACAAAATGATATTATACATCAATGTGCTTGGTCCTGGCATGAAATGTTGGGTTCTTGGCTAGGCATATTTCACTCTAACTATCACAATAAATTATCATTACACCTTGTTTTATTCCAATATCTTAAGAAAAATTACTTCTTTGTAATCATGAGTAGCTTCCATATACTCTACTTCAGTAGTGGACAAAGCAACCACAACCTATCACTTACTCATCCAACTAATTTCACCATCAAATAAAGTAAAAACATAAGCACTTATGGATTTTCTACTATCAACATCACTTGTCTAGTCTGAATCCACATAATCATGAATATCAAGGGAAATCTCATCTACAGTCATATTACTATGAGTAAAAAAATAATTTGAGGTACCTTACAAATTTTGAAGACTCTTTTATTGGAATCCCAATAAAATCTACAAGGATTAGACATATATCTAGAAAGAACTCCCACTGCTTGTGAAATGTCTGGTCTAGTACAAACCATAACATACATCAAACTTCTAACTACACTTTGGTAAGGTAGTCTGCTCATGTCTTCCATCTCTAATGGAGATGTTGGACAATCTAAAATAGATAACTTTATTCCAACTGAAACAAGAACACACAATGGTCTACAATCCTACATATCAAACCTTTGTAAAATTGAGTTGACATACTTGCTTTGGCCAAGCCATAGCTTTTTGTTCACTCTATCTCTTTTAATTTCCATCCCAAGAATGTGTTTAGCTGCACCAAGATCTTTCATTTCAAATTTTGTAGAAAGTCAAGATTTTACTTCTAAAATCATACCTTTCCCTCTACCAATAAATAACATATCATCAAAATATACCCCATTAAATAGGAAATGATCACCATTAGTTTTATAATAAACATAAGAAGACTCAAATCCCAAACTCAACGCATATGTCCAAATTTCTGGTACCACATCCTAGGACTCTACTTTAAGCCATACAAATATTTCTTCAATTTGCAAACAAAATTACTTTTACCTTTCACCATGTAGTGCTCTAGTTGTGTCATATAAATATCCTCTTCCAAATCACAATGAAGGAAAGTAGTTTTCACATCCATTTGCTCAACCTCTAAATCATAAGCAGAAGCAATAGAAAGAAAAAATATAATGGATTTCATTTTTTCAATAGGAGAAAATATCCCACCATAATCAACACCCTCAACTTGAGAGTAACCATTTGCAACCAACCTTGATTTGTACTCCTGAATACCTCCATCTGAACCCATTTTTTTCTTGAACACCCATTTACAACCAATAGGTTTTTGTCCTTCAAGAGGTGGTACAAGATCCCATGTATCATTATTTTTCAAACAAGCCATTTCTTCATCTGTAGCAATCTTCTAGGATTTTGCATCATTCATACTTATTGCCTCTTCTATAGATCTAGGTTCATCCATGTTAGTATTCAAAGAAAAAATAGATCTCTAATCATCAAGTGAATACCTTTCAGGTGGTTGTCTATGCCTTGTAGAACTACGAACAAGCTGAGTTGGACGTTCTTCCTCCTCTTCTAAACATCAAAAGCTAGATGATCTCTCCTCAACTTCTTGTATATCATTGGGCCTTGATTCAACTTTCTTAGGTGTAGAAGGAAATGAATCACATATTCCTATTTACTTTATTTTGGCCGCAATGTAATAGAAGGAGGCTTAGTTTCTATAAAAATAAAACTTCTACTATGTATTACCTCTCGTGAAAAAAGATATCAAAACTTGTATCCTTTCACACCATAACTACATCCAATGAAGATACATTTCACAACATTTTTCTCCAAATTTTTTCAGTTCTCCTTTGGCACATGTGCATATGCCTCACAACCAAAAACTCTAAGATTTCTTAATGAAGGCTTGCAACCCATCCATGCCTCTATAGGAATCTTATGAACTGATGTAAGAGGCCTAGTAATTAGGTAATAGGAAATGGTAATAGTTTCAACCCAAAACCTTTGTTCTAGGCCAATACCACTCAACATACTCCTAGCCTTCTCCATAAGTGTCTTGTTCATTCCTTTTGCAACTCCATTTTATTGTGGAGAATATAGAGTTGTCTTATGTCTATGAATACCATAATCTTTACAAAATCTATCAAAATCATTAGAGAAAAATTCATGACCATTATCAGTCCTCAAACCTTTTATTTTCTTTCCAATCTGCAGCTCAACCATTGCTTTAAATTCTTTAAATTGACTAAAAACATCAGATCTTCTCTTTACAAAATATACCCATGTCCTTCTACTATATTCATCAATAAATGAAACATTATATGTGGATTTACCAATTGAAGGAACATCTACAGGACCAAATACATCAAAATGAATAAGATCCAATACACAACAATATTTATGAGAACTCAAGTAAAACTAAATACAATTTTGTTTTCCATAAATGTAGTGCTCATAGAAATTGAATTCAAGATTACAATAAGACAAACCTTCAACAAGGTTTTTATTTTTCATGGTCCTTAGACCCTTTTCTCCAATGTGGCCAAGTCTCTATTTCCATAAAATGGTTTTCTCTACAGATAATTTGTATCAGAAGAAAGAGCACCCTTGGGTACCCAAAATCCTTGACCATCTACTAAAGGTGAAACCCTCACTTCTTCTACAAACTTTATTTTCATAGAAGTACTATTGCACTCAATAGTGCATGCATCAAGCTTATATAATGTCCCATATCTAACACCTCTAACCATCTTGCATCCTCCATCAAAAAATACTACCTGGACACCCACATCTATTAGTTTTCTCATAGATAACAAATTTTCTGCTAATCCAAGGATATGCAACACACCATTAATCCTTTTTATTCTACCATTAGGAAACCTAATTTTAACTTTACCATTACCAACAATGTCTAAATGAGAATCATCACCTAAGCACACCTTACCTCCATCAAATTCTTCATATTCACAAAACCAATCTTTATTTAAGGTCATATGAAAAGATGCACCTAAGTCAATTAAGCATGCATCATTACCTACATGAATTTCCAAAGTTGCAATGAATGTGTCACCATCTTCCCTCTTGGACTCAGAAGAAGAATCAAATTTCTTCTTTTTCTTCTTCTTTTCTTGTTTTCATTTCTTTACGAACATGTCCAAGCTTACCACAGTTCCAATAAATAACTTTGAACTTTCTAAGAGATTTAGATCTCCCCTTGGACTTGGATTTTTCACGCTTCTTATTCTTCTTAAATTTTTCCTTAGGTCTTCCATGAATATTTAGGGCCTCCTTGGTAGTGATGGATACCTTCCTCCTCATCTCTTTAGAAATAAAATAACCCACCACATCTTCGGTCTTCAATATAACAGAAGTACTCCCAATAGCCATAACAAAGAATCCCATGAATCAGGAAAATAACAAAGCAAGACCTGACATTTCTTCTCCTCATCCATTTTGACACCAACTGATGTTGATTGAGCTACCAATATATTGAATGCTTCTAGGTGGTCTGTAATTCATCCACCCTCTTCCATTCTCAAGGAATACAACTTCTTCCTCAAGAAAATCTTGTTCACTAAAGATTTGTCCTGATACGTCTAACCAAGCTTCTTCCATAGTTTTTGTGCAGGGGTCTCTTCATGGACATTAATTAAAATAGAAATTTTCAAGAACAATCTAATTAGAACCTTGGCTTTATGGTCCATAACATCATATTGAGCAGCTTGAGTAGGATCTTTAGGCTTTGAAATATTCTCATCAACAACATTCCAAAGATCTCGATCTATCAACATATCCTCCATATTTATCTTCCACATATCAAAATTATTTCCATGAAGTTTCTCCACCTCTATTCTCACTGATCAACTTGCCATCTAATTTTTTTTGCAACAAGATCACAAAGTGTCTTTTGCACAAGCTCCCACTCAAATATGGATCAGTTAAAAAAACCCAACAACTTGTAACTGAAACCAAAGGTGATCAAGCTCTAATACTACTTGTAAGAAAGCTAAGGTTGTGGAACAACTTCCTACACTAATCTTGAGAGGAGAAAAATGAAAAACTTTATAGATCTTTAACATTTACAAAAAATTAAACATAAATGAACACAAATATCATGCATACCACAACACAATGATTTACATGGGAAAAAACTCTTTCAGAAGAAAAACCCCACACTCCAAAAGTCGCCCAATATATTATTCAAAAATGAAAAAAATACATTATACTTAACGAGCAAGCTTCTCATAGGAATATCACCACTAAAGATCAAGAGACAACATGACCACCATCAAACTCTCATAATACACCACCATCTACTAACATATTGGGTGACTTTTCAGTGGGAAAACCTTGACGTGTCAATGAAAACAAAAATTGAGGTGATGCCCAGGAACCACATATCTTGTTACGATTGTACAGTATTTGCATGATCAATCACCACATACCAACATACATCTTATCAACAATAAAATGTATATAATTGCAAGGTTAAGACACATTTTCCCAATAGTTCTATCTTCTCTTTCACCCAAGGGAATGTGAACTATTTTGTTGTCATCCACTAATGATATTTCTTCTTTTTGGGAATCTATTATACCATTATAATTTGCAAACCATTTCTTCCCAAGGAATCATTTAAATGTGTGGAAGGGATTCTTCATCTCCACAACCTCAAAATCAGCCATTTGTGTGATCCTTTGATTTTTACTTCTACTTTATTCCATGTTCCTAATGTTTCCATGTCAGAAACATCAACACCAATGTTCATAGGTTTTCTAATGAGCTTAGGTCTTCCTAACCTTTCCCAAGTGGTTTTTGGAATAATGTTGAGATCCACCTAGATCAATAATTGTATGTTTAAATTTAGTGTTGTTCAAATTTATGGTGATTAAAAGTGGACCATTTGTCAAATTCTAATCTTCTATAGTCTTATGTATTTGTTGCTTCTACTTATTCCAATACTTCCCTAAATGTTCCAATTTTACTGAAAGATATTTTTGTTGGGATAATGAGGCTAAAAACTTCACCATCATTACCTCTTCTTCTAAGAAACATGCTATCTCATCTTTCGGATGTTGTATAATTTTTTTCCTTGATTTTTCCTCTATTTCTTCATGATATTTCCTATTTGGTCAAAACTAGTCATACTCTTTTTCGTCTTTTGGTAATTTTTCTTCATTAATTTCTTCAATGTTTCTTTTGTTCTTTCCATTTTTTGTTCCTTGTCTAGTTAGTACTATAGATTTTATTTTTTTCTATATATTTCTTTGTTTTACTTATTTGTGGTGGTTGTTCTTGAAATGAAGTAAAATAGGGTTTTTGGATTAATTGTGGATAAGAAAATATGTGGGTTGAGGGACCTATTTTCCTCTATTTCATTAGAAAATGAGATCTCCACAAAGAACTAACTAACAACCCTGAGGTGAATCAACTCAATGTGAGAATCTTCATATTTCCTTATGCTTTGAGGATAGAGGTCAAGTTAAAACAACACTTCTAGGAGAAAAACTAAAAATAGAAAATCAACATAACTATGCTAATTTAATCTTGAAACAACAATATGAAACTCAATATTAGAAGTTCACCATAAAACTGATTGCAAATCTAAGAAGGGTAGAAAGGTTTTTACCAGTCACCAAAATCTAGTAAAGACAATATAGAACTCATTCACCTATGGGTGAATGGGTCTTTTGTCATGGTTTTTAGAAATCTTTCAAGAGCCTCTAATGCTGATCTATAACTTTTGATTTTTCTAGGTTTAAGTTTCAAAAAGTTGGAAATAAGATCTATAGATTAGATTCCACAATTTGATAAAAAATTGATAACTTTTGTAACTTTGACAAATTTTCCAATATTACAATTCAAATGGTCTTCAACTCTTCTTCAACCTTAATCTACAACACAAGTGCACAAAAGAGAATTTTTTTTTTTTTTTGGTGATGGGGGTTTTCCTTGGTCAAACATCATTTTGGTAATCAAACCTTGGATTGAAATAAAGAATGAAATAGGGAATGAAGAATGAACAACACTATGTTTTGATTATATAGGAAAATAAGGTTTTGAAGGAACCCAAAACCCTTAACAACAAAACATACAAAATGCTACTGAAAGATAAAACATTACACCATCAGCAAAAAAACAACAAAACAATAGTAAGCAAACCCTGACCCAATAGCAAGGAAACAAACAAGAAAAATATAGAACTAGACACTACTTCATGATTCTTAAGGTTTTAGCCACCTCAAGCTCCTAGTTCCTATGGAGACCAATCATGTCCAACAGTGTTTATTTCTCTTCCTCAAAGGATTTCCTCATATTTCCCTTCCCTCTAGTGATAGGGCCTATGGCATCATCATTCCTAACCTTTTTTCCTTTTCCTTTAGTATCTCGTTCTTTCTCCATCATCTGAGTAAAGTAGAGCTAGTCTTCTCTCAACTCACTAATCTTTTGGAATAGGACTTCCAAGGAATCAACACTATTCTTAAAAGAAATGTGGTAGGCTTGCAACAATTTCTTAATGTATATATTGGTCTCCAAAACCTCAGCCTCCAAATTAGAGAGACACTACTCACATTAAGACTTGAAGTTAGAAAAAGAACATTCTAAATCCATAATTCTATGAATTAAAATATTTGAAGCAGAGCCCTTTGAAATCTTCTACACATTTTCTTTCAAACCCCTAATTTTAATGTCCACCCTATTGAATTCCTATAGAGTCCACTTCACCAACTTGAAAGTCCTAGTGGCCCTGCGCATGCCATGACAAGGAGCTTGAACATTGAAGTGGAATCATCATTAAGAATTTTTTATTTACCCGGCTATTGATTAACACCCTCCTCCACTTGAACAAATTTCTCACTAGAAGGCTCCACATTTAGAGATTTTTGAATCGACGAATCATAAATTTCAATTATCTTTTCCTCTAGGCCCTTTTTCTTACCACGCTCAATTGTGTCCTAAACAACAAATTTTTGTGCATGATTTTTTAGTTTTGCAATGCACTTTGAAGCCCTTCTCCACCTTTCCTTGGCCTCCATAACCACAAAATTCTCCTAAAAACCTTCCTCTATTATTCCCACCACAACATCATCCTGGCCATTTCCCTTAGACCTTGAGTACCTAGAACCAACCTCTATATTGTTGTCGGCTAACTGGGACTCTGATTCTTGAATAATAATCCTCTTCGTAGCCTGTTTACCTTTAGGGTTACTATTCTTCCTCTTCTTCAACGGAGTGGAAACATGGGAAGAAGCCCCATCCTCACCTTTCTCAACCCACTCCTCCTCCCTAATTGCACTACTGTCTAATCCAGATGAGAGGGACCCATCACTCAAATCATTTTCCTTTCCCTTTAAAGATTTAGTAGGAATATTATCCCTCACATACTCCATAATAAGCAAGAGGAGACCCTAGTGCAAGATTGATGCCCTCCCATTTTTCAAATGTGCATAAACAAAAACCTCTAATGAGGAGAATAAAAAAAAAGGAAATGAAATAAAAAGCTCATGCCTAAAATGATTTTACAGTGTAAAATGATGGCCTAAAATTGCAGTAAACCTACCTTCAAGGGTCACCTACTACATAATAATATCCAAAATATCTATCCAAATTTTCTTGAGGGATGTCCACTCGTAGCCCCAAGATGGTAACTTGATAAGTTTCTTCTGATCATCATCCTTAAAGAATTGAGCCATAGCATCCTCAATTCTTTTCTTGTCTTTGAAGAATTTATGACCAACAATAAGTAACCCCATAATAGCAGCAATAAAATCCTCATTTAACTCAAAAACCATTCCCTTAATCTGAAGCCTATAATTGTGCCAACAAGAAACAAAATTTGTTGAAGCTTTGTGGTTGTGACCATGAAGGCTTTCTAAGAAAGGTGTAAATTTACCATGCTCAAGGATCCTCCAAATTTTTTGCTTCTTCCTCAAACTCATGCAATAATGGAATTCAATTCTACTTCATTCAACTCCCATTTTCACAAAAATCGGAAGTAGAGACCCTTAGATAGAGATGCTCAACTGAGATCCACCAAGCAATGAGATACCCACAAAATGTGTGGCAATAATGCATGTACAAATGGTAAAATAACTCTAGTAAATATGATCAGCCATATCCATCAATTCTCATTAAAACCTTAGCTCCCTCAAGAAGGAGGGAGTACTCCTCCCATGACTTGTACTCATTATTTTTTATAGCCTCATTAGCAAAAAAATCAGCTAATGAGTTTTCCTCTTAGTAGATGTGAGAAACACGATTTTCCTCACATGATCTTAACATCATTATAGAATCCTTAATCAACTAATCGATAGTCTAGCTATGCTTTTGGATGCCACATACAAAATTGAACCCTCCACCTAGATTTTTGAGTAGCCCTTTTCCAAGGAAAACTTAATGCTAATGAATGCAGCCTCAACTTATGTACAATGATTGGTCCAATTTCCCAATGGGAGTGCCACCACGGAACAACACTATGTTACCACTTGAAAAAGCCTTGAATAAACCTTGATAATGGAGATCATGGAAATTCTACAACTTTCATGAAATGGCTTCAATGGATGTGGGTCTTGATTCTTGAAGAATGCATTGAATTCTTGACTTGATCTTGAAACCTACATCATAATGTTAGCTCCAAAAACATGCATGATGCAAGAAGACTTTGACATGACAATTGAGTCTTGAATACTGCAATGAATCTTTGATAATTCTTCTCTTAAATGCTCTTAATCAACTTTACTCTTGTGAAATTTCTCTTCAAAATTCTCTTGAGATATCTTGAAAATGCTAGGTGAAACTTAGAAAGTAGCCTTGTATTTATAGGTATGTATCCTTAATTTCCGAAAATTCAAATATTACAAGTCAACATTGAAATATAGATTCAGGGACCTTAAAATAACACCAAAAAAATATTTTAAATTTATGTTCAATGGTCTAGGGAGGATCCATTCACCCATGGGCGAATTGGTCACAAGTCCCTATTCTTGGAACACACATTGCTCAAGGTAAAGTGTTTTGTATTGGTGTTAATTATTATCAGGTTTCCCCTTCAGAAAATATAATTTATTAGGCTTGTAGATGAATAATAGGGCTTATTAAGGAATAATTAAGCTCAATTTAATTAAGAGGGCCCAAACATGTATGAAAATGTAAAGCGATACATTTTTCTACACTACACTTCTCCAAAATAATCTTCATTTGATGTGTTTGAGGACTAGTTGTCTAGTACTTGGTAGATTTTCACTCCTTGTGGTACTTGCCTTAACACTCTTGCTCCTTTATTGTCTTTTAATTCATCAATTCTTGACTATGGGGTATTTTGATAATACTATTGAGCCTTATCATACTTGAATATATCATGTGAGAAATAGGTGCACAAGATTTCTCTAGTTTTCCTTGTTTCTCCTTTCACTAAGATTGAATTTTGTATTGTCAGTTATTGTACCATAAGTTGTAACTTCTCTATATTCTCATTCATGTCATCATTTTGATTCCTACACCAAGTTTCAAATTTAATGTAGTAGGCCATGGTGATTAGATCTGTATAAGTGTTGAATATTCTTCCATCTAGAGTTGTTCTTGTCTTTTTGAAGTTTGAAAATAAACAATTTTATCTTTTTATCTTTCTATCAATGGTTCTTCCATCTTGTGACAAATTACTTTGAATTTTTTATCATATTATTTTAATAACTCTTCTTCCCTATATACTAATTCTCTTAGTTTACTTACAGTTTCTATTGAAATGTTGTTGTGTCAAAATTAACTAATAAATTTTGTTTTACCTCATTCCATCTTTCTCCATGTTTAGGATAAGTCTTCTTATACCAATCTAATACATATTTTCTAAGTGACGATATGAATTCAAGTAATTTTGGTTTTTCTTCATTAATATCTTTCCTTTCCCATAGAGATTATAATAAAAAGATGTGCTATGTTTCTTCTATGGTATCTTTTCTAAATACGAGGATTTTGATTGAAGATTCCATCTTCTCCTTTCTCTGTTTAATTCCAATCTTCCATATTTTGGATTAGGTTTTTCTCCTTTTTCTTTAGCTTTCTAGTAGTGTAGGGTTTATGTTCTCAACCCTTGTCTCTTGTTAGTTTTATATCAAAGTACTATCTCCCAACTATTCTTCCCACTTTACTTTGTTTTTGTCTACTTCTCTTGTTTCCTTGCCTTGTAATGTCTCTTCTTTTAAATTTCTTTGACTTTTATATGACTAGCGATATCGATCCTTGTCAAGGAGTTGTTAACCTTTAAGATATATTTTTATTTTCTTATTTGTTAATGTCATTTTATTTGTTTGTAAATATAACTCTTTGCCCAAGTCCAGACTATTCTCTTTGATTTTCCCCATTTCTTCCTCTTTTAATTTCCTTATTCTTTTATTGACTAACTCTTCTAAATATACTTGTTGAATTGATGGAGTATTCTTTGGAGTTTTCTGAAATTCCATAAACCTATTCTCAAGGCTAATAGTTAGGTTCAATAGATCTAGTATGTCATCTAGAGTTTTACAAGGTTCAGTAATAATAGTAGTATCTTAGATTTCCCATAGTCATTAAAATCCTTTCTTATAATACTAGTTAGAAGTATTTTGGCCTTTTCCCAACATAATTCAAATCTTTTTAGTGTTTTCCATTATTTTTCCCCTTTTTTTGGAAACACCTCCTCTAGCACACTTAACAACAACCTTCTTCACATGCTTAATTCTTTTTTTTTATAGTCTCCATTCCTCTATGATTTCTTTCTTCTCTTTCAATCCTTTTTTTTTGTCTCTTTTCTTCTATGTTTGGACTTTTCATGTTTATATTCAACATTAAGTCACTTTTTTCTCTAATCTCTTTTTCAGTTTTCTTATCTCCTTTTACCATGGCTTTGATTTATTCAAAGTTTTATTAATCCTTTTATTGTTTCCTAGGTTATCTATTTTGTGTCTTTCTTTAAAATCACATATTTTTAGAGATCGCATAAGGAATCTCCCCCCTTTCAATCCTACACCCCTTGATTCCTCACCCCCTCTCACAAGGTAAGCACCAAGAGGAAAATTCTATAGATTATATCTTCATTGGCTTCCCTTTCTTATGTCTCAATATTTAAAAAAAATTTAAGGTGTTACTATCATTTATACCATCTAATGAATGTCCTAGCAATGAAACCAATATTAGTAAGAAACATAGTGTAACATAGAATGACATTTTGTGTCCTATCTATTTTCAAAGTGTTGTGGTTTATACCTTAGACTCGGAAATATAAAGGTGAACACCAATAGAATTGGACATGCAAGTAGCTACTTATTTATTTATAGAATAATAGATAATATTATAGATAGAATTTTGGTATCTAGTGTATTAATCAAATTAGAAATAATACATTGTATTATCTTCCCCTATATGCTTGCTTGACTCTTATCTAATCTCTACATATATATTTCCTTCCATACATTAAAATATTATACATAGATTTATTTCTATCTATTATTCCTCTATCTCATCACCGTCTCCTACATTCTATTATTCATATATTATTTTATACACATATCTATGAGATGGGATATGATCCATCCATGATACTCCTAGTCTAGATGGTATCTTTATAATATTATGTTGCACAAGTGGTTTGTACCAAGATAATGTATGTTTTATCGGCCGATGTCTTTACTGTCCTATTTTTTCACTTAAAAAACTAAACCTTATATATATACACATGTATGTATATATATACATATATGTACTGTAGTTAGGGGAAAATCAAACATAAAACTAAAATAGCAATATATCAAATCCTAACTAGTATAGTAGAGTATGAACAAGCATGAAAATAAAAATAATAGGCGAATGCAAACCCAAACCCACGCTAAACTTGATTTATCTCCATTTCTCTTCATAGCCTCGCATGAGAATGAAATATTTTGAAGGATTGTTGATGGAGGAATGTTGGTTGCTCACTTTAGCAACATAATGATATAGTGAAGGTTCGAAGATGGAGGATGATGGATGAAAGATGTTGAAATATTGTGGAGATTATTCGACAGAGTAAGGGTACTCAAAAGATCTTTTTTTTTAAATAGGATGTGAGAGGCCATATTTATAGAGTTTTGATGTGGACAAAGATGAGATTCGATAAGGATTTGATTTTTGACAAAAGAGGAAATACAACAAGATGAGATAAGATAGAAAGATAGAAAGATTTTGATTTTCTATTCTAAAGGAAATAAATCTTGAAAAAGATGAGAAGGATAATTGATGAATTATATAATTAAATAAATTGATTAGATACACATGAGTTCCAATTTTGGAAAGAAAGCAAGAAGATATTTTTAGGATTTTATTAATTAAACAAATATTTTATTTATTTAATTAATGTTGGATTTATGATTCCATTAATTAAATAATGTAAATTATTTAATTAACATTAGAAGAACAAAGGGATTATGAATAGAAATGATTTAATTAATTAAATAATATAAATTATTTAATTAACATTAGAATAGCAAAGGGATTATGAATAGAAATGATTCATTTAAATAAATAATATAAATTAAATTGAATCAATAATATAAATTATTTAATTAACATTAGAAGAACGGAGGGATTATGAATAGAAATGATTTAATTAAATAAATAATATAAATTATTTAATTAACATTAGGAGAACGAAGGGATTATGAATGGAAAGGGAATAAGAGAAATTAGTCAAATAAATAAGATTTATTTAACTAATTAGATGATGACATGAGTACCTAGGGAAAAACATGCTACAGATGTCTAAATGATGTAATGTTGCGACAAGGTGTTGTAAGAGGACATTTTTGGGTGTCTAGATTTTGCCCCTCTTTGAGATGATGTTCGAGATAATGAGATTTGTGTCGAGTAACATCATTTCAAAGAAGTTAAGGTATGGAAAAAAGAAAAATGGATGATGATAGAAAGATAGGATGGTGATGAGATGAAAAAAAGGATGGGGTGATGATGATATAAGAATAGGATGATGATTCCCCCTTGAGAGGATAGGTGAGTTGGAAGAACACAAGTATGCTCATGAAAGGGATGAAATGATAAAAGATGGATAATACATTATGCTGCAAGAAAGTGAGCAATCATGATGTTTAATATAGCACTAGACATTATGCACCAAGGTGACGATGTGTCTTGTGCCCTAGCATAATATAACCTTGTCTAAACGTATGAGGAAGTAAACTTAGAGCATTAAAGGTTAAATGTGCAAAAGGTATGATGTGACCTTAGATGTAAAGGATAGTGCAAAAAGCTACTCCAACATACACAAGGTATGAATATTAGCTAGAATGATATAGGTTTGATACAAACGCAAGATAAAATAATAACACACACAAGCAATCATGCACAAATGACAAAAAAAAAATGAGGTATTGCACCTATCAAGTTGTAAATTGTTGATTGATTGATGACGATGATAGTGTTGTCATTGTGGGGAATGATATATCCCTAGATTTACATAAGGATGATGATAATTGATTGATTGGTTGGTTGATTTGGTTTACAACAAGATTAGGATCAAGACCAAAGGATGTGATTGGATAATTTGACAAGATTGATTGACTCGATTGGTATGGATTAAGGATTGACTTGCATTTGGATTATTGCTTGGAAAGATTGAAGATGATTTTATGTATGGATGAATGGATTTGGTAAAGATGATTGATTGGTTGAATGGTTGGATGATTGGATTAAGATGATGGATTGAGTAGATGAAATTAGAATATGTGATTGGATGGATTGACTTTATTGCTTGGATTTTTGTTGGCTATTTGATTTTTTTATTTTTTTTGTCTTTTTTAGGACCTTTTCCATTTTTTGTATTTTTGGGGATATTTTTATTTCTTGGGATTTTTTATATGTTTTGAATTTTTTGGATTTTTAAAATGTTTTGATTTTTGAATTTTTTTGAGATGATAATTTGGGTAGCCTTTCTGCTAGATACTAATGACAAGGGAAAACCGAGTCTAGGTGCAAGGAAATAGATGGGATTGATGGATAAAATGGTGGGTGATAGGATAAAGGATAAAAGGCTCATGATAGATGGATGGATAAAAAGGATAGGTCATAATGAATGGAATGGATGTATGCATCATAAGATAGCAAGGATGTGATCTCCAAAGACTATGTCACATAGAGATAACATGCCCTATTATAGGTACAATACTTTGGATTTTTCTAGACAAAGCATATGCCAATAGGATAATGATATGATTGGTTGGAAATGATGAGGTATGTTAAGAGATACCCAAAAATTGTTTCAACATTTTTTCCCTATATCTTCATCAAGATAAAAAGGAGGAAGGGAGGATGAATGAACTCACATATGATAGGTAGGTGTGTCACAAAAAAGTGTATACCTTGGCACTTTTTCAATCATTTTCGCCTTTTCCATTGGATTTTGGCCTTTTTTTACCTTGATTCAGTCTTGTAAGATTGCAATTCATCAATAACCTAACGATGTTTTACTAAGGTGTTGAGAAGTGTTGTAACACATTTACTCACTTTTCTAAGACCCTTTTAATATAATTCACTTAAATAACATCTTCTTACACCTTTCTAAGCCTTATGACAAAGTGTTGTGATGCATTTTCACACTTATCTAGGCTTATCACCCCTAAATTAACCCTTTTTCTATGCCAATTTACCCCTTTAATGTATCCTTAGTCCTAAACTAAGTGTGTTTCAGGAGGCAAAGCTTATTAAATTTATTAAACACAAATTAATTTTTGACCACCACACAAATTTTCCCAAGTGGAATAGGTCGGCGCTTTGGGCGACCTAGTCCCTTTAGGCATAAATTTCAAATTTTAAATAGAATTCAATAGGAATCTTGCCTCCTAAACCCTAGGGTCAGCCTATCATGTTGTATTTTTCAAAAATTAGGATTTCACATGTACAAATAAGGGTTTTAATCCTCATTTTTCCTCTTCTTCCTCTCCCAAGCTCTTTTTTTTTAACATCTCTCTACAAGCACTTTAGCGTCCAAAAATCTTCCAAAAGAAAGCAAAGAAGAATTAGGGTTTCATAAGAAATCTCCATTGGAGCTGCTCTTGCATGTTGCAGACCATCAACAACAAAGGTTTGGTAAGAATTTATATTGAGTTCATCATTCAATCTTACATTCCTTTGGCTTTATCTCATTTGGGTTTAATCACCTTAAAAGGGGTTTGACTTAGGCAAACCCCTATTTCCTAACCCCAACATTCTCTTTGTTTTTGCATGCATTTGCAGGTTTGGAAACCATTCACAAATGGGTTGAAGAGCTGTTAGGGAATCCCCTTGACAACTAGGGAAAAGCATCCACAAGAAGACACCTATAGATTGAAGATCAAGGTTTTTGGTCCGAATACTTGAAGGAGCAAAAAGTGCAGGTCAAGAACTCTCATTTCCACCTTCAAATTTTTAGAAAAGGTAAAAGGGACATTCCCTATAGTTGTGGTGACCTAGTCCCAAAGTACATATTTTCTAGTTATTTCTACAGACTCGGATACCCATTTGGCTGAAACAAGCCTTGGGTTAGTTTCTTGAAATCACCCTAAAAAAGGACTAGCTCACCGAACTTGGCACAAATTTCCCACCAGGCATAAAAATCAGTATTTCCATAATTTCAGAGTTCCGGCAAGTCTACAACTCATTCCCAAGTACACATTTTGGTTTTAAAACTTTCTATTTTGTTTCATAAGCTTTCATAGGTTATTTAATTTAATGCTTGCATATTTTTATATGTTTTTAAATACTTTTGTAGTTGAATAGTTTACATAGATAGTTTATTAGTTTCTAGCACATAGACACAAACACACACAACACAAACCCTATATTTAAATGAACTCACCTAAAGAGCATATCATTAGGTGAAATAGAGTCATTTCCTAATCAAGAGCTCCTAGGTGAGAAACCCTAGGAGCCTAATTGGGGAATCCTCTTTCCCTTGTTAGTATATCTTTTTGGTGGTTCATTTTGGTGAACCTGAATTTTGAATCCCCTTGTCTCTAAATTGGAGTACATTCTCATCCTAGGTTTGTATAGAATTGCATTGTGCATTGTTAAATTTGCATTCTAGGGTTTTAAATTTTTGCATTAGTGAAAAGTGCATTTAGATAGCATTTTTGCATATTAAATCATTCAAAATCATCAAAATTTTGCAATTTCATTTTAGGTCTACATCATACAACCCTGACGCCATCAAAATAAACAAAAATTTGCAAAAATCTCCAAAAAATCACCAGGAGGACTAGGTCGCCATCTTGGGCGACCTAGTCCCTTTAGGCATCTGAAAAATCCTTTTACAGAACTGAAAACTCTATTTTTAGGATTTTGTTTTATGTCATTATCTATCTATATCAATGGGTTGTCTTCCTGTTACATGCATATTAGCTCCTTTAATGCATTGCTTAACTTTCATTTTGCATTCACCACAATTTATTTCCAATATAATCAGTAAATTACATTGTTTAAAATCAAAAAGTTGCATTTCACCCTATGTATTTACATTGCTTTGTAAGTTTTCCTAGCTTATATTAATTCAAATAATTAGAAATAAGCATTGTTTATATTCATGGGAATTAGAATTTTACAATTTTCATTTTCTACATTATTTCCTCAAACATTTAAATCAAATTATGTAGAAGATGAAAACACAACTTTAACAACATCACAAGCACCCACTCGCACCCTTCTTGAGCCCTTTAGTAGCGATGACTTGGACATGTTAGATGAAGCCCTTGATGACTTAATCTCTCCTCACTCATCCACTAAAGCTTTGCTACAAGAGGATGCAAACATTGATAGTCATGATAATCATAATTGTTCTTCCCCAGATATATCTCCCATTGGTGATGAAGGTATCTTGTGGATAGAAGACACAATCATTGATGATCATTATGGTCTTTCTTGTCTTCCTCTTCCTCCTCCCTCTTACAAATCTTATAAAAAATGAAGCTAACATCATGGTTACTACGTTACCTAGTCTTCAATCCTCTCCCAACACCTCCCCTATTCACAATAATGCTTTAATAACTAAGGTTATGTTGGTATCAAGAACTCCAATGATTGAGAATTATAGCATTATTTCTCTCCTTCCTAATATTCCTCACATTTGGAAGGGTCTATTTGAAAAAAATAGTCCAATCATTGATAACCATCTAATTCCTAGTTATCGTTTTCTTAATGCCTATCCTATGAGCGATGAAGCTAATTCACCAACTCTAATCATGTCATGTGATAAACCTATTGTTTGTCACTTTCCAAATAGCTCTCCACTTAGGATAGATCATATAACACAAGAGAATGAGACCTTAGATGAAGAGAATACAACCATCAACAATCACAACAATCCACTTTCTCCCTCTCCTAATATCTCTCCTCTTTGTGAAGAAGATGTTATGATGGAACACTACACTACAACCTTAGATCATTCCCTTACTTGCGATGAAGTCAACAGTGTAGACCCAAACAATGAATGTCCTGAACATCTTGTTTGTAGTTATCCTACAAACTCTCCTATTTGGGAAGGTATCACGGTTGAAGAAAACAACAACATGGTTGCACTCCTTTCAAGCAATAGTAACATATCTTCCTTGGGTAATAGTAAAATAGTGATACTCAATTGCCCTTTCTTAGAGATACATCAACCTACACCCACCGAGGTTATGCATACAAAAGTGTCCATTAGATCCCCATTTACTATTAGACCTCCTAAGCATCCTCTCATCTTTCCCCCACCTAAGAGCAACATTTCACACCAACCCAGTTACCATGACATTACCCACATATATGACAAAGTGTATACCATCAAGGCTAACTTTGTCAAAACCTTGTTCCCTTATCCACATAAATAACATTAGTTTCTACTCCTTGCCTTGTAATAGTTGTAGGATCATAGAATACTCACTATTACATGTTTTGCATCCCTCGTGAGGAGCAACATGCCATCATCCATACCCGGTTCACCTTTTCCTTGCACTAAGTGGGGGAAAAGGGGTTGAGTAGCCTTTTCCCTCATATGTCACTTGTCGTTGCCTCTTTTCACTAGGCGTTAACCTCTCATGAACATACAAGAGAGAGCTTGGGATGTGGACAATAGATCTTAAGTTGGCTTGCATGTGACATACTTACCCCCTCATACCTTCTTCTACTTTAGAGCAATTTCTCACAGTATAATGTTTAGCAATTCGTTTAAAGTGGGGGCATACACTCGCACTATTTCCTTTTGCATTTTTCCTTTTCTTGGCTCTTAGTGCAGCCTTATCACTTTATACGATGGGTCTCTCACTTGGTGGATGACATTGTGTGTAATGTCCTTCATGAAAGTGACTTATCTTAGCATAGTACATTCCTCTTAGTGGCTTGTTGCGATGCACTGCATCCCCTAAGTTGTGAATTTATTATTCTTTGATTGGTCCTCTCTTGGAGACATTACACGTAATTCTTCCTAAGTAAAATACCTCACATGAATGAAAGAAGACTCCTTTGAACATCCCTTTTGCATTTTACCTTTTTGCACCTTTGTATTCATGCATACATGGCCACCTTGCTTAACACAACTTGCATTCCCATGGTTCCATCTTGCACTTGTTCATGAGCTCTAAGCATCCAATTCTTTGCTTGCCTCATGAACCACACCCTTGTCCTTTATGGCACCTTATCAAAGTTATCAAGAAGTACAACTTTGAGATGGTTGAGCATGAAACCCAACTAGCGGCACGACTTTCTCTATAGCCATATTTTTGTGTTTGAGTGCATACCAACCATGTGTATGTATCTCACCACATTTTGGCATTCTCACCCAGTGGACAAACAAAAGTCTCATTGGCCCAGAGTGATTACATCTCCTTTCCTTTTAGATAAATAGCCTAGATCTTATCCAAAACTAGCTGGACAAATGGTCGAAGCTTGATCTAGCTCCTTTTCTCTCTCTTCACCTTTTCACATCACCCCTTGTGCGATCTTCTATACTTATGTTTAGTTTTCCATGGGATCTTGATCCTGTGGGCTTGATCATCCCTCTTGATCATAGTCATCTCACCTTACTAGCACAAGTACATTTGATCTCACTCGACACACATGATTTAGCTACTTTAGTGTGAGTTTGAAGTAAGTTCATACTCTCACTAAAGTGGGGGCTAAATGTGTCACCAAAAAGTGTATACCTTGGCACTTTTTCACTCATTTTTGCCTTTTCCATTGGATTTTGGCCGTTTTTTACCTTGATTTAGTCTTGTAAGCTTCCAATTCATCAATAACCTAACAATGTTTTACTAAGGTGTTGAGAAGTGTTGTAACACATTTCCTCACTTTTCTAAGACCCTTTCAACATAATTCACTTAAATAACATCTTCTTACACCTTCCTAAGCCTTATGACAAAGTTTTATAAAGTGTTGTGATGCATTTTCACACTTATCTAGGCTTATCAGCCCTAAATTAACCCTTTTTCTATGCTAATTTTCCCCTTTAATGTATCTTTAGTCCTGACCTAAGTGTGTTTCAGGAGGAAAATATAATTAAATTTGTTAAACACAAATTACTTCCCGACCACCACATAAATTTTCCCAAGTGGACTAGGTTGCCACTTTGGGTGACCTAGACCCTTTAGGCATAAACTTCAAATTTTAAATAAAATTAAACAGGAATCTTGCCTCCTAAACCCTAGGGTCAGCCTATCATGTTGCATTTTGGGAAAACTAGAGTTTCACATGTACAAATAAGGGTTTTAATCCTCAGTTTTCCTCTTCTTCCTCTCCCAAGCTCATTTTTTTCACATCTCTCTACAAGCACTCTAGCATCCAAAAATCTTCCAAAAGCAAGCAAACAAGCATTAGGGTTTCACAAGCAATATCCATTGGAGCTACTCTTGCATGTTGTAGACCATCAACAACAAAGGTTTGGTAACCATTTCTATTGAGTGCATCATTCAATATTACATTCCTTTGGCTTTATCTCATTTGGGTTTAATCACCTTCATAGGGGTTTGACTTAGGCAAACCCCTATTTCCTAACCCCAACATTCTCTTGGTTTTTACACGTGTTTGTAGGTTTGGAAACCATTCAAAAATGGGTGGAATACTTGTTAGGGAGTCCCCTTGACAAGTAGGGAAAAGCATCCACAAGAAGACACCTACAAATTGAAGATCAAGGTTTCTGGTTTGGACACTTGAAGGAGTAGAAAGTGTAGGTCAAGAACTCCTGTTTCCATCTTCAGATTTTTAGAAAAGGTAAAAGGGACATTCCCTATAGTTGTGGTGACCTAGTCCCAAAGTGCTTATTTTACAATTCTTTTTGTGGATCCGAATACCCATTTGTTTGAAACAAGCCTTGGGTCAGTTTCCCGAAATCACCTCGAAAAAGGACTAGGTCGCCCAACTTGGCACAAATGTCCCGCTAGGCATAAAAGTCAATATTTCCAGAATTTTAGTGTTCCCCCAAGTTTGCAACTCATTCCCAAGTACACATTTCTAGTTTTACAACCATCTATTTTGTTTAATAAGCTTTCATGAATATGTTATTTAATTTAATGCTTGCATATCTTTATGTGTTTTCAAATACTTCTGCACTTGAATAGTTTACATAGATAGTTTATTAGTTTCCAACACTTAGACACAATCACCCACAACACAACCCCTATATTTAAATGAACTCACCTAAAATGCATATCATTAGGTGAAAGAGATTCATTTCCTAATCAAGAGCTCCTAGGTGAGAAACCCTAGGAGCCTAATTTGGGAATCCTCTTTCCCTTGTTAGTATATCTTATTGGTGGTTCAATAGGTATGCTAGCTAAAGATGGTAGGGTGGTAAGGTAGAATGATATGACTTGAAAATGATAGGTTGGATAGATGAGACATTGTGACCTTAAGTGTAAGGAACATATAAGATCAATCTACTCATGACGCCTGTTTACCAGGTTTTCATCATGGTACTTATCTAGGGTGCCTATTTACCAGGTTTTCGTTGTTGGATGAAGGGATTTCTCTTTACTTTTTTTTGACTTTTTTTAAAAAATTTTGGATAGGAGGGACTCTATTTTCCAATTCCATGAAATGTGATAGTCTCGCTAGATGGATGTTGTCACATAGACCATGTCAATTGTGCTCATGGATGTCGATAAGGAATTACATGAGTGTGAGATGGATTAGGTATATGGAGGATTATGAAAGGCTTATGCAAGGATGGATGGGGAATAGTGGATTATGATGTGGATTCTGTAGAGAAGATGAAGCAGAGACTTATCCAAAAGTATGGACCATAGGAAGGTGATGGGGGAGATATGTAGGATCATGAGTGAAGGATGAGGAGATGGAGGTAGGTGGAATTGTTGTGAAATGTATGGTAACCATGACCAATGGTTGCAAAAACTATGATAAACATTGAAGCTTTTGATGTGGAAGGGGTGTAGGAAGCAATAGAGATGTTTGCTTAGGAGATGGGTGATGAAGTGCTTTAGGTACCCACATAGACTTAGCATTTTTATGACTTTTATTTTGCTTGTGGGATAAAATATGATATTCTTGCATAGAGTGGGAATGTGAGGTGAAAGTGGATGGTTGGGAATTTTGTGATGTGGATTCCTCATTTGACTTGATTTCTTTTTTCTTAGGTAGCCAAACCATTTTTTTTTAGACTTTTCTTCTGGAGGTATGGGATTATACAACTTTTTAGATGGATTTTTCTTTTCTTTTTTTCTTTTATGTCCTAGGGCATGAGGACCCTTAGGATTTATTGATTTATAGGTAGAGGCATTTAAATTATTTCTTTTGAATCCCATGGGTACAGTGGAATGAGTGGATGCTTCATGTTTAGAAGATTTATGGATGGATGGATAAGGGGATTGTATAATGGTGATATTAGGTGTTGGGAGTAACAAAGGTAGATTAGATGGAGGGATATTAGGATTTGGAAGCAATGGTGGAAAATTTCATGGTGGAAGGTGTATAGTAACATGCTTTTGATATTTTTAGGATGATGGAGGAGGGATGGAAACATATGTTTTAGGCATATAATAGGATTTATGGAGGAAAGAGGACTTACGATGGATGGAGGAAGTACCAAAATCTTTAGCTTGTTTTCCTTGTGGTGGGTATCCAAGGCCAAATGAGTGTGGAGGGACTTTGACATGGATGGGCTCCAAAATAACTTATTCATGAAGGCCTAAACCTTTACATTGGTAGTTCATGTTTTGGAGTATGTGGTGGAAAATGGGACTAGGTGTAGGTGGAACACTAGACATGAGTTCCTTATTAGATAGAGATGGTGAAGTGGATAATGGTGGTTGCGGTTCTAAGGGGGAAAATTCATGAATGAGGGTGGAAAGACCAAGTGGGTATGATAGATGACTTCCAATGGGATTGATAGTGGGTGATGGAGGATCATTAGGATCTTGATTATCATTGTGTTCACTTAGATCCAAGGTATTTTTTTGATCTTCTGTGTTGCTTGGGAGGCATATGTCTCATCAAGGGAAGTAGATGTTGATGGATCATGGATAGGACTAGGTGAAAGTGCATTTGGGATATATTGTTCATGAATAGGTATAGGATCAAGTTGATCATAGATAGCTTCTTCATAGGTAATATCTTGATCATAGAAAATATATTAGTTATGGATAGGTTGGATGAAAGTGATTTGATCTTGATTAGGACTAGGGCTTAAATTTTCCAGATGCTTGGGGGTAGAGTCTTGATATAACTCTTGGGTTTCTTGAATGGCAGTGGAAGGGGATGACTCTTGAATAGGCTCAACATGTTCTAGATGGTCAACAACATGGAGACATGATGGAGGTTTGCTTGGGCTTGATGGAGGAGAATCTTGAATAGGATCAAGGGGGAGACTACATGATAGGGTTATAAGAATAGGAATGATGTTTGAAGACTCTTTGGTAGGTTCAAACATATGAGTTGGATGACATGGTGATGATTGATTCCTTTCAAGTAGACCTTGGGTCACATCCTTTGTAGGTGGATGGGTGGATTTAGGTAATGACATAGGTCTACTTTTATTTTTTTTGAATTTAGGGCATAGATTTGATGGAGGATTAGATGATGGTGGGGGTAATGAAGAGTTTGATGGGTTAGAAGGTGGAGAGGCCAATGGATTGGGAATAGGATATAATGGCTTAGGGGTAGACATTTGATTGGATGGTGGTATGATAAAGTTATAGGATGCATGAGCTAGATTGGTATTCCCCTAGTCAAAGGTGGATTTAAGACAAAGGATTTTGATCTTGTTGTGAAGGTGGACTTTGTCTTACATGTTCTTGTTGTGGGATGAATTGATAAGTTGATGTAGGATTGAATTGAAAAGAGGTGGGATAAGGTGATGTGGAATTTTTATGGAAGGAAGTGGGATAAGGTGATATGGAATTTTTTTTGATAGGTGGATGGATTAAATTGATATGGAATGGAGGGAGATGCCACATATGAATGAGGTGGAATTGATTGGTGTTGAATGAATATAGGATGATGTGCTTGTTGGGTTTGACAAGTGGCTATGAGGTATTATGCTTGCACTATGAGATGTTGTATTTGAGGTGATTCATTTGTTTGAAGTTAAAATTTTTGGATGAGGCCTTGTAGCTTGTGTATAATTTGTTGGTCTAAGGGTTGTGGTGCGTGATAAAGTGATTAGATGAGGTCCTGGAATTGGTGTACTAGGTCTTCTAATGTTGGCATGGTGTAAAATGATTTTGATTGGATTAAAGAGATGATGATGATGATTAGGATATGATGTGGCAAGTGTTTATTGGAAGTTTGACTTAGGAATTATTAAACAAAAGATCTCACATGTAAATGCATGAACACACACACCAAACGCAATGATAAATTTGTCTTTCAAGATTAAATGTTATGATAAATAAAACACTCCAATAAACAACAAGTGTAGTGTTAGTCAAGTGGGTATGGCCAATTAGGTCTTAAGCTAGGATACACAAGGTTAACTAGGGATGATTTGAAAGAAAAATCCTACCACACAACTGGGAGAAAGGGGTAACCCACCCTTCACCTTCACTTCCCAAAGGTATAAAGTTCTTTGTGGCTTAGCCAAGAATGACAAGATTTCAACTTCCAAAGAAGCATGTATTTAGATTGACACTTCGATTTGAGGTCATCCCTTTGAGTGGTGTGTGCTCCCAATAGGCCTCCTAAGAAGGGTATGACAAAAGCGAACCAAGTGAGGTGTGAAAACACACATGCACTTGATTCACACTCGTAATTGTTAATTGACCCTTATAAATGAAATGTGTGTAAGAAAATAATGGAAGCACTTGTTCTTTTCAACCCAAAGACAAAATGTGTGATGGAAGATAATGGTGAATTTTAGACCCGATTTTTGATATTTGATTGAAGACAAGATTCATTTTAAGAGCCCAAATCCAAATGTGTTTGCCAACAATGATTAAGAGATGAAATATGAAAGGAGTGCACCTGCCTATTTTCACTTTCCAAATTATTGTTGTGACTGATCCAAATGCTTTTTCAAATCCCTTTGATTCACCTACAAGTCACCAAATTGAGAAGAACCCAGTAAACTTGCAATGAAGAAAGCTATTTGAAAAACATGAATTCTGATAAAAACCTAATTATGATGAATTGATATAGCTAAATGGATTGCATAAACAAAAAATTCAAAAAATTTAATGCAATTGTTTTAAAATCATTGAAATTGGATCAATTTTACTCAAGATATGCTCATTTGAAGTTTAAATGCAAGTTTGACTTTGACTAAAAAATGTTGGAAAATGACACATTCACCTAACAAAAGTTGCACCATTGTGAAGTTCATCTTGTCAACTTTCTAATGAGTCCTCATTCGCACGATTTGGAGCCCGTACGACAAAATTATGATAAAAACAAAAAGAAAATGCCCTTTCTAAACTAAAGCTAAATTAGAAACTTTAAAATTAACTTAGAAACTTTTAATCTAAAAAAAAATTTAAACTTAAATCTAAATAAAATTAGAACCTATATCTAAGAATCAAAATGAAAAAGAATCTAAATTGAGATTTAAAGCTAAACTAAATTAAGAAACCTTAATCTAAACTAAAGTACAAATTAAAAGCTAAACTAAATAGAAATTCAAAACCAAATTAAAGTAGAAATTAAAACTAAAACTAAATTAACAAATTAAAAACTAAACTAAAATGACAATATAATGTCAAGCACTCATACCCATGGCTTTGATAAGAGGATAGAGTCTTCCCTTATTAAAAAAAATATCGCCACATGGATGGAACCAATCCACAGATGCCTGGCCAATAAAACCCTTGGTGAGCTCCAATGGTAAGACACAGAACCGGTGGGAGGAAAAGACATCTGGTGACAAAGACTACATGCGGTAGTAAATAAAGAACCTGGTAGTAAACACTTAGTGGACAAAGGTGGCATTCTCCATCGTTCAAGACAACCATACATTGGCTCCTAGAAGATATGTTTCTCGTGCCTCATTCAAGATAGGAAACCTATCAACTGATTGCTAAACAAAACAAGCGCTCTGCGTGAGCTGGAGTCCTACCTTGAGCAGGTCTGGTTGAAGGGGAAATAGTGACAATTGAGTATTTTCTTCATGAGTTATTTCTGCATGCTATTGATGTCCAAACATATGCGCATCATCTGGAGCCAAATAGAATTTATGCATTCGACTCATAATGATTACTGTTACAAGACTTGTCAGTGGGCTTAACATCTTCTCAATGAACCGTCCTCGAGTACCTCTTGCTCAAGTGTAGTTGAAACATTAACATTTGTAGGAACTATTTAATCATAGACTGAGCATTTTGACTTTTTAATCTTGGATTGTAAAGTGAGCATGAAATTACAATAGTTATTGTATTTTTTTCTTGATTAGGATTTACCTATTATCTAAAACATTCAATTATAATGATTGTGTACCTAATCTAGTTTAACTTAGAATGATCTATTAGTTGAGACCCATTCTTTGGTTCAGGCTTTGTTTGTAGTCTTCTACTCTGCAAATATTTCATAGACAAAATGGCTCTTTTTGGCCAACATTCATTTGAAATTAAATCAGTCTAGTTTCTAGATTAAGATGATGTCTGCTAAAATTTTGCATTTTAATAAAATATGTTCCTGGATAAAGAGCCAAGAAGCAATTAATTAAAAAAATAATTATTATTTGTTGATATCTTGTATACTTTTACAGACCAACTGCAAACTATTGGCACACCTGATGATAAGAATAATTTCGCTAAGAAATGTGATTGTGTTGAGTATCTTGGATACGCAGTTCATCTTTGACAAGAAATAGTGGTTATGAAGCATGGATCTTATTTCAATTTTGAGTATAGGTTTTAGTATGAAAGAGATGTACTCATTTTTCCTTGCATTTTCTGGTTACACTAACAACAAAACAAAAGCCATTGTTAGCTATAGGCCAAATTTTCAAAAAACCATCCAGCTCATAACAGAAGTAAAATAGTAAATAATCATGGTGTCTTGTATCGTATACACTAAAAAATAGAAATGGCAATTCAACCTCCAACTCATGAAAATCTTCCAGATCATTCGTTCAAACAAGAAAATGTAGATTAAAACAACAAATTATTCAATTAACATAAGGAGATATGTTACTTACTAATCTAGTAAGTGAAAACTTTATTGTAGAATTCCATACAAGTCGTAACCACAAACAAACCAGAGTCAAAAATTGTGTGAATAGAAAACAAATTATGCTACAATCTCAATAGAATTAAATAAAGATTGCTTAGCATCGCTGCTAGATGAGGTACTTGATACCTGTGTAGGCAGTGAGGAAGCATCAAAACTTGCAGACCTGCCTCAAAATTTATGTTTAGATGGAATATAATAACATTGTTTTGTGCTAGTCAAAGACAAAGTGGCTCAAAATCAAGCAGGCAATGATTATGGTTAGCCCAAGTTTTATTGAATTTGTAAAGCTCTTGAACTTTCAGAGAAGAAGCAAAAGAAAAAAGTGACAATGTCTTGTGCCATTCCAACAAGAAGCATCATAGAATATATCAAGTAATGGATATAGTCAGTGTGGATCGCTTGCATTGATCAGCAAATGGTTACAACAAATTTATTTCCTGTTTAATCAAAACAACAAACACAAAATACATTTTCTTTGTCATTGAGATTTTCAGAAACTGTCAATGCACCAGATAACTTAGCCTGGACCATTGGCTGTATCATTCTTCATTTTCTTTTCTAAATCCATATATTTCGTAGAAGGCCTAATTCTCAATGAAACATAAATTAGCCCTTCAAATTTCATCAATAAGAGTCAATAAACTAGTAGAAGCAAGGAGTAGGAAATGTACGATATGTCAAGTTTAGCAAAGAAAATTGGACTACTATTGACAAAATCACTATTTCAATCAATATCAGCAACTCATATGACTCTTATCACATTCAGAGAAACATTTAGTCCATATAAATGCAAACATGTCTTTTACATGGAGTTCATTCCATGTATTGGGATCTATTGCAGGAGGAAATAATGCTGAAAGCCATAGAAACATAGATAGAGACTCCAAAAGCTAACATCCATTCTGTTTTGTGTCAAAAGCATTTTCATAGGTTGATTACTTTGTCGTCCAACATTTCTAAAACAAAAACAGATTCTTTAGCAAGAAAGAAGAGGACAACATTTTGTAAAAGTCAAGTAATTATTTTGTGCAGAATAAGTACTTGTGTCAATTTGCAAATTCCCTTTTAGCTTGGTGGAGGTCTGATAGCATGGTCTTGTTTAACAATCTCTATGATGCAGTTGTCCATGGCAAGTGTAAATGTTCCCTGTAATTGGAATTTGCGTAGCATGAACATCACTGCAGACATGTCTTTTTTGTAATTTAGATAAGGTGTTGCTGCAAGTTGAGGGAAATTGTTTTCTAGCAATTGTTTGTGTAGGTAATAGTCCACATCTTACTTCATTGTGTGGATTGTGCATTGAAGGAATTGCCTGTATTGAAATTTTGTTGTTGTCGCGCATGTTGCGCATTGGACAACGTCACTGTTTGTTGTTTCTGCGAGGAAAATTCTTTGTTCACATCTGATGCATACTGGCTGGTATGGTGGGAGGTGTACATTCTTTGGCTTAAGGGTACCAGTCACCTGGAAGGGAAATGCAGATTTTATGTTTCATTGATCTCTTTTGTAATTTAATTTTTCAAATAGAAGACATAAGCACACCAGAAAATAGAAAATAAGGACAGAGAGGGCTATCTGAAGCTAAAAGAAATCTAAAATCTAAGAACTATGATTCTAATAGTTGTTCTTCAAAGTTGATTGACTGTCAATGAATTATGTACAATATTGTGATGCTAGATACCTGTGTGCTGGTAGAAACCAATTTGCATAGGAAAGCTTTAGTGCATAGGTCAGTCAGCTCATCAATGAACATGGACTGTGTTATTTGCATGAGTGTTGAGCCTATGTGTCCACTGCGTACGATATTTTTGAATAGTACTAGTGGCTTTTTTTCTAATGCTAATATCATTCACAATTTGGCATAGGGACCTGTAGAGCTGTTAGGTACTATAATCTGTAAAGCAAAGAATTCAGTCAGTTGTCATAGACAACAAAATGCATGATGGAAATGATATAGGGTGAGGATTGAGAATATTGGATAATATCTTACAGTAGCTAAGTCGTTGTGCGCATCCCCATCTCTGATGTGTAGTTCATGTTGCGTCGGTGTTTGATAATGACCAGTAACAATAGCAGTAATTGATCCAATAGGATAGCTATCTTTTGATTCAATTAGCTCTAAGATGGTTGTATCAGGTATTAGTCTACGTTCTTTGTAGACTTTGCAAATGGTTTGCATGGTGGTTTTATTAGTAAACTGGAGATAGTAATCAACATCTCCTCTGTCATATTTTGATTTTTTTTTAATCACAAATTTTGTGATTCAGATACTTGTATCAGGTGATAAGTTTGGCAAGAATGTGTCAATCAATCTGTTGTTAATGTTTGCTGTTATTGTCATCTGGCCATAGCTATCGACCAAATCAAGATGAAGAATTGGTACTTTTGGCTGGGATGGAGGGTTGTTGGTAGCAGCAGGGCCATAGATGACCAGGACATCACCTTCGAATGCTACAGCCGATTTTTTTGTACAAATATCAAGTATGCTTGATGGCTGAATGGGTTCTATCTTCATCCTAAAAATTGCAATAGCAACAACCATGGAAATAGAATGAGCAAGTGACACTAGTAAAAATGAAGTTACATATGGCATAAATGTTTTAAAATACTTGCCTCTTTTGTTGTTGGCTGTGACTTGATCGAGGAGCATCACTTTGAGGGGTGGCTATATGACTGTGTGACAAGTGTTACAAGGCATTGCTAGTAAACATAAATGTCAAATGCATATTTTTATTTCAAGCAAAAAAAATATCAAGGACATGAGTATGTATTTTCTGTGCACTGAGAAATGTTTTAATATACTTTCCTTTTTTGTTCTTGGTAGCTGGTTGAGGAGGTAGTATTATTCGCAGAGGTGTCTACATCACTAAGCAACAAGTGTTAGTAGGCATAGCTAATCAGCATAGTGTCAAATGAATAGTTCTAATACAGGTTCCATGGTCTGAAAATGTAATAGAATACTTGCCTCTCTTGTTCTTGATTCTCGTTCGAGCAAGCAACATCATTGTCAGAGGTGCCTACATCACTAAGGGACAAGTGTTAGTAGGTATTGCTAGTGAGGATTAATGTGAAATCCACAATTCTAATATAAGGGAAAAGGATATTAAGAATGTGAGTACATATTTTCATCCATCTTTTGCTTGTTCGATGGCAGGTTTTCTGCCAACATTGAATGGTCCATGCTATGCTATCTAGCAAATGGAATTCTTGTTTTTTAAATGCTCTTGGAGTGCATGCAATAGTAGGTCTGTCCAATGTATGAAACAAAATTATTTGAAGGTCAGTCCTAAGTTAGAATGTCTCATGTAAAAGAACACTTGAGAGACATATGACTTTGTGCATGTAAACAAGTGATAATCAACAAAGCGATGAAATAAGAGATGAGTTATTGATTTTTAGTATTGTCAGTAGAATTGCTTACAAATAATCGAGATTCAACACCCAACTTGCTTTGCACGGGTCTATCTTCTCACAGTTGAATGTTATTGGACTATGGATAAGTGCCTGAATGTTGATTATGTTATTAGTTTTAACTATTAGATTTCATTCAGATGAGGGCTGCAAAAGGAATGGGGTGCAATAGAGAAGAAACCATTGTCAAGATGGTGTTTCCAAAGAATCCATTACCAAGAAGCTTCTACTCAATGCAAATTTCTTCGAACTCTACTTTTTAATTTCATTTGATTGATATTAAACCTTAAGTAAAAATGAATTGACTATAATTGACAATAAGCTACAAAAGTACAAAATACATGACACTCACTTTCCTAGGCAGCTTGAGTTTATGTAAATCTATAGCAGAATCATTGGCACTGCTTTCTAAGTGGAGCATATTTTGACTACAACTGCAAGTGAAGACATATCGCAAAGTGATATGTCCAATATGTATCTAGTATAGCAAAGTTGACATGAGCAGTTCCGATGTTGCGTACCCAAATGTGGTCCAATAGACTCCCTGCATGTGTTGTTGGCTTGTCAACAAGTAATGACAGTTTGTGTTGTTGCATAAATCCAAGGAGGAGTGCTTGTCTTTTTGTAATTTGGAGCATGTCAATGTTGAAGTCGCCAACAATAATGAATTTGGAGGTGGGTGGCAATGAACTCAAAATGTTTTCTATTAGACTAAATAGATCATGAATGTGTGTGTTCAGTGTCAAGTACAAATTTGTGATGTGTATAGCGGTGCCTAGATGCAATAGGTCAACTGTTATTGATTCTATATTCTTTGTTCCAAATGTTTGTGTGTTTTTTATTGAAACTGTTCTCTTGCAACATGTTAATAGACCATGAATACAAAATACAGTATAGCAATTGTATTTTTCATCAAGGAAATTGACATGGTCAAGAACATTATGTCTTGTTTCCTGGAAACAAAGGATGGTTGATTGTAGTAAGTCATGGTCATGTGCTATTTCATGGGCGTGCAATGCAAAGCTACGTGTATTCAAAGAGCATATGCTAAAGTGGCTTGAACAAATAGATGCAAGACTGTGTTGCAGCTTCCATTGTGTGAACGTCATGAGGCATTGCATTTCATCATTTACTTTTTTTGAAACTTTGAAATTTTGTTCTTGTAATTTGTGCATGATGTACAATGACTCGATACTCCTCACATGTGATAGAGCAGTGTAGACAAGACCATGTTGGTAGACTTTGTAGGGATCAAAAGCAAGTGCATCCATTGTGAGACCTTGTGACCTATGAATAGTTCATGCACAAGCAAGCTGCAAAGGAAATTGTGCTCTTGTGACTATTTTTGTTGCTATTCTGATTTTTCTAATGATTCTTGTTACTGGTGTCCACGAAGACAAAATACAATTTGTATATAGATTTTGCATTTTTTGATGACGTGATTTTCCAAAAATGGGGTCATTGAATTGAATCCAAACAATGTCCTCTTGGCCAACTGTGTACGTTTTAAAAATGCCATTTGCACCATTGACGAGTCCATCTTGTGTATCAAGGTTACTAGCAATCAATTCAACTAGAATGTCTTGTTTCAGGAAAATTGTAGCAGGAAAAGATGATTTGTTTGGTTGAAATTGGATGCTATCAATGGCTGTATCTTGTTTGTCCACTGCTTCTTGAACATAAAGCTTTGTGGGTAGGCAGTCTAGCATTTTTTTGTTGTGCTCATCAACTACAGAGTTTCTATGAAACAAGTATGGAAATTGTGGATCATTAGGAGGTGTCTTCCAGCACATTGCATTTAAATAGCTAATGTCTTGATTGGATTGTTGAGCGGTTCTAGCACGATTAAGTACGGAAATGAAATGTTGATTTGTTTGTCTAATTACAGTGCGCAATTCAAAACATTTCACGTTGTCAGTCTAGAATGTGTATGGCATTCTCTCTTTCTCTATTGTTGGTTCTTCGAATATCCAAGCATCGCATATAGGTTGTGCTTGGTAAAAGTCTCCACAGAATATGATGTCTATATCACCAAATGGTCTTGTTGGTGTGTGTTTGATTTGATGAAGTCTTTTGTCAATGTTGTAAATCATTTTTGAGCCAATCAATGAGACTTCATCAATAAGTAGAATTTGCAATTGCTCAAATTTTTTGCTTAAGATGTCAGTTGTGTTTGAATCTAGGGGCAACATTTTTGAGGAGTTGCATGGTAGATGGAAGATTGAATGTGTAGTGGTGCCACCTACATTGAATGCTGCTTTACTTGTTAAAGCAACGACAATGCCTTTTGGTTTGAGCGGGTCGCTATCCAAGTTCTTATCGTAGAATTGGGTCATTGCTTCAAAAATGGCTTTTGCTGTGAAGGTTTTGCCAGTGCCGGCTACACCTGTCAAGAACAAGTACAAAGGTTTGTTGGGCGCTAGTATTTTTGTCATCAGCACATCCTTTAGTATTGATTGTTGTTCTTTATTCAATTGTCTACACAAATTGAAGTATTCCTTGTTGCTTAGAAGGAATGTATGTGGTATTTCTGAGAACATTTGTTTGGTAATCAAATATGTGACCTTTGTATTTTTCATATGTTATAGGTCACTCATAATGTCGTATTTTTCTATGTCATTTTGCAGTTTGTTTTTATCAATTTCATTTGCAATGTCAATTGCTGGTTGCATATCGCTGTCAACTCTTGTAGCAGCTTCATCAATGTCACCCCATGTAGGAGCAATTTGTGCAGTGAACATTTTTTCAATTCTTCCAATTTCCAATTTTCTAGCATTGAATACTACACTCCATGTCCGATATCCAAGAAGCAACGTTTGCTCACTAGTTCTGAAAGGCACATACAACATAAGTTTCTCCCTGCAATAATTCTCAAGGTCAATGTGTGGATTGTATCTTACATAGCAAATGATTTGTGGAGTTGCTCTTTTTTGGAGCCTTGTTGAGTTCCCTGAATAGAAAGCGATGTATTCAGCTAGTGACAATTTGTCAAGAGCTTTTGGTTGATGTATGTATTTTTCTATTGCAGATGTACACATGATATTCTCAGAATCATCCTGCTCTTTTGCTAATTGTTTAGGGCTTTTTAACATGAAGATTCTATTTTCTAGTGGTGCAGTATTGATGAAGACTGTTTTCCTTGAGCATCTACGTAATGGCAAAGAGAGAACAATATGAGCAGCTTGACGAGTAGATATTTGTTGGTAGTTTAACAAAGCATTGCCAAGTTTCCATATGAACTGTATCTTTCCATCATAAGCATGCGTGCATTGTTGGCACAATTGCCGAAATGCAAGAGACAATGTTTTATCTTGTTTCGTCATATATGAATTGCAGTAAGATGTAGCAGCATATGCATCTAAAATAAATTGTGTGTCTGTATTTGCATACCATAGGCTTGGTACTTTTTTTGCAAAGGAATTCATCCAAATATCAGCTGGCTATCTTTTTAGCATGACAATCTTGCGTGTTAAAGTTGATCGCAGCATTGCAATGTAATCGGTCTCATTCAGTTGTAATTCGTCCAAGAAATTTTGGAACAAGACATCTTTTGTGTAGTGTTTGTTTTCCAATTCGTTGAAAAAAATTCTTGCTCTGTCTTTGATTGCAGGATGGGGCATGGACATTGGTTCTAGTATTGTTGTTTTGCCCATCGGAGGCAACGGGAAACTAAATCTGTAGGCTGATTTTCTGTATTTTCTGCAAGTCTTTGTATGATGGTGTGTTTGCATTTTGGCAAGATTTGTATCAAGTAGTGATGAGTCGCAAGAAATGTACTTGTCGATAAAGCTTTCTATTTTAGTATTTGAGCAATTGCCATAAATAGGTGCATTTTCTATCCATAGCAAGAAATGGACATGTTCATTGCCTCGGTTTTGGAATTCTGTGACAAAAGAATAGTCGGTGACTTGGCCAAAAAGGTCATGGTTTTTTAGCATCATTTTTCGAAATGCATTTATTATATGATTGAAGTACCAGCTGCAAAGCACTGGGTTCTTTCTGATTTCAAAGTCTAGGTTCCTATCCTCTATAGTTTCATTACAATTGTTTTGTTGTTGAATAGATATTTGTTGTAAAGCTTTGCACAATGGCTCCCACAAGTGCTCAGAACTTGTCAATGTTACAAAAAAATGTTGGAGGTCCCAGCTGTCTTATCATTGCAAATATGTTTTTTTTTGTGTTTTCTAGGTAGTCTGGTGAGGTGCGGATGCTTTTTAAAGTTCTATAACCTAATGGAGATCTTAATATTTTTTCCAAAGTAGCCGGATTGCGCACATCTTTTGCAACTAACTTTTTACCTTTTAATTCAACTTTTCTTATGCAAACCCATGCTAGTGAAGATACTTGGCGAATAATTATTTTGATGGCTTTGAAGAAAATATTTGTTATGTGTGTTGCAAAGTCATTGTCTTTATGCATAAGCTCCCATTTTGCTATCTTTTGCTATTTCAAGTTTTCAGTAACGTCGGTTGGGCGAATTGAACCATAAAACAAAGTTGGGAAGTTCATTTCCTCTGCGTATGTGTCTTGGAAAATGCTAAGAGGCTTAAACCCCTTTGATGGTGCAATTTCAATGATGGTTGTGTCAAGGTCTTTGACTGAATGCACATCATTGAACCAATGTACAATTGATTCTGTTATGGGTTCTTGATCATCATCGGATGTGTCATTGTCAATACTTGGTTCTGTTTCAGGCTCTATATGCAATTTTGTTGTTTTCTTTGTGAATTGCTTTTCCCAGTCTTTACTTATGGAGATGTTTTGTTCTTTGTACAGTGTTGTTCTTGACAATATTGTTAAAGCATTCATGACAACAGTTGGTCTAATATTTCCTTGCACATAGGCATTCTCATACTGCAGTTTCCGTTTTAGCCTAACTGCAACCATTGTATTTTCATTGAGTTGTCTCGGCAATGCCTGTTGCACTTTCTCAAAATCTACTGGAACATTAATGATTGTGCCAAGGAGCCCATATTGTGCTCACCTATATCATAGTTGTCTGATTTGTGTGAAAGCAATGTGCAAAGACACCAGCCTTTCTTCGAGTGACGTTAAGGACTGAATGACATCTATTGGTGCATTGCGTCTTATGCTCCAAGGTGTAGCAAAAGAGGGGAGCTTTGCATCCAAAATAGATTTTTTACATTGTTTACAAATACATTGTTCGACTGTGAATTTTTTCTGATTTGTTTCAATAGGAAGCAAAGAGAAAGCTTGAGCAAGTGCATGATCAACCGTGCGAATGTTTTCTTGGAAATAAAGCATATCGCAAAGACAACATGGTTGTGTAGGTGTGTCATTTATGCTTTGCAAATATGTGTTAATGGATTTTTGTATTGTGCTGGCTTTTGTAGATATGCATTTTTTAATTGTTGCTTGATTGCTACTGATTGTGTTCTGAAGTACAAAAGGTGCAGACAATCTACATTTGAGATTTGACATTTGCGAGGCATGATGCTTTCCTGCTGCCCATATCTGATTTTTAAGAGAATGCAATGATTGCTGGTGTAGCAGGTTTGAGTTGCTGCTACATAGTTGTTTTTGATCTGGCATATGCACAGGGCATTGTGTATGTGGAATTCGGATTTCCTTTTTCAAAGAATACAATGATTGTTGTTGGATTGCATTTGCACCTATGTTGGAGGACTGTTTTTGACCTATGATGTTGGCAGTAGCTAGTAGGCAAGTGGAAGTTGTTGTTCGTGCAATATTTGCATGTGACTTTTTTGCAATACGCATATAAGCTTTTAGAGAATGCAATGTCTTATGCAATGCTAATTTTGTCTGTGTGTTTGGTGTGGAGACCTTTGGCGAAGAAATTTTTGCTTTAAGACAGTGCATTGTCTGTTTACATGACAATGTTTTGCTTATATTTTTTGTAAAATTATCAGGTTCGAAAGATCTGAATGTTTGGTTTGCAGCATTTTTAGTAGCCAGTTGCTGATTTGGCATGCTCATTTGTTGTTCACCTATGCCAACTGAATCGTGAATATGCATGTCATGAGCCAATTGGTGTTTTTGCTGAAGCGGTTCGTAATGATGATGATCTGGGCTAGTTTGAAAGCAAATCAGATTAAAGCTCTTTTTGGGCTGTTTGCAATTAGTGTATGTTTTTAATCTAGGCGATTGAGTCGCTTGCCATATGTGTATTGTTGCATTGAATATGTACGAGAGCCATAGTATGCAGAATTCAGTTCCCTCAAGGCCACTCTGTATGTACGGTATTCCGATGTTGGAAACTAATGATTGCAATTGCAATAGATGACTGTCATTTGCTATAGCAAGTTGTCCAAATGAGTTGAAGCATGCCAACGCATACTTGTTCCCTACTATCAATGCATTAGCTAATGACTGAGCTATGAACAATCGCAAAGCAATTGGATCAAAGTGTTCATCGATTAGAAAAGTTGTTGCAGCAAACATGCTCTCGTCACATGCAGTAGAAAATGTAACAGGCCTGCAAAGTCCAAGTGTATCAAATACATTTGCAATTGTGGTCCAAGTGTTCTCGAAACTGCAATATGTGTTTTCCAAGTGAAGCTGAATGTTTTGAATGCAATTGTATGTGCTTAGCCGTGAAAACACAGGCTCAAAGTGTCCAACAACAAGATTTGTGTCATGGAAAAGAATTGATATTGTAGGGTTGCATGTGTGCTTGTTGAAATGCAAGTACCTTGTTTTGAACCTTACAGACCAAATGCATATTGGTATGTCCAACCAATGCACTAGCCATTTTAAACAAAATGTATCTCCCTAAAGTCCAGTTTCACTGATGTTATTATGCTCTATAGCTGAAAGCCTCATTCTATGAAGGTATGTGTTTTTGTCATGTATGCCACGCAATTGCTCAAGGATTGTTGGATGCAAGTCAGTTTCATAGGATCTTAAAGCTGAAGCACAGCAGCTATGAAGACGATGCAGAAAATGGTTGACAAGGCCATTGCGCAACTAATTTGGCGAGTAGTGACAATGAAGCAAAACATGTATTTTTTCAAATAGGCAATCACCTACTTTGTAGTTGAATGAATCACTTCGAAAACAATGTGCATGATGGAGAGCTTCATCAATTGATGTAAACTGTGGTTTAGTATCTGGTTTGTAGGTCTCGACTACAATTGGTTCTGACGAGCGTTTTTGTTTCTTTGGCAGATTATTTGCAAGCATATTGCCAAATCAGGAGTCTCTTGACTAAAAGGAATGTTGTATTAAGACTATCCAATAGTGCAATGACTATTTAGCACTATGCGAAATTCAAAATGTTGAATACAATGAAATAGAATCCGTCTTCTTTGCAAGCAAGTGAAAACATAAATAAGTTTACTGTTTAGTATTCTACTACACACCTTGATCAGCAAGCATGCATAAGCTCTAATAATATGCTCCCATGTGATAGTAGATGCAATGTAGATGCTTCAAAACAAAAACAATATTTTATTGTCAATGCATGTGGGTATAATGCAAGCTATACAACAATACAATGTATATTTGTGAAGAGTAGCAACACAAGCAGTCACGATCATTCATTACTCACCTTGACGAAAAAAATAACCTTGAAGTTGTCAGATTATCACTTTAACCGGAATTTTTACGGACGCTAGTTCCTATATAACAAAAGCAAAATTTCATTACTAATGCATATGACTATATATTTGGCATAATATATAGAATAACTTGAAAGTGATGAATAAATGAAGGGGAAGGGATTTTAGTTAGCAAATGTATAATAGTCAAAGTATGGCTTTCGAAGAGCATTTGCAATTCTTTCCATTTTTTCGTGGAAATGATGTAGCGAGCATTTTCTACTCCACATGGTGAGTATTTATATGATTCTTGGATGCAGATAACCATTTCCAAATTGTGCAAACTCTGTTGGCAACAACTGCAACATCTATGTTAAACAAGATCCCGTAAAAAAACATCTAGCATATTTGTGTGTGTGTGTATATATATATATATATATATATATATATGCATATAGAGATAGTTTTGCTTCATGGACATGCAACCTTCATTAGCTTTATAAGATTCAAGGAAAAGCCTCTCTATGAATTTCCAACTAATCTAGAACAAATGCATTGAATACTATTAGAACAGGTAAGTTGAAAATATCAAAAATATTTTAACATCGTAATTCACTGGGAATCTGCAAAGTAAGAGCTGAAAATTTGCATACCATGGTCAATTGTGTCTATAGAATTTTGGCTAGAAAAGTTGTGCTCTTCTTGCTCCATAGCCATAATAGGTACTTATCTGTCCATGGAATATGTCTATTTTTATTCTTTTGCAATGATGAGCAAATTGAATCTCCTCAAGAGAATAAGTTGATGTCATTGTACAAACAGGGCTATAAAATGACTATTTTGCAGACCCATGGCACAACATCATTCTCTTGAGCAAGTACAAATTGTAAACCATTGCATTGTTTATATTCAAATAGTGTAAACATAGACAATAGAAGTGAGTTTGTGACAAAATCAAACACTAGTTGAAATGCGTGCATGAAAAAAGAATCAAGCACATCTATGCAAAAATGTATTGTCCATGACAATTATCTGGTCCACATAATATGGCTGTGATGAATCCATCCTTGGGGTAAAATTAAGTGTTGATTAAATGCTTATTAACATGTCCACTAATTATTGCTACACCTGTTGCAGTAAAAAAATACTACAAACATAAATATCAAATGCAAAAGAAATAGAATACTGAAAAACATATTCAGATGAATTCGCATAAGAGGTCCTTGCAAGCACATAAGTCAAGGCAGTTGCTGGTATTCATACAAAGATTATTTTGCTCCCTAAAGGATTGTATTTCATCAGAAAGATAATAGCATTCTACAAGCAATGATTGGCATCTTGGGCCAAAAATCTTGTTTGGCATAGATCGCAGCAATGGGAAGCAAAAAATGTCATTGAATGCAACATAATGATATCATCTTTAATGAAGAAGAAAATTGAATGAAAACACTCTAGTTGAATACTCGAATACTTGCTATGTGGTTCAAGTATAATAGAAAATGCTTTAGAATTTATAACTTGGACAGAGAGATCCATGTTGGCAATGTGTTCTTTTAAATAAATGGTAAAAGAAAATCTTGAGGTTCAAATCACACACTATTCTATTCCTTATATGCAAAATGTGGAAGCATACACAATGTAAGTTACCTATTTGAAAAGATGGGAGGACTGTTTCATATGCATATGGGAAAACAACAATTGGCAAACATGTTTCTTTGAAGAATGAGCAGTTAAAAGAAAAATAGATAAAGCAAGTGACAAATGAAGAGTTTATGGATGAAGAGGAGATAAGTCTTAAGAGTTCAAGGAATTTTGCTCCATACTTCATTTTCACAGATACTTTAAGACGTCATTGTATCCATGAACACCAGAAACAAATATAACTTTATTAGTATAGGCTCAGCCAAACAACTAAGGTCAAGTAGAGAAGATGACAAGAGCATTGCAAAGCAGATAATCGACATGGATCTAAGATTTGAAGGTCAACGATTTTGATTGCAAATACAACTCTAATTGAGGGATTCTTTTCCACTTGCTCTAGATTCTTTTGGTACTAATGGTGTTTTCTATACAGCTATAGAATAATTGACAGTGGGTTATAGTCTATGAATTTTCCTACTTTAGCGTTTATGGATTATTTGATTATTTCACTTATATTTCCTAAATAGCTCAAGGAAAAGGGTCTTTGTTCTTTGTTCTAACATAACTATGTTAGTATAAGTGATTGGCTATGATTGGTCATTTGATGAGTTTAATACAAGGCCTTATTTTTATTTTTTTAAGACATATCTTGGAAAATTCAATGCCTTGTTTATACTATTGCTTACCATGCCTCTAAGACCACCATATATTGTTGAGGATTTTAGGTTTGTCAAATGGTCAAGTTGAAGACAATTAGAACAAAACTATTGAAATTAAAGTTTGCTTTTTATAAATAATAATATTCAAAAACCCAGATGAAAATCCAAGACAAGTTCTCTTGTAAATGCTTTCAGTTTGACCATTTGACAAATATAAAAAAATTCAACAACATATGGTGATCTTAGAGACGTACCAAGCAATAGTCAATGTTTTCGATTAAGCAAAGAGAACATTTAATATCTCCACACGTGCCTGCCTTCTTCCACATACATAGCACGTTGCAATAATTTTAGACGGAGACTCTCCACATTGCTGAAACCAAATTGAAGATATGGAATGTTTCTTCCGGGCAAAAAGAAATACCAGTCACATTTAGGGCATCACATGGACTCAGAAATAGTAGTCACATTTAGCCTTTTAGGACATCATGTGGACTCAGTCGTGCCAGAAAAATATACATTTATAGTCATTTTTTTCAATCAAATTTGCAAGCATCAAGTCGATTTGAGGTAGGTATGTCTGGTCTATAGGGAAAACAGTGTTATGAGTATTTTGGATTAGTATAGGCTCAGCCAAACAACTAAGGTCAAGTAGAGAAGATGACAAGAGCATTGCAAATTGGATGTTATAAACAATTATGGAACATGAGAGCATGATTGTAGAACGACCGATTAGGCCACGCAAAAGTGCAGGGGGGGGGCCCACCTCCCACTCCCCTCCCCAAGTCACCACTCTCCCCTCCATTCACCACTGTCCCTCTCTCACTCACCAGTCCTTGAGTGCGAGTGATCTTTTCCTTTAGAAAAACAATCATATGCAAGAGCATTGCAAAGCCAATGCTATAAACAATACTTTGTGTTTGCTTATTATTGCATTCCATGAGACCACATTTCTTTTAGGCATTTCTCCAAATAGTTCACTACTTTGTCTATGCCACCGAAAAATTGACAATAAATTCTTGAAATTAAAGTTTAATAGAAAAATTGCCTCCGACCATATGTTAAATTGTTTACACGACTCCCCACAAATGCATTAATAGTGGAAGGAGAAAACTGAAAACATAAGTCTCCGCCTATCCAATCAAGAATGAGCAGCCACAGAGAATGACACAAAGAACTATAAATATGAGCACAATGTCTAATGTCTCTTTATTTTACCATGGCAATAATTTTAAACACGCTGCCCAATTATGAGGAGAGGACAAACTACTATGAATGAACACATTGTATTGTTTCAGAAAATGCCTAAAGGAAATGTGCTCTCATGGAATACCATAATAAGAAAATGCATGTATGGAAGAATCTGTAGCAAAGACAAGGCAGCAAACTATTTCGGAAATTGCTTCAATCGAAATTGGTACCATAGTGCTAGAATGCTATATGGATTGTCATAGCATTCCATTTCCATGGGGCCACATTTCTTTGAGACAAATTTCCAAACAGCTCGACATCTTCTCCATCGATAACCACATTGTTTTGAGACAAATTTCCAAACAGCTCGATGCCTTCTCTATCTCTAACCACATTTTTTTGAGACATATTCTGGGAAATTCAATGCATTGTCTATACTATTGCTTACCATGCCTCTAAGACCACCATATATTGTTGAGGGTTTTAGGTTTGTCAAATGATCAAGCTAAAGACATTTAGAGCAAAACTTTTGAAATTAAAGTCTTCTTTTTATAAATGATAATATTCAAAAAACACAGTTGAAAATTGAACACAAGCCTAAACAAGATGCATAATGAAAGCAAATAGAAGACAAAGTAGTTCCTATCCTTTGTTGAAAATTTCAATAGTTCTCTTCTAAATTCCTTCAGTTTCACCATTTGACAAATATAAAAATTTCGACAACATACGGTGATCTTAGAGACGTACCAAGCAATAGTCAAGTTCTGTGGATAGCTGAAGTGGTGGCATGTGCCCTTCTTGCAAAAATAGACAAAAAATTAGGGATAGAAGCGTCCAAGCAAAATGCATTCGTGATATTTATAAACAATTTGTAATTCTAATAAAAGGAAAAAACTCCGGACGAAATTACGAATGGCAAATAAAAAATTGAGAATAAATACTTGAAATTACAGTTTAATAGCAAAATTCCCTCCGACCATATGTTAAAATGCTTACACGACTCCCCACAAATGCATTAATAGTGGAAGGAGTAAACCGAAAACATACCTTTTCCATCGCTAACCACATTTTTTTAAGACATCTTGGAAAATTCAATGCCTTGTCTATACTATTGCTTACCATGCCTCTAAGACCACCATATATTGTTGAGGGTTTTAGGTTTGTCAAATGGTCAAGCTGAAGACATTTAGAAAAAATTGGGAATAAATACCTGAAATTACAGTTTAATAGCAAAAATCCCTCCGACCATATGTTAAAATGGTTACACGACTCCCCACAAATGCATTAATAGTGGAAGGAGTAAACCGAAAACATAAGTCCCACATCATCCAGAGAACTGAAAAATAGAACTTGGTTGAGATCGAGGATACCATGTGCAAAAATTTCAGTATGCTAGGGAGGCAAAATGTTAATTGTAGTCCGAAATTGTGATTGGAATACCAGAAAAGGTTTAAATATTTACAAATATATCCAAATGAGTCCAACTTATGTGATGTCTGGCATGGAGTGAAGCTTGTGAACAATAGGGAAAACTACTAGATTGTCCTTTGTTCTAAGAATATACGTGAATTCTGTTGTCTATATATTTGGATAAGTCATATGGACCAGTTGGGTCTAAAAGACATTAATAGTCATCATCATCATATGAATATCTAATATGAGTTCAACGTTTTCTTCAACCCATACAAGAAAATCAAATGGTTTGGTGTATAAGGAGTTGTGTGGATGATACAGAACTCCAACAAATGTTTCAAAGTATTGCCAAAGCTTTGAGGGAATAACATCACAGTCAACAAGCATTGGATGTACTGTATGATTCGGCCAAAAAAGTACAGTCCCCTCCTAAAAAATAAATCTCAGTTTCTGCAACAAACAAGACTGCCCCATGTCATACACACTTGCTTTAGAAAACGTTGGGACTCTTCAGGAAATTTGTAAAATCTTTTTGTGTCCAGGCTCATGTTGTGTTTTAGCCCCAATTTTGGCCTCCTTCACATTGAGAGAGTTTGACATTCATCATAAAATCCTAAAGAATCTAAGTGCTGGTCGTTCAGGTCAATTCTATGTGTTTATCAGCTCCCAAGACCTGGTTCAAATGCCAATAGAGAGGGAAAAAACAAGGCGACAGTGATAAATATACTAAGAGGCCTGATAATATTAACAACAGATATTGTAATAATAATTTTTAAGGTTGTCTAGCACCCAAAGTGCCCAAATACAAGGTCATGTTGTGTTTTTGCCCCAAGCATGGCCTCCTTCACATTGAGAGAGTTTGACATTCATCATAAAATCCTAAAGAATCTAAGTGCTAGTTGTTCAGGGCAATTCTATGTGTTTATCAGCTCCCAAGACCTGGTTCAAATGCCAATAGAGAGGGAAAAAACAAGGCGACAGTGATAAAGATACTAAGGGGCCTGATAATAATAAATATTAACATCAAATATTGTAATAATAATGTTTAAGGTTCTCAAGCACCCAAAGTGCCTAGATACAAGTAACGAGTATTTTTATATTTTATTCAAATCATTCAAAGCACCAAATGGCTAAAGGAAAAGGTTGCAATTATTCCCATTACCTACCATGTGCATTCACTAGGAATGTAGGGTCATCTCTTAGCTACCTCATGTCCTTTTTGATCTGGTGTATCCATTTTGAGCAGATTTTGAATGGGATTTTACTGAGCTCGTGGATTTCGATAATGCACATAAACGGTGCTAGATCTCTTCACAAAGGAAATTGCAGTAATATCAACTGGAATATTGTAGACATCCTAACCCAACAAAAAACCTAGGAGAAGCCACTGTTCTAAGAAAAAGAATAGATTAGCATATAAAAGATAGATAGTGATCAAGTGCATTCGTTTGGATATGTTCTCTGTCTAGCCAAACCTACAAAAAGGAGCACTAATACCTTGCTGAAATTTAAAAATCCCAAATTTACTTCAAAAGTAGCAGATTTAATATGCCCTGTGATTTCAACAGAACAGATAGTGTGAAACAAAGCCTGATTGGTCTCACAATTAAATGCCTCTGGTATAGATCCATAAAATAGGTCATAGATTGGCAAAAATCGACTTCTAACTGCTGCAGGTTGAGTTTTGGTGCTAAAGGAGTTTTGCAGCTACTGCAGGATGCATTTTTTACCCGTGGAAATGATGCAGCCCACTGTGAAAACCACATCCACTGTGATTCTCTATCGTAACTTCATTTTCATGCATACTATACACCTCTATCTATTTGACCAAGCTCCTTATTAAAATTTGATGTCCGAGCTTCTATAGTGTTGGGTGTGTATGCACCTCTACATTATGCTCAGTGTGCTTATATCTAACTATATGGTTGAATCCCAAATTTCTATTAGTCTCCCTTTCTTCGGTTGCTAATCAATCTCCCAATGCTCCTTGGTTTGTTCTGTTGTGGGTTGATACAGTGCTTTTCAGGGCTGTGATGCATCTGTTCTGTTGCAATCTTCTCCTTTTGGCATTGTTGCTGAGACTGTTTCAAAGCGGAATTTTGGTTTGAGAGAGCTATTTATTCATTGGGAGTCTGTGATTTCTTCTCATCAACAATTTTAGATTCAACATATTTTTTGGCCTCCTACAACATCCTTTTTTGGTTCTACCCACTTTCTACTTTAGATATGTTTAGCAGCAACAAATAGCCGTGAAACTTCTAAAATGAAAGTATTGTGCCTTGGTGTAGGGAGGTATTATCTGGTTATTTACAGTGTCTAGGAATAAGCTTTGACTATTTGTTATGATTTTCATAAAGTATGGCCCTTTTTTGTTAATATGATCTTTTGCAAAGTTGGAACTAGAAATCCTTAAGGTAGGCCTGCCATGAGTTTTATTGTTGAGCAATTAGAATCTTTACATAACACAATGGGCTTGGCAGATGCATCTTTCACATTTACTGTAAGTAGTAGCATGACTATTTATGAAGTTCACTATCAACCACCAATAAATGGTGGCAAAACCAATGGTTCTCCAAGTGACAAAAAAATCACCCTCTAAGAAAGCCATGACCAAAAGACTACTCAACAATGATTCTGATTTGTATAGTCAATCTTCGTAGCATCATGGTAGACAAGTGTAAAATTTTGGAGTTGGAGATTGCATCATTTTTGCTACTACATTGGTTTGTTCCTACATCTTCCCTGCATATTGGAAGTATAACAGCATGGGACCAATCTTAGTTCTTGTTTTTCGCCACTCTTGCTGGATGTATTGAAGAAAGCCATATTTCTAGACTAGATTAGTGGGTAAATTCTCATGCTCTCTTTATACACTTGTTCATGTAGATGATATTATCATTGGAAATGATCTTCATACTCTCGAACAGAGGTAGCTAGACAAGAATCTTCTTTCTTCAAAGTCTTAAGCATAGGTAGCCAGACAAGAATTGCCTTTCTTCAAAGTCTTAAACAAAGGCAACCAGAAAATAATTTTCTTGGACCTATTGTAAGGTAATTTTCATGCCATTATATTTTCTATTTTGTAATATTAAGCATGTATTTGTCACATCTATTATAGCTCAACATTGAACTCTCTACAGTAAATACCTGAAGCATGGAGGCTTGTCAAGTCACTTGTAGGCCTAGCCCTTGTTCACGCCTTATCTCCCATTATTATTTTATAAATTTGAATTCTACTACTATAAAAATAGCAACAGGAACTGGACTTCTTTTAATTGAGACAGTGTTTCTACCTCTACTTATTCTGCTTTTGAATTTATACAGACATGCCCTGTCTGCAACACAAATATTGGGATTGATATTGTTGGGCATATTACTCGGTAGTACATCCACTTCAAGATATCCTCTGATTCGTCTTTGATAGCATAAAATTTAAAAATAAGATAAATAGAACACCTTTTTTAATTTTCTTAATAAATCTTCTTGTTTTCTACATTCACTTAGATGATTGATATTTTTTGCCAACTATTCATGTCTTTGTTTTGGTCATGTATGTCTCATTTACTGATTAAGAGTGTAGGTTCTGGATAAAATTTATAAGCAAAGTTGGATGTATATGTCATTTTAATTTTTCCTTAACCACAAAGTATACACAATGCAGAAGGAAATATGTTAAAGGTGGAGTACGGTCTAATTTTAGGAGGAATGGCTCCTTACATCCAGATGCCTCCATGGTTACAACAAATCTTTTACTTTTGTCTTTTATTTGTGGTTTTCCTTCTATGGATACACATGAACACCAAAACACATGTTCTTCCATGGAGGAAAGTCCAGTAAAGGAATCTTCTGACTCACAGGCTATAGTTAGGTATCTTTCAAGCTTCTTTTATCTTTCTTCCAAAACACTATTTCTCGATGCACTTAATTAGTGACATTTCCATATTTCTTATCAAAATAAATTCAGTCTTTTGGCTTAATTCATACAATTTAATCAAAACCTAGGCTAAAGTCCACTATATCATATGATGGCACATGTCTTTTGATGATTGAGTCTATTGTCTTGTAGCAAGCTCTTTCTTGTTATCTTGGCACTTAAGAGGATATTCCACTACATGGTTTCTCGTTTAGCTTCACAAACCCTTCCATTGATCAATCAACTTGCAACTAGCATAAAAAAAAAGCAATTTAATTCAAAATACCTCATGCACTGTAGCTTTTAGCTATTAGAAAAAAGGACCAGCTAATAGGCAATCTAGAGATAGCAAGGGCTACAAGCTAATCATTAACCTATGAGTGGTCATAAGATTAAGATTTGCATGAGGAACCTCTATATTTGGAGGATATAGAACTAAATCAACATGTCAGATATTACACATTTAGCCAAAATACTGAAACTATTTATATAAAAACAAAATCATACACATTGAATTTACATTAGCACCAATGACATTTAATTTGTAAGAGCTATGATATTCAACGTACACAATGCAAGACCCACTAACTGTTTCTTGTGCAGATATCATCCAAAGTGTCAGTTCCTCATGCCCATTGTTGTTGTTTGTATCATTTCTATATGCAGTGGCTTGTTCCAAACTCTGCTATAAGGTATATTTTTTTCCTTGTCTTTCTTCAAATTTATTCAGTGCTCATTTTTCTATTGTTTTTGCATGGTTGTGCTAGATACAGACAGTTATCATTTCATGCTATAATGGCGAATTCAATGAACTTTTAGATTCATTAAAATGAGTACATGGGTACATAGGCATACCTGTTTCACTAGCGTCTTGTTATATCCTCGATCTGGAATGCTTTGCTGCCCAAAGGCCTCATAGAAAAAGAGGGATAGAGCATCTTTCTCTCCAAGCAAAGGCAGATTGTAAGTGTCATCAAACCATCTAAAATCCTATGCTTATACCAGAACCTTACATCAGAAAGCAAAAATAATATTGAAACCCTACAAAACCTGACCTGTCTTTACTTCCCGCATCCCTACTTTTAATTTTTGCTGCTTTTCAAATTTTACTGATCGGTTGGTCTTATTTTTCTTGGCATTTTTGGCTTTTTCTGTTTAGACATTTGAACGAAATAATTGTCTAGTGAATCAAAAGTCAGCAGAAAGAAAAATTTAAAAGAAATTCTAATGTTACTTGAATGAGCTTGACCTAATGATCCATTCAGCGATTTAGTTTCAGAAACTGAAAAATGTTGTCATATCTGATGAGATTCAAACTTACATATTCAAGACTATGTACACTGTGATTATCTCAGTCAATAAGACATTCCATTTTATCTGTTCTTTTGCATTATATGATGTGATGAGCACTAAATTAGTTAGATTTCTTTGTATATGTTATTTCACACTGGTAATTATTTTTTCCTTGATGAATATCATATCTTCAGCTTTTTTTATGATCATGTTTTGGCATGGAAGCGCATATTTAGCAAGAAAGATATTATGTTTTATAGTTATTTGAATTTCCCTAATGCAACTAATGGGGACATGGTTATTGTGGACAAGTATGGATAATGCCATGAGAACACATTTCTTTGAGGCATAAAGCTGCTCACAATTAATTTCTCTATGAAATTGGAAAACGGTCTTGAAGCAACCCACACTTCACTTCAAGATTTATGATGCACTACTATGGGCATTGGGAAACTACCCAGAACCCCTCAAAATTTATCATTTCAATCAGGATAAATTGTCTTCCATTTCTATTGGATTTGAATTGCAAACAATTAAAATTTTAAGGGTTTTGAGACTTGATGTCATCCTCTGTCGAAATGTTTGTAAGAACTATTTAAAAGCCACCTACAAAGTTTCTGAGCAGATTTAACGGTAAATAAGAGAGAGACAGGTATGGAACTTCATTATTTGAAATTGCAGGTCCTTACCCTTTAGCTAATAAAAGCTTCAAGTTTAAGGACGTGAATGACCATCAAGATCTAATATGAAAAGAAACTATAACCTATAATAGGTTTGCGTAATCGCAGCCAAAAGCAAATAGCAGTGCATAAATGACTACAAATGCATGTTGTGGTTAAAGAAATGCCCACAAAAAGGAGCCTTTTGGTGTTTCAGTTTGCTGTTGTCTTTTCTTTTTCCCACTATTTCATCTTCCTTGGGAATGCAAGGTGTTAATAAGCCATTTGTAACCTTAAATAAAGTTGAGGACACATCTATGGAAATTAGCATGTTTGCCCCCATTTTATTAGAATTTCCTTGGCTATAACAAGTGATAGTGACCAGAACAACATTTTGGAGTACATTTTAGCCTTTAGAGTCAGAGGAACTGAACCAAAGAGAGAATCATGCTTGTACAAGCCTGAGAGGTTGCAAAACCAGTGTAACTTCGTTTCACAGAAAATTTTATGTGAGATTATACTCAAATTTCCTGTATTTTCACCCATATTGTGGGTGTCTCCAAAGTCAACCTCTATATTCTGGTTTGTTATTGAATGCATGCATCTTGGCAGGTGTAAAGCCAAATCTCACAACTTGTGCGAGCATTCTGCCTACATGTTGTTGTTTGTAAACTCCTTAGCTTGGTTAATGCTATTTGACACAGATTGGACCCTTCTTATGATCTCGTACAATGGTAGAAGTTATATTTGTAGAGTGAATATGTGAACAAAGATAGGTAACTGTACAATGGTTTTGATAGTCTTGGGAGAACAAAGAAATATTTGTCTGATTTATAACTTCAATCTTATATCTGTCTCCCTTTCAGCAAAGTTAAAAACAAATTTTATGTGTTTACGTATTTGGGTGATTTTGAAATTATTTGTATCTGCTCTCAGTAAACCTTGTTTTCTTAAGGATTGGACAAGGCTTTAACCATTTGAAAGCAAAGCAGAAACCCTAAACAAAAAAAATACAAAATTTTACCGTCAAATGGTCGCTACCCAGGCAATAAGTCTGACAACCTGCTCCAAACCCTAGTTCCAGTCCAAGCCCAAGCAGATGAACACTACACTCGTTTCTGTCGTGGGCGAGCAGGCTTTTGAGATAGCCATGAACAAAGACACGTAACAGGAACAAAGCCACCTAACGCCATGAAGAATGCCTGCTTGCAAATTGTAAAAACAATATGCAGCCACGCGCCCATTTCATCCTCGTGCCCTTCTCTAAAAACAGACAAAAACTTAGGGATAAAAGCGTCCAAGAAAAATGCATTAACGAAACTTGTAAACAATTTGTAATTCTAATAAAATGCAAAAACTCCTGAAGAAATACCGAACGGCCAAGAAAAAATTTGGGAATAAATACCTGAAATTACAGTTTAATAGCAAAAATCCCTCCGACCATATGTTAAAATGGTTACACGACTCCCCACAAATGCATTAATAGTGGAAGGAATAAACCGAAAACATAAGTCTCCGCCTATAGATAAGCGGGACTAATAATGGTTGTGTTTCTATCCTCCGCTCTTAAACAAAATAATGGATCTCGACCTAAGATGGATTCGCCACAGAAAAATCATTTGAATAGAAGTTAAGATATGTGCATGTAAGTATTCATGTCCCTGAAAAGCCAGATATTATAAAATACTACGAAGGAGGCTATTGAAGAATGCGAAAATGCACAAAGAGCGAAAGTTGTAGAGAAAGCAGTTGCAGAGGCGAGAGCAATGCGTTTTGGATTTTTAGTTTGAATTTTCTTGTAGTCGAGAGGTTAATAGGTTCAGGGAGCTGGTAGGATCTTCAAAAACTTTAAAAAAAGAAGAATTATTAGGAAACAATACGCGTGGGGACGTGACATGAAACTCGAGAGATTTGACTAAAACCACGAATGGAAAAAGCAATTACACATCATATTTTAGGTCGAACACATTATGAAGCGAACAGTGGCAAGATTGTAAAAGAAAATTGAAAATTATTTCTCCTCCATGAGTTCAAATCTCACTGAAGAGAAGGTGTCAAAATAGATTAGTGGGTGGCCGCGGTTGTTTATGAGAAGTGGGAAGACAAGCGGCTGAAGATTTGGCTTAAAAGGTTGTCCAAAACCTTCATACAAGCTGACACAACAAGAGGTAAAGCAAAGGCTAGTGATAGGAAGGATGGGGGCCAGCGTACAAGGTGGAGTTTCATAGATATGATAAAAGAATATAAGAAACAAGCACGAATCACCCCATGTGAATCAACAGAATCAAACTCATTAGTGTGAATTCATTTGCTAGAGCAGGTGCATCATAAATGGCCTCTAAAAGGTACTTCACCAAATGATAACACATACTTATTATGAATGCAAAGCAGGTGCATCAAAAATTATGGATATGCTGCAAAGATTCCATGTTTGCAGATCACAAGACCTATTTTTATCTCTGCAAAACTTTACAAACATTCAATTCTCATACATTCAAGAATGTCAAATTTGTGAGAAAGCCATGCAAAATCAAATTAGCGAATTTTCTTAAATGAAACTATCATATCTATGAATTAAAACCAGAATATGTTAGGTTCACCAATGTAGATGGAGCAATTTTTTTTCTGAAATCTTATTAGATTAAGATTTAGATTTTCACCATCCTCTTGAAATGAAGTTACCTACGAAACACACACATGCAAGATGAATATATAATATAAACAAACATGCATATTAATAGGGATTCACTCCATTCTTCTTCTCAATCTTGCATGAGAATGCAATATTTCAAAGGATTTGGCTATTGAAGGAATGTTGGTTGCTCCCTATTGCAGAATAATGATAAGACGGGGATGATAGAAGAAAACTAGATAGATCAAAGATGATGGATGAAAGATTGTTGAGATAATTCGATAGAGTAAGGGTACTTGAAAGCTCGAATCCCCAAATGGCTTCTGAGAGGCTATATTTATAGAGTTTTGATGTGGATAGAGATAAGATTTGATCTTGAAGATGAGATTTGATAAGGATTTTATTTTTGACTAAAGAGGAAATACAACAAGATAAGATTTAAAAAGATAGAAAGATTTGATTTTCTATTTTACAAAGGAAAAAAATTCTAAAAAGATGAGAAGGATAATTAAATGATAAACTTATTAAATAATGATAAAGCATTATCTAATAAAGGATAGGGATGATGTGGAAAGATAATTAAATAATGAAAAATCATTATTTAATTATAGACGAAGGTAAAAAAGATGATTAAATAAATAAAGATTTATTTAATTATAGGAGAATAGATAAATGACTACTTAAACAATTAAAATAATTATTTAATTAAAGAGGATAAATGGTCATCAATAATTAAATAAATAAATATTTATTTAATTATAGAAGAATAGATAAATGACTAATTAAATAATTAAAATAATTATTTAATTAGAGAGCATAAATGGTCATGAATAATTAAATAAATAAATATTTATTTAATTATAGAAGAATAGATAAATAACTAATTAAAAAATTAAAATAATTATTTAATTAGAGAGGATAAATGGTCATGAATAATTAAATAAATAAATATTTATTTATTTATTTCATTATAGAAAAAGGGATTATGGATAAATAGGGAATAAATGAAATTTCAAAAATCCAAAAAAATATAGGCATCATCTCATCATCTCAAACATCATCTCATCATCTCGAACATCAAATCAAAAATATTTTGAAAATGATCTCGAACATCATCTCAAAGAGCGGCACAATATAGACACCCAAAAACCCCTTTAAATGAAATCCTATATAACGTCAAGCATGAAAATCAAATATAAAACTAAAATAGCAACATATTAAATTATTGAAATAGGATAATATAACATCTAGTGCTATATCAAAATAGCAATATAAAACTATTTCAAATAGGAAAATAGGATAATAATTAAAATTAGGAAAATCAAATATAAAACTAAAATAGCAATATATCCAATCCTAACTAGTACAATAGAATACGAGCAAGCATGAAAATCAAAATAACAGGCAAATGCAAACCAAAATCCACGCTAAACTTGATTTATCTCCATTGCTCTTCTCAACCTCATATGAGAATGCAAGATTTCAAAGGATTGTTGATGGAGGATTGTTGGTTGCTCACTTCAACAGCATAACGATATAGTGAAGGTTCGAAGATGGAGGATGATGGATGAAAGATTGTAGAGATAATTCGATAGAGTAAGGGTACTCAAAACCTCTTTTTTTTTAAATGGCTTGTGAGAGGGCATATTTATAGAGTTTCTATGTGGATGGAGATAAGATTTGATTTTTGAGATGAGATTCGATAAGGATTTAATTTTTGACAAAAGAGGAAACACAACAAGGTGAGATAAGATAGAAAGATAGAAAGATTTTGATTTTCTATTTGAAAGGAAATAAATCTCGAAAAAGATGAGAAGGATAATTGATGAATTATCTAATTAAATAAATTAATTAGATACACATGAGTTCCAATTTTGGAAAGAAAGTGAGAAGATCTTTTTAGGATTTTATTAATTAAAAAAATATTTGATTTATTTAATTAATGTTTGATTTATGATTTCATTAATTAAATAATATAAATTATTTAATTAACATTAGAAGAGCGAATGGATTATGAATAGAAATTATTTAATTAAATAAATAATATAAATTATTTAATTAAATAAATAATATAAATTATTTAATTAACATTAAAATAACAAAGGGATTATGAATAGAAATTATTTAATTAACATTAGAAGAACGAAGGGATTATGAATAGAAATTATTTAATTAATTAAATAATACAAATTATTTAATTAATATTAGAAGAACAGAGGGATTATGAATATAAAGGGAATAAAAGAAATTAGTCAAATAAATAAGATTTATTTAACTAATTAGATGATGACATAAGTACCTAGGGCAAAACATGCTAGAAGATGTCTAAATGATGTAATGTTGTGACAAGGTGTCATAAGAGGACATTTTTGGGTGTCTACATATACATATATATATAGATATACATATACATATACATATACATATAGATATACATATACATATACATATACATATAGATATACATATACATATACATATACATATACATTTACATATAGATATGCATATGCATATACACATATGAATATACATATACACATATGCACATACACATATAGATACACACACATATATATATGCATATGGGGGTTTTGTGAATGAAACCCTCAATATATATGGTTTTATGGAACTATATATAGCGAGGGTTCATTTTCAAACATGTAATCAAAGAAAATGAAATACATAAATTATTTATACAATGATGGGAGAGATATATGACGATGGAAAGAGAAAAAAAAATAGCCAAAGGAATGATGGAAGTTAGATGGTCGTATGTTTGAAAAAATGGAGGCCCTAAGGAAGTAAATCCATGAAACCAATATTTTGGTGCAAATTGAAAATATAGATGATGGAAGACATTATCTAGAATTCTCATGTGAACATATTTAATTGATTGGAGAGTGTGGTAGTTGTGAAGGAAGAATGCTCAAAATGAATAGGGTGAAATGTTTTGTCAAGAAATAGGTGTAAATGGAATTCACTATATAGACTTCAAATATTAAAAAGTGGATATTAATAGGAGTGTTGTCCATGCCATTTCAAATCTCCAATGTGGTGTTTGGAACCAAAGGAAAAAGATATTGTGAACCATTATGCCTTAATTTGATTTAATTAGGATGATGGTTAATTTTTTAAAAATTTTGTCACTAAATATATATCTACAATTAGGAATATTAATTGAAAGAGTCATTCAACCTTTTTGGTGGTCATAGTGCAAAGTTACTAGGGCATCTATGTGTGAGCATTGGGAAAAAAATCTAAATCACTACTTTTGTACCTTTGTGCACATATCGTTTCCTCTTGTGACCATCATAACTATCCAAAACTTGAAGCAATAGTTTTAAGCTCTTAAGCCACATACAAAGAAACCTAAAAAAATCATGGAAATTCAATGTATCATTTAGATGCTTAGGATATGCAAAGTTAGGGAGTACGGCTATTGGATCATCTCTACTATTGAATTCAATTGAGAAAAAATAATAAATTTGTGTACAATCTCATATAGAAAAAAAATTTAAAGTATCTATTTTTCTATTTCATATCATTAAAATTAACACCACATTAAATTCATTCCTTTACATTATATAGAACTAAATATTACTAATCACCGCAATTATTCTTTAAACTTAACATTTCACTCCTGCAATTATCATTTACCAACTAAATTAATTTATACTAAATTAAATACATTAAGTTTTGAAAAATATTTTTCCTTCCTGATATATAAATATATAACAACAAATCACATTATCAGACCTATTGAATTTCAAAATTATAAATTCTAGGCCTTATTTGCCCCTAATCCACGTCAAATCTTATATCTAATTCCACCATAAAAAAGTTCTTAAGTCCCAAAGTGAAAGATCACGTCAATTCTCTCCTTCCAAAATGAAAGCATAACACGTATGAGCTTGGTGTTCTGGATTGATTCTCCACTCTCTCATTTTTCTTCCACGTCTTTTTGATGGACTCCATGATTTTCGTGTCTTTAAAGTAGAATTACATATTCTCTTTTGTAGAGCCATATTCTCTTTTGAAATTTGACGTCGTAAAGAGAAAGTGTGATTCCAACCGATCAGAAGTGGGAAAGTCGAATTTGAAAGATCAGTTCAAGTGTCTCAGAACAATATTAAAGCATTTTATCATAACGCAGCGAGATTCACGTTGCTTCGTGTCGGTGGAATCTCCTCACACACCTTTTTTTCCACATCCTTCTCACGGTTCTGTCCATTTTATTCATGTATTTGAACAAAAGCTATGTATTGTCTTCGACAGTCACGGCATTTTACGTATTCTCTTCTGTAGACATGGCATAAAACAGTAGGTCGAACATATTCAATGACGTTACAAAGTATCGTGTTGGCTACTCTTGAAGGCAGCAACACAGAAATTTGGCAGGGTGACAACTGAACGTGAACAGCTCGGCAAAGGGATCAATCACGACGCCTACAATGCCGCACTACGTTTTGGCATGTTGGGGGACCTACAAGAATGTGTTGTGCATTATTGGTGATGGGCAGGAGCCCCATCTGTGGCAAGTTTTATTTGCTTACATGTTTGCTTCATTTCAAGCCAAATGGATTATATAGTTTATTATCCATGACCACGGCATGAGATAACTTCACTGTCAGTAATTCACCGTCGAAAAAATTTACCGCAAGAAAATTCACCATCATGATAAATTCATCTCATGGAAAATTCACCGCAATGAATTGCTGCTGGTGAATTTTCCATGAGGTGAATTTGTCATGGTAGTGAATTTTCCTACTGTGAATTGTTGATGGTGAATTTTCTCGTGGTGAATTGCTGGCGGTGAATTTTCCTAGAGCCCATGACCACCAATACCCTGAACTTCAATAAGATATTCAGGACTTCATTGCAATGTTAAAGATGATGATAGTCATGCCAATGTATATGTGGCATATGTGGATGTTTCTCATTGGTTCAAGGACAATGTTCAAAGTACGCATCGATTATATTTTGGCATGTGGCTAGTCATAAGTTGCATATACTATCCCAGTTTTGTCTAATATACATGTACTCATTTTGTATTCAAAGCATTAAGAAGAGTTGGATTTCTTGTATATGGGTGAATAAGAAGAGGTTGTGTTTCTCTGGTTGACATGTTTATAAGGCATCCAATGTGCCTACTTAGTGGGGCTTATATTTTATAAGGCATATAGCTAGTATAATACAAAGGATGCTATGTATTTGCTTACTATTAGTTGCAAGTAGGATGATTCTCTATAAAGAGTCTTATCTCTGACCCATTTTATCTCATCAAAGCTCGTAATTTTCATTGATTTTGCAAATAGGCCATTTATAAAGGACTGAAATTTAAATTTTTTAATAGAAAGATGACAAATGCAAATTTCTAATATTAAAGTATGACCTTTTGGATTTTGTTGATAGGTTTCTCTAGCCCCGATGAAGCTAAATGGGACAAAGGCCCTTTATAACCATTGAAAGAATGCCTCTAGGTAGTTGTTTATAGGGAAATAATAAGAGGCCATGACTAGAAGAGATGAAAACTAATCCCCTATGGTATGCTTTCCATCTAGAGGTAAATGGTGGTTTTAATTAAGAGAATCTACTAGTTGAAATATGATATTATTTAGATTCTTATGTTTAATCAAATATATGCATATTTTTATATATTATTTTTAGTTAATCAATTTTTTTAATTTTTTAGAGGGATAGTGATTGAAAGGAAACAAGGAATATGCAAATGCTATCTACAATAAATTTATGGGGAAAGTGTTTACAAATTTTAATTTTGTAACAATTATAGAAAGAATATGTATATATGCAGAATAAATAATATATCATAACTAATGTATACATGGGAAAACCCTTTTATAAGAAAATCTAATACTCCAAAGTAGCCAAATGTATTATTCACTTAACGAGGTAGTTATAATACACTTGTAGATAGAACATTCACAAGTGTATAAAGAACCAAATATTTAGATGAATTCTATTAGCTTAGTAATATCTACAAACTCTCACAATCCATCTCAAACATCTAATATATATAGGAGATACAATACATGAACCTATCCCATGAAAATAGGAAAGCATGAGCTAAAACTACCCAAAAAGTGGCACCCAAATCCTTACCCTAAAATCCTAACATCCAAATCTCAAAATGAGTCTACAAGCTAAAAATCACACATTTTTCATAAACTTGATATAATCCACTCATTGAATTTGGTGTTTCAATTTGATTCCATTATCTCCAACCAAAGACGTCTTATGGTGTGCCATAACATGCATCATAAGTCTGTCAACAAGTGTATCAACCCCTTCAGCTACTTTAGACTACATGTTGGGCTGTACGGGGTAGCTTATAGATATTTTATTATTTTTCCCTTGATGTGCCATGACTGTAATCAATTTAGTTTGTCTCTGAACTTATAAGCATGTATTTAAATTTTCTAATTAATATAAATAGTTTAGGCCTTTTGCATTGTACAAAAAAAATGTATATCATCCTCTTATAGATCTTTTATGTGTCCACACATTCTTACATTTCTTATGCAAAAGGAGCAACTTTTAGAGACCATAAATTTTAATTTCGGAGGTTGATTGAGCTATTTTTTTTCTAATTTGTAGACCTTGAATAGACCTACACAAAAAGAACTACTTGGAAGTGATACTCAATGACTCAAAATATTTAATTTGAGAAAAAAATATAACTTATAGTGCATAAAATTAGTCCTTCCATTTTATAACTTGAAAAATCAGCACTATGTGATTATAACATTAGTAGCTATTAGGAATAAAGTAAAGAAATCGTAAATTATATAAATATGAAAATAGGTTAGCAAATACAAAATTAATTTTTAATGTTCATGAAAATCCATTAATCAAAAGTGTGTTGAAGATTGTATATGCTTTGGAGATGGTTAATATTTAGGAATATCTAATGATACAAATAGGTATTGCAGTGATATGAAAGCTTGATAATCTTCCTAGTGTCTATGTATGATGTAGAGGTGGGTACACATGCATTAATATGTTTCTAGTATACCTACATTGATATCATTCTAGTTTTGTGTAGCACACTCAATTAAATGTTGTAGAATTTTTATCTAAGGCATCCACTTTATATATACTCTAAGACAGAATCATAGTATTTTCATTTGTATTCTTCCACTGAGCAAGATTTACTCTTCCAATTTAGAAGTTAAGATGGTAGAGATATGAAGGTATTATATGCAATATTTCTTGTCAATATACCTTCTATAATGAAAGAGTTAATAGAGTTCGAGCATTTGTACTATAGTTGTACAAATTAGCTATGAAGGCTTGTTGGAATGCTCCACATTCCTCTGATTCCTCTGATTTGGCCACATAGTTTTGAGGACATGATCAATGATGTTCAATGCATGTTGTATTAAAGTTTTAAGTGTTCAATTTTTCTATAATTTTAGTTTTCAAATGAAAAATTATTGTAGTAACAAAAAGAGTAGCCTTTTTCCCTTGGTTTGATAATTGACATTAAAACTGAATTAATGGTGTCTTGGAATAGTGTTGTAATGTATTGTACACATTCAAATCATTCTAGGACCTTTATTTGATTGAAACATGCCTTAATTGGTCCCTTGCAAAGGTGTTGTAACACACTTTCACACTTTTCTAGGATTTATTTACTTAATTAGCTTAATGGGCCCCTTCTTAATAAAATGTATTTAAATTTTTACCTTATTAAGGTGTTGTAAATTATTGTAAAGAACTTTCACATTTATCTAGGTTGGTCTTAATTTATTGTGGTTAATTGGAGTTAATTAGCCTGTTTAATTCAAATTTAAACCTTATTTATGACACCTCCTGAAGATCTATCCTAACACCCATAATTTAAATCATATAAATTTCATTGGGAAAAAATTAGATCTTGGAAAATGGTGCCAAGACCCATTCTCCCTAGGTGGCCAATAGTTCCTCCCTTAATAGGACCCCCTTCATATGTTAATTCTAAATTAGTTTTTAATGCTATTTCCATCCCCCAGGGCTAGGTCTTGGAAAACTAAGCTAGGACCTATTCGCCCTAGGTGGCGAATGGGTCCTCCCTTAATGACGACCCCTTTTAAATTTTAATTATGGTAGGAATTTAATAAATTTTACTTCTAGATCTCGTGTCAGCCTTAATTATTTGAATTTTAGAGTTAATCTCCTAATTTAGTATAAATATGGAGTTAATTCACATAGTTTCATCCTAAGCAATCTAGAAGTTTCATGAGACATCCTAGCAACTTCAAGAGAGCATTAAAAGAGCATTCACAATACATTTCAAGAAAATTTCAGGAGTTTATTGCAGCAATTCAAGATCATATCATCATGACAAGGGTTTAATGCATTCATGTATGTTGTTGATCTAAGAAAAATGGATGTAGAATTGAAGATCTACTTGCAAGAATTGTTCACGTCATATTTAAGGATCCAAGATCTACATTCTTCATGGCCACTACATGCTAGTTTATAGATTTGTTTCAAAGGGCATCACCCAAGGTGACATCAATTGCATATTTCATGTTTCATGCTTCAATTACTTTATTTCATCATTTGGTTTAATTATCTACAAGCAGTTTCACCAAGGAAAACTCCCATTCACTAACAAAAATAAGTTTTTCTTCCCTTGAATGTGTAATTGCAGATCTACAGGTTGACGATTAAGTGGAGCAAGTTTGGAGAAAAATTGTCAAAGTTGTCAAGTTGCAAAACATGTCATACAAAGTGAAAAATCAAACATTCGAAGTGTGTCACCAAAAAGTGTAGACTTTGACACTTTTCTCTCATTTGGACCCTTGCCTATGGATTTTGGATCCTTTTTTAGCCACTTTTTACCGCTTTCCAATCCTTGTGCCAAAGTGTTGTAAAACATTTTCATATTTTCCTCGGCTTGTCATCACTTAATCAACCATTTCTTATCCTATAATGACCCCTTAATACGCATATAGGTCCCATCTTAGTGTTTTTTCATGAGACAATCCTGAAAAGCAATAAAAATAATACTTTAATCCCCGACAACCAATAGAAATTTCCCAGGTGGACTAGGTCACCACCTTGGGTGACCTAATCCCATGTGGCATAAAAATTGAAATAAACTTAATTTCTTTCGAGATTCTGGTCTCTAAAACCCTAAGGTCAGCCTATATGGTGTTATTTTAGGAAAATTAGGACATAACTTGTATAAATAAGCCTAAAAACCCTAATTCTTCATTATTCATCATTAGACATCCTCATCTTCTTCTCGATCCCTCATCTCCTCTTCTTGTCAAGAAAACTAGGGTTTGAGTATTCTAAGTTACCAAAGAATCTCTCAAGAAGCATTCAAGGGCGGAATCCTCCATTGTTGCAACTCAAGATCAATCATCAAGGAAAGGTAACAATTCCATCACTCCTTTGTTTCATGCTTCATTATTTCATTTCATCTTCTTGGTTTGATTACTCGAAAGGGGTTTGATTAAGGAAAACCCCTAATCACTAACATTCAACAAGTTTTCCTTCTTTTATGTGATTTGCAGGTCTTGTAGACTGATTTGGAAAAGAACCAAGGTGGAAGATCATTCAAAAACTCATCCAAATGCTCTAAGGTTGAAGAAACTCTTGTTGAAGCTTGGAAGACACCTACAAATTAGATTTTTCATTTTCAGGACTAGACACCTGGAGGAGCATAAAACACAAATCAAGGGCTTCAAATTCCATCTTCTAATCTACAGAAATTTAGAAGAGGACTAGGTCATCATTGTGGGTGACCTAGTCCAAATTAAGCTATTTTTCTGGGATTTTCACATTTTTGGATACCCTTTTGGTAGAAACCCATTTTGACAAAGTTTCCTGAAAGAAGGACTAGGTCACCCGAATTGGCACAAGTGTCCCTTTCAGCTTCTGCAACATTTTCATTAGCATTCCAGACCTCCATCAGATCCTTCTTGAATTCCTAGGTGCACACATTCTATCTCTTTCATTTTTGTATAGTTTAGTATACATTATTAGGTCATTTTGTATATGTTTGCATATCATTGTGTGTTTTCCAGCACTTTACATTTCAATAGTTTAGCATTCCTTAATCATTGCATTTATAGTTTATTTCATTTAAGGCATCTCACAAACCCTCAGTTAGCCCCCAATCAACTCACCTTTTGAATAAACCCTAAAGTGAAAAGGTGAGAAAGAGAGCCATTCTTCCAAAGTTAGCTTCTAGGTGAAAAACCCTAGAGGCTCATTGGGGAATCCTCTTTCTCTACTTCATTTTTGGTGGTTCATTTTGGTGAACCTGATGTCCATCCACCCTTCCTTTCTGATTTAGAGTCCTTCTCCATCCTAAGTTTGCATTGCATTACATCTTGCATTGTTTGTAGTTACATTCTAGGGTTTCATATTTTTGCATGCATCAAAGTGTATATACTTTCCATTCTTGCATCTCATATCTTTGTTATTCATCCAAAATCTAAACCTCCCTTTATCCTTCCAGTCATCCAACATCATAACCATCCAACATAGTTGCAAATTTCTAGAAATTTTGAAAAAAAACCCTAACTGGGACTTAGTCACCATTTTGGGTGATCTAGTCCCTATCTAGATTTTTCACTGTCTATCACAGCACCAACAACCTCATTTATGTGCTTTCTTAGGCTCCTAGTATCATATACTATAAGTCTAGTAAGTTTCGGGAACATAGGTTTTATCCTTCTAGCTCAAAAACATCATTTTAGGTTGATCATTCTAAAAATCATTTCATCATTAGATTTGCAAAATGCATACATTTCTGATAGTGTGCTCAACATTGATAAAAGTACTTTTTACTTTTTCTTATACAATGTTTACATTCATAAGACTTTGCATTAGTTTGTTAAAAGTACTTTTCCTTTTAGCATGTACATTATATGCATTCTTCAAGCTTAGCATACATTGGATAAAAATGTTTTGTATTATTGCATATACATTGTTTATACTGTTGAAACATTGCAAACATTGGTTACATGCACTTTTCATTTTTATTCAAACAATGTTAGTAGCTTACATAACTAGACATTCTAATACAACTTCAATCTCCCCTCCCTATGAGAATGTTGTAGTGGACAAAGAGACAAATTTGGACATTCCTAACGACCATATTTGTTCTTCTCCCAATATCTCTCCCCTTGGTGATGAAGATATTTTTTTAGAAGAACCAATTAATGAGAGTTATGAGAATCCTAGTTGTTTCTCTCCTCCTACCTCTCTTAGTGGATAAGAACTTACCAACCAAGACAACACAAACATAGATAATCATGACACTAACATTTGCTTTTCTCCTAGTTGTGATGAAAATACTTTGTTGTTAGAAAACACAATCAGTGAAGGTTATGATAATCCTAGTTGTCCTCCTTCACCTAAACACATACTTATTTTGTAAGCACCTTCAACCATTGATCCTTCCCCTATTAGTGATGAGGCTATACTAGAAGAATCTACCTTTGATTGTCAAGCACAATCAGTTTGTGGCTCTCCTTAAACCCCTTCTCTTAGGGAGGATATTATGATTCCTGATAAGGCTAACCATCACAATAATAATATTAAATCCTTAGAAACAAATAAAGAGACACCCTTGGCCTCTCCCTTGCTTAAGTATGTTAATATTATTCAACCTCAACTTATCCTCTACCCCCCTTCCACCAAACCCAAACCTGAATTCATCCTTTACCCACCTACCTATAATGTGTTGCAACAACCGAGTCAAATTACCATTGCACATACACATTACACCTACAACAATCTGCATTCCCAATCATCAATCTCAAAACCCTTACCTTCATCTCCTCCCATCTTACCTGTTGCCCCTTGCTTAAATTCCCTTCTTAGGGAGTATGAACTTGTTGACCAACTAAGGAATACTCTCACTAAAATATCCTTATGGGACCTTATTCAAGTCTCCCCTCACTATCACAACATGATGCAAGTAGCCTTACAACAAGTTACTATCCCTTCTAGTGAGCGATCAAATGACATAGCAACTATTATTCATGGAATAAATGTTGATATTTTTTTTCACAAAAGTAAGCTCCCTCCTTTGGATATACAAAAACAAAATGATGTTTTCAGGATACTCTCTCAATACAAAACAAAAGGGATAAAGAGAACTCTTGTAGATACTGGCTCTGCCCTTAATGTGTGTAGTGTGATATTTTTGGATAGGCTTGACATAGATAGATCCCACATCCAACATGATTCTCTCTCTATTCATGGATTTGACAACGTCACTAAGAAACCACTCGGTGTGATCACTATACCTCTTATAGTTGGAATGGCCACATTAGATACCAAAATCCATGTTATGCCTCATGAGGTTTCATACAATATTCTCTTAGGCAGACTATGGATTCATGCAATGAATGGAGTGCCTTCCTCTCTTCAACGAAAGATGAAGTACATCTTTAACAAAAAATTGTACACACTCGATGCTAATCCTGAACCTATTAGTTTCTTAAACATTGAAAAATCCATAGAGAATCATTTCTACATCTTTACCCCAAACACCCAAGTGGAACCCTCCAAACAAACCAATAACGAAAAACATCTTGATCCAATCACCAAGCTCCTAGATGATGACTAGGGCTCCTTAGACTTCACCCCTCCCTTAGTGGGAGAATCCAAGATCACCAACATAGACTCTAAAAAGGGATACACAGTCTTGTCCACATAAGATTTGGTAGATCCCTCATAAGCATCCACCTCCACTACTTCAGCCACTAAAGCACATAATGAACAATAACTTGATCCAAAAAGGCTGAAAAAGATTTATGGAAAAGATTATGACCTCATGAAACAACTTGGCTATAGTTAACAAGGTATCTGCACCCCTATCGAGCCTATCAAGCGAACATTACATCATGGCCTTGGTTATTGTCCTCTCATTGAGATCACCAAGCCTTCACCTCCCATCCACACCATCCCAAATCACCCTTCTAAGCCAACCTTCACAAGTGCTCCTTTGCAACCAACAAAGGACTCTTCACTTAAAGCAAATGTCATCCTACAACCCACTATTGATTTCAATTTTACACACTCCTCTATAGGAGTATATAAAATATCACAATCCATAGCGCCTTGTGTAGGTATGACATCCCATCCCAAGGGTATCTTGTTAAAACTCCTCCAAGATCACTTGGTATCCCTCCCTCCCAAACTCAAAAGAAATGTTCTAACAAACATTCCTTTTGTGCTTACCACCAAGTTTATGGTCATCACACTAATCAGTGTAGGGCCTTGAGTAGAAAAATTCAACATCTTAAGGATTTTGGTGTCCTTCCTTATGCAGGGGGCACCTCATTCCTCTAATCGATACTAATTTTCACCCTCCCTTGCATTCCCTCAATCCCTTCAGCTCTCTCTTGTCCTACACTAAGTGGGGGCAAGGGGTTCCTTAGCCTTTTCCCTTTTACGTCACTTGTTGTTATCTCTTTTGAATTATCATTAACCTTTCATGAACATATAATAGAAATCTTGGGATGTCAACGACATGTCTTAAAATTGACTCGCATGCGACATACTACCCTTCCTCATGACGTAGCTTAATTCAGAAACATATGACTTAGAATAGGGATTTCTGAAAAAGCTCTCATGTCCTCTTCCTCCTCCTCTTCTACTTTAAAGAAATTTCTCACAGTACGGTGTTTTGCAATTCCTTTAAAGTGGGGGCATACATCACCACTCACATTTCATTGTGCGATTTTCTTTTTCTTTCGATTCCTTCTCTTGAAAACATTACACACAATATTACTCAAGATGAGACATTTGCATTTTTCCTCTTTTGCATACAAGATGAGCCCTTGCCTCTCTTGCATATAGTATGAGCACATTTACACTTTGGCTCTCTTGGAAACATTACTTGTAATGTTCCAAAGTTGAGACATCGCACGAACGAAAGCAAAATCCCTTTGAACAAACATCACTCTCTTTTGTGGTGCCTTCTCAAAGTTATCACAAGGTATAACTTTGGTATGGTTTGAGCGGGAAGCCCAACAAGCAGCATGAATTTACCCATAGCCACCTTTATGTGTGTGAGTACATACCAACTGTGTGTATGTTTCTCACCTTTTGGGACAACTCACCCTATGGATGACCTGATGTTCTATGGCCCCAAAGTGAGCACATATTTTTCGCCCTTTCCTTATTCTCTTTATTCTAATCCTCATCATTGCATGATCATGTATCTTATCTTGTTGTAATGCATTCACCCTTGAATGTGTCTTCTTGCATTGATGTCTTTTTGACTTAGAATCTCAAATCCTTGGGGGCTTGACCACCTCCTTCATCTTTCATGTTCAACTTCTTTTTCATTCTTCGCCATCTCCATTGGGCTATTTTAGTGTGAGTTTGAAGCAAGTTCATACTCTCACTAAAGTGGGGGCTAAATGTGTCACCAAAAAGTGTAGACTTTGACACTTTTTTCTCATTTGGACCCTTTTCCAAGCCTTGTTCCAAAGTGTTGTAAG